>JADLZL010004767.1:0-419057 GCA_015844335.1 Chrysopogon serrulatus | reverse complement strand
GAGAACTCATCGGAGTAGACGGCGTCGCCGACGGCAAGATTCTGGGTTCCGGCGAAGTCGAGTTTGAATTCGGTGAAACCAGACTCCAACATGTTGGCATATGGCTATGGAGCTCCCTCACATGTGGTAGTTCTTTTATATACTATATATTGTTAGACGGATATATCGGACTCTCTAACAGCAGCATACACCGCGAATCTTGCGTCCAGGTGAATCAGATCAGGACTCTCGTACTGTTACGGCAATAACCCCAGGACGTTAGGAGATTAATTATAAAGGGATTAAATTGTGGGGATGTCCATATGAGGCAACCGACAACCATGATCATCTGTCGTGTGGATTCACGGCATGTATATATTATTTGGCACATAATGACTGCTGTATAAATAAATTTAGGAAGTACATAGTTGACACGGAAACTTGACGAGGAAGATCAACCAATCTGGACGTGAACCACCAACGGGACGTACTCCTCCAAATCTGCCTACCGAGCCCTACATATGACCTCTCAAGCCATTCTAGAGTCAAGATCTTCCCTTGGTTGGCAATCAGAAGGCGCCACTGAACCGCAGACAGGAGACGTCGCCATGGCATGGAGGCGGATGACAACTGCTACTTGTGCGACCAGGAACCAGAGTCCATAGACCACATCATCATATCCTGCTCCTACTCACGGCAGATCTAGTGGAACATCGCAGCCATGCTCGGCGCGGACGCATCGCAGATCGGGGGGAGGGTCCATGCTTGATTGGTGGGAGCGTTTGGTGACGGTCGCACGCAAGGCTCCTGCCTCTGCCCCCCGCAGCCACCGCCGCCGCCTGACCCCCGTTCCTCTCGCCTCCGGCCTCCTGCCGGTGGAGAGGAGGAACGGGGGTCCATCGTTTTAGTCGATCTACTGTTTTATAGTCTGAGTCTAGGTCTAGGGTTTGCTCGCCGTCGATGTTCGGCGGCGGAGTTAGGTTTTACCGGAGGAGTATGACTCCTTTGCGGTTTGTTTTTCCTGGTGACGCCGGCGATGCGGAAGCAGCAGCGGCGCAGCGGAATAATTTCTTCCAGCATCTTCCGTTCTCCGATGGTGATCTACTCCGACGTCGACGGAGAGGCTGGGGAGACCTATCCAGGAGTCAAGGGTCGGCGCATCGTTGTCTTCTTCAGGTGATGATGGTGTTGACCCTGTTAATCTTGAGGAAGACGTTCTTTGGTGAAAATCTGAGCTTTGCTCGGGTTGCCGGCGATGAAATCGAAGGATGCGTCGTGGGTGCGGGAGTTGGCCGATGCGCCTGGGAGGCAGTGTTGGTTGATTCGCTTAGAAGTAAGTCCTCCTCTCCTCCACCTTGTGGAGTTTGGCTCTGGTGCTCGACGACGATTGGGAAGTGGCTTCGATGGCGGTGACGAACGGACCTCTGAAGGCTTTGAGGAAGACGAACAGAAGTTTTAAACTTCTTTATAATTTTTCTTTTCTTTGGAGTCCTGTTTGTAAAAGGGCTGGTGTAACGTACTAAGATCAATACATGTTCCTGTCGGTGTTTGACCACCGATAGCCTGCCACGGGGTTCCCGTAGCAGTTGATTCGGACCTCGGCGAACGACTAGAACTCGGCGGTTTCACGCAAGAGACACACGGTTTATCTGGTTCGAGCCCCTCGCTGCCGAGTAAAAGCTTTACTCCAAATGGGCCTTGGCCTTTTGCGTTGGATTGATGTATGATTGTGCGTTGTTCGTCTATTACAAAAGAGGGTGCTCTGGCTCCTTTTTATAAGAGGAAAAGAGCCAGAGCTATGGTTTCTAGTCCTAGTCGGATCCATAGGAAGTGCTCTGTTCTGATTACAGAGGTTACTTTCTATTTGTCTAACTAGGATGGTCCGTATTCTACTCAGATCCGTCCTTCTTGCCCTTGTCCTGACGGGAGCCGTGCTGGTGAGTAGCCGTCTACGTCCCCGTATCGACAAGCCCCGAGCATTTCGTAGAACTCGGGGAGCGCCTTGCTTCCTGAGTGATGCTTCAAGTGGTCTAGCCGAAGAATTGTTCCCTTTTGTGCGCCGTACGCGCACTCATTGAGTGTAGCCCCCGAGTCTCTTGCTACTTATTTAAGTAGCTGGAGGATCTTAAGACAAAGAAAAAAGTTGAGGGTGTATGCCCTGTAGCCCCCGAGCCTCTTGCTTTTTGGAACAAAGAGCTGGAGGGTCAGAGTAGCACGATGTCTTTTGAAATTGTAGCCCAAAAGTAGTCGGGTGGTGGCTTTTTGATTGACGTGCGCCTATTGGCGCACTCAATGAGTGTAGCCCCCGAGCCTCTTGCTTTTTGGAACAAAGAGCTGGAGGGTCTAGAGTAGCATGATGGCTTTGAAGTTGTAGCCCCTGAGCTTGAATTCTTTCCCTGAAAAGTAGTCAGGTTCTTCTTTAGCTATCGCCTCCGAGCTTTTTTCGAGCTAGCTGCAGCCCCCGAGCTTTTTCCGAGTTCTTCCTTAGCTGCAGCCCCCGGGCTTTTTCCGAGTTCTTCTGTGTAGAAAACGGACAACGGCTCGTGACTTTGTTTTTACTGTCCTTTATGTCTGCTTTTATGGTTGGGCGTTGGCGGTACCGTGGTATAAAGGCTTTTATCTTGGCTTTGATATGCCCGGAATATACTCTTCCATTTGCTCTCTTTATCGCCTTCTTTTTATTGTCCTTGTCGGTGCTTCTCTGAATTGGTGAGCTTGGTCCATGTACACCGATCTTGGCCTATAAATTGCACTTCCCTTTCGGTTGTTTTCAGAGTCTTGTAGTATGCTTCTTCCTGTTCTTGTGACAATGATAATTTACGAGGTTGAACAGCCCCCGGGCTTCTTTCTTGTTCTTCCAGTATGGTGTATTTAGTGGGTAGAAGAATTCTTGAGATAGGGATTAGAGGCAGACTAATCCCGGAGTAGCATTGTGATTGGAGGCTCGTTACGGTAGGTAGAAGAAGTCTTGAGATGTGCCTTATCTTTGGGTCATTTTGCACTCTTAGTTCTTCTTTTCCACTCTACCGACATATGCTTTGTGTGGGAAGGTTGCTGATCCGCACAGTCCTCTAGCTGTGCGGTGCAAAGCAGCGACCGGCCAACGCAGAGCTGGAGCTCTCTTGTTCACATGGGGTTCGATCCGACTTGTTCTTGGAGAGGCCCGATGTGATGCTTGATCAGTCAGTGCTCCTTTTGGCAATCTTGAATGCACTGTGTTAGTGTATCAAGGTTGCTTTGGATCTGCTCGGCTCATTCTGCCTTAGAGGTAGTCTGGGTTTGTAACAAGGACGGTCTTGGATTCTGCATAATTGTTTTCTATGGCAGAATTCCACTGGGTTCCTTGTAGCTATTGCTTTGGATTTTTTCTGAATTCGATGGGTCTTGTAAGGCTTGTAACCTTGTATCCTGTAATACTGAAGAATATTTGATCCTGCAATGATCCGAGTTGTTTTGTCCTGAGTTTATGGTTGTCCGCCTTCAAGCCGACTTATTTTTGATTCATATAAAGATTGTATATCTTTTAGTAGACTTGTTTAGGCTCAGAAGTTGACTGGCTTCCTTTGACTGGAGTTGCTGGTGGCCGTCTTCTTTTTGGGTCGACTTGTTATGATAATATTGGCAAAGCTATCTTTCCTTGTAACGGCACAGTATTTTATCGTTGGTGGGTAACGGGATGAAGACCGTTATTCCGTGATTTAAGCGTTCTTGGGCCTTTCCCATTCTTCGCGCCTTGTATCCGTTGGCCTTTTTACCGTTGCCCCTTAAGTGGGCCTTTTTAAGACCGGTCTATAAATTAGCTGCGGTTACTATTCTTCTTCTTTACCTTGCCTTTGCTTCCTGAAACCCTAGCGCCGTAGAAAAATCCCCAAATCTTTGCTCTTGCATTGCCGCCACGCATCCACTTCTTAGTTTGGGTGCTTGATTCGTTGCATGGGAAGGAAGAAGGTGGCTTCCAAGAAGTCGGTAGTTGAGAAATCTGTTCTTGAGGAAGAAGTCGACGAGCAGCTGAATCCCGAGTTTGCTGCTATGAAGGCCATCGCAAAGAACTTCCCCGCCCCGACTACCCAAGAGAAGCATCTGGTTGAGCTGCAGAATTTGGGTATGATCCAGCCCAAGGAATTCTCCGGTTGGGTTGCGCCTGGTGAGCATCGTGTCCCCGTTCCCCGCCCAGGGGAGATTGTGCTTTTTGTTTCTTTTGTTCGTGCCGGGCTTTGTTTGCCGGCTTGTTCCTTCCTCCACCGTTTTCTTCGCTTCTTTTCCATCTCTCTTCATGATCTTACCCCGAATGGGGTTCTTCATCTTTCTGTTTTTATCCATTTTTGTGAGACTTTCCTTGGCATTCCTCCCTCCCTCAATCTGTTCCGTTTTCTTTTCCGTCTCAAGCCGCAGCCCCGCAATGATTCCCTCCACACCCTTGGTGGATGTGGGATCCAATTCCGGCAGGGGCGTAAGTCGAGCCACTTCTTTGACTATGACCTTGTTGATTCCGTGAAGGATTGGCGATCCGAGTGGTTTTATGCTGGTAATCTTGATGGAGGTGCTGGTGCTCCAGCACTTCAAACCTACTCGGGGTCCCGCCTTGTTCGAATGACCGGTGGGAGAGAGAGCAGCTCACTTCTGCCGAGTTGTCTCTTCTTGAACCTCTTTTTGATAGGATTAGGTACCTAAAGCAGAATGGTTTGTCCGGTTTTGCTATTGTGGCAAGTTACCTCCGTCGCCGAGTACAACCTTTGAAGGCGCGTGAGAACTTTGGCTTTGAGTACTCGGGCGCCGAGGATCCCTCTCGTATGGTGGCCACGACCTAGTTGTCAGATGAGGAGACGCTTGTCCATCTCCAGAAGATTTTGAAAGGCGCGTCGGTGGTCCCAATGATTGGTTTCGAGTACTCTGCTGATAATCCTCCCCCTGCTGTGAGTATTTCTTCTTATTTGTATCTGTATTTCTGAGTTCTTTTTGACTGATATTGACTAGTTTTTTGTCTTTTTTTTGAAGCCTTTTGGCAGGGATTTTAATGTTGATGCCTCCCTTTATGTTGATGGGGAAATTGCTCCTCTTCCTGCTCTTCCGGCTGATCTTGGTCGTCAGGTAATTGAAGACCGAGTTGTTTTACCTGGTATTTCTTTGATGGAGCCTTCTCTTCAGTATGTTCCTTATCAGCCGGTGGCCCTTCCTCGAGCTACTCGTGCCGGTGCTAAGAGACCTGCTGCGGGGGATTCTTCCTCTTCAGCAGCTCAGAAACGGGCGCGTTCTTCTCCTTCCCCTCAGCCATCAGGTAACCTTTTGATAGGTGAGAGGTTGCTTGATTTTACTTTTGTTCGCTCTTTTTTTTGGAAAGTAGTCTTGATTCTTCTCTTTGGTAGGCGATGTATCTGTTCTTCTCTTTCAAGATGAGGCTGAGGATGTTGATGATTCTCCTCTTCTTCGTCGGTAAGTGTTGTCTTTTTGGCTTTGGTATACATACTTCTTTGTTGTTTTTGTTCTGACTTGGCTTTTTGTAGCCCCCGTGCGACTTCTTCTCCTTCTCTGGCCTTGGGGCCCTTGCCGGGTCCTCCTCCTTCTACCGCCGGGTTGTTGGTGGGTTTGGATGTGGTTATGCCGCCTCCGCCTCCTCGTCCTCGACTTGCTATTCGTCGTGCTTCTAGGTAAGTGCCGACTTCTTTTCCTCCTTTTGGTGTCATTTGTCTTTAGCTTCTTTTGTTCTTGTAGGTCTTTAGCTTCGGCTTCTGATTCTGAGAGGACCGTGAGTGTTGGAGCTATGGGTCAGGCGTCTGTGCCTGATCCTCATCCAGCTCTGGATTCTGTCCCAGTGGTGGCTTTATCTTCTGCTGCTGGGACTTCTTCTTTGCCGGTTGCGCAGTGGTTGGGTCGACTACTTTTGTAGCGGAAGAGTTGCCTCTTGCCCAACCCTTGACTTCTTCAAGAGTTGGGAATTCTCCTTCTTTGTCTCCTTCTTATGCTCCTTGGGATTCTGTTCGTGATTTGAAGCTGATGCAGGATCTGGAAGAGGACTTCAATCCGAGTTCCCGTCTTAAGAAGCTTAAGGCTGGATTCAAGTCTTTTACTGAACAATTCCAGGTAAGATGATTTGTTTGCTTTATTTTCTGTCCTGTCTTTTTTTTCTTATCCTTGTTTTTCTTTATGTGCAGGAGTATGTCAGTGATTCTGACCTCTTTTTTGGCTCGTCTGAGTCCCAAAAGAAGTTATTGGATGAGCTGGCCTCTCTGCGGCTGGCGCTTGATGAAGAGCGTCAAGGACGTCAGTCTTCGGAGACTGCCTTGAGAGCTCAGGTTGCTGCTGCTGTTGAATCCGAGAAGAAAGCTTCTCGGGATCTCCAAGGTACTTGTAAATACTTTTTGTTGCGTATAGTTTTGTCACTGCTTTTTCTCTGACTTCTTTCTGCTTTCTTTTGCAGCTTTGAAGAAAAAGTACTCGGAAGAGACTGAAGCTTTCAAGCTTGAAGTAAAAACCTTCCGCAATGAATCAGAGAAGGTAAAGGAGGATGCTGAAGAAACTTTAGCCCGGGCTCGGCTAATTAGGCGTGGTGCTGATCGAGATCTTTTGCAGGCTAAGGCATCGATTGAAGACTTGTCTGCTCGCCTGAAGGTTTCGGATGACAGGTGGTCAGCCTTGCTGAGCTCACAGTGCAAGGGCTTGCCACTATGCTTTGAGGAGGCCCAAGATGCCGGTCGACTTGGGTTCGTTCCTTCCTCGACCGACCGAAGCGGACCATTAATTTTGCCAAAGATGCAGTGTTGCTTGGCGTTCAGGGTGTTTTGGCTCGCATCCGAGTGGTTGACCCCAACTTTCCTCTTGGTAGAGTGATGGATGGGACTCATACTCCTGAGGATGAACAAGCACTCGCGGAATCTGAAGCTGCAGTCCTGCCCTTAGCTCAGGAGTTTACTGATCTTGTAGAGATTACGCCAGTGCGTGCTGATGATGGTGATGATCATCAGTAGTGAACTTCTTTATTATAATGAAACTTTGATGCCTTCCCAGATAATAAAAAGAATTTTCTTTCTTGAATCTTGGTCAAATATCTTGTTGCTGACCTTTGAATATCTTGTTTATGCATTTGCATTCTTTTTTGGTGTTGTGAATCCATCTAAGAATAGTTAATGTTGTAGTTGTTTTCAATGATTAGTTCGGACCGTAGGCCCTCATCCGAGTTCTTTCTTTCAAGAAGTCGGGATAGGTCGAGCTTTTTCTTGGCTCTCATCTAGTCCTCCGAAAAGGAGCTAGGATAGGGGCGAGTGTTGACTTCTTTTTAGCCTTACTCTCATCGGTGTTGTGAAAACAACCCGAATAGTTGGGCTCGAGGCTAGGTTGTAGCCATTTTGCACTTCAACAAATAGTTCGGACCGTATGCCCTCATCCGAGTTCTTTTTATCTAGAAGTCGGGACAGGTCGAGCTTTCTTTTTGCTCTCATCTAGTCCTGAAAAGGAGCTAGGATAGGCCGAGTGTTGACTTTTTTAGCTGTACTCTCATCGGTGTTGTGAAAACAACCCGGGGGGTCGAGCGTTTTTTGCTCTCATCGGGGTTTGTCCGGGAGGTCGAGCGATTTTTTGCTCTCATCGGGGTTTGCCCGGGGGGTCGAGCGATTTTTTGCTCTCATCGGGGTTTGCCCGGGGTCGAGCGCTTTTTGCTCTCATCGGGGTTTGCCCGGGAAGTCGAAAGTGCTTTTTTGGATTTGTAGGTCTTTATTCGAGTTCCGTACTCTAGAAGTCGGGATCCGGTTCAAAAGAAACTGGGATCTGTAATCTTTCTTATGAATCTTTGTTGAAGGAAGTAGTACATGTCTAGGCGTAAAATCGTCGTAAATTGAGAGATGTGCCATGAATTTTTTTATTGGGGCTCCGTCTTGAGTCATCGATTCGTAGGATCCTAGTCCATTACTTTTGTTACTATGAAGGGACCTTTCCATGGGCTTTGAGTAGTTTGTGTCTTACATCTGGTTTTTGTATTTTCCTCGAGAACTAGATCGCCGGCTTGTAAGGTTCTTGGTTGAACGCTTTTGTCGTAATATCTTCTCAGTCCTTGCATGTATCTTGCTTGATTGTAGGGTTGCATTGACTCGACTTCTTCTAAGTCATCGATTTCTAGTCTCCTAGTTTCCTCTGCTTCTCCTTTGTTATATTGCTCAATTTTGGGGGATGTCCATATTAAGTCTGGCTGGGTAATACGGCTTCGATCCGTATACTAAGAAGAAAGGTGAGTAGCCGTTGCTCGCTTATCTCGAGTTCTTAGTCCCCGGACTACTTTGGGTAGTTCATCTATTCATTTTGCTCCGTAATCTTTGAGGTCTTCATATAATCTTGGTTTTGATCCTACCAAGATGAGTCCGTTGGCTCTTTCTACTTGACCGTTTGCTTGAGGATGAGCCACCGATGCATAGTCAATGTTGAATCCGCAGTCTTGAGCCCAGCTTTTGAATTTATTAGCTGTAAATGGTGATCCTAAGTCTGTAATTATCTTGTTTGGCATCCCAAATCTGTGCATAATTTCTTCGATGAACTCTTGTGCTTTAACTGAGCTGTATTTTACTAATGGCTTGTATTCTATCCATTTGGTGAACTTGTCGATGGCCACGAAGATGTACTCGAACCCTCCTTTGGATTTCTTAAGTGGTCCGACTTGATCAAGCCCCCAAAGATGAGAACGGCCATGCTTTGGTGGGATGCATATTAGATTGTGAGCTGAACGTGTGCTTGTCTTGCAAACATTTGACAATTTTTGCAATATTTGACTAGTTCTTCGGCGTCTTTTTAATGCTTTGTTGGCCAATAGAATCCTGATCGAAAAGCTTTTCCGACTAGTGTCCTTGAAGATGCATGATTTCCGCAAAGACCCCGAGTGCATTTCTAATAATATTTCTTTCCCCTCTGTTGTTGGTACGTATTTCAATAATACGGTGATGATGCTGCTCTTTTGTAAAGATTATCTCCTACTAAGACGTAGTTTTTGCTTCTTCTGATTACCCGAGTTGCTTCGTTTTTATTTCCGTGTAACTTCTTTTCCTTGATGTAGTCTATGAATACTTGCATCTATGTTGAGTTGTCTGTGCTGATCATTAGAATTTGCTCTTGTTACGTCTTCTTCTTCTCGTCTTCTTTTTTTAAATGACTTGATAGATGGTTTGTTTAATTCTTTTTACAAAAACTCCAGCGGGTACTTTTACCCTATCTCGAGCCTAGTTTGGCTAACACATCAGCTGCAACATTTGAATCTCGTAATATATGATGTATTTCTAGACCTTGAAAATTCTTCTCAAGCTTTCTCGATTTACGTGCAATAGGCATCCATGTTTTCCTTGGTGCAATCCCATTCTTTATTGACTTGGTTGACTACTACTTCTTTGAATCTCCGTAGACTAGTAATCTTTTGATTCCAAGTGATGTTGCAACTTGTAGTCCATGGATGAGTGCTTCGTATTCTGCTTCATTGTTGGTAGCTTGCCATAAAATTTGTAGAACATATTTGAGTTGTTTTCCATCGGGTGCGATAAGTAATACTCCTGCTCCTGCCCCCCTAGTTTTAGAGATCCATCGAAGTACATTTTCCAATGGTCTAGGATGATGTTTGGAGTAGGTTGTTGTATTTCGGTCCATTCCGCAATGAAGTCGGACAATGCTTGAGATTTGATTGCCTTTCTTGGTGCAAATTCTATTTTGAGTGCTCCGAGTTCAACCGCCCATTTTGAAATTCGTCCCGTGAGTCTCGGTTTCTTAGGATGTCCCCGAGTGGAAAATCTCTGTTACGACGACTACTTTGTGATCTTCAAAATAATGCCCGAGCTTCCTTGAAGTTATAAGTATTGCGTAGAGTAGTTTTTGCACGTGAGGATATCTCACTTTTGATACTGTGAGTACTTCACTTATGTAGTATACTGGCCTTTGTACTTTATAGATGTGTCCTTGTTCTTCTCTTTTGACCACAATAGCCGTGCTTACTACTGAAGTAGTTGCAGTAATGTAGAGCATGAGGTCCTCGTCCTTCTTTGGTGGTACTAATACTGGAGATGTGCTGATGTATGCTTTTAGCTTGTCGAAGGCTTCTTGTGCTTCTTCGTTCCAGGTAAATTTGTTCGCTTTCTTTAGTAATTTGAAAAAAGGTAAGCCTTTTTCCCCCAGTCTAGAGATGAATCTGTTGAGTGCTGCCATGCAACCTGTTAGTTTCTGTAGATCCTTGATATCTGCTGGTTGTCCCATGTCGGTTATTGCCTTGATTTATTTTGTGCTTGCTTCAATTCCTCTTTGGCTAACCAGAAATCCGAGTAGTTGTCCTGATGATACGCCAAATACACATTTGTTGGGGTTAAGTTTTCACTTCCATCTTTTGAGATTGTTGAAAGTTTGTTGTAGATCTTCAATCGAGAAATCTGAGTTCTTTGTTTTGACGACTACGTCATCTACATATGCTTCCGCGTTCTTTCCAATTTGATCTCCTAAACAAGTCTGGATTGCTCTTTGGTATGTTGCTCCTGCATTTTTGAGTCCAAAAGACATTGTTTTGTAACAATAAGCGCCGAAAGGTGTAATGAAAGAAGCTTTGCTTTGGTCTTCTTCTTTTAGTGCAATCTGGTGATATCCCGAGTAGCAATCTAGAAAGGATAAGAGAGCTGATCCTGCTGTTGAATCCACTATCTGATCAATTCTTGGTAATCCGAAAGGGTCCTTTGGACAGTGTTTGTTAAGGTCCGTGTAGTCGACACACATACGCCATTCATCTGTGTTCTTTTTGTGTACCATAACAGGATTTTGCCAACCATCTGGGTGTAAGATTTCTTTAATGAACCCCGCCGCTAGTAGTCGGGCTATTTCTTTTTTTTATTGCTTCCTTCTTGTCCGGTGAAAAACGTCGTAGTCTTTGTTTGATCGGTCTTGCTCCTTTGTTGACTTCAATTTTGTGCTCACCAACAACCCCTTGGGACTCCAGGCATATCTGCTGGTTTCCAGGCAAATATATCCTTGTTGTCCCGTAAGAAGTTGGTGAGCGCGAGTTCCTATTTGATAGGCAGGTGTGCGCTGATTGTGGCAGTCTTTGATGGATCACCTGTTCCTAGATCAATCTTTTTGGTGCCCTCTCCTTCAGCTATGGTGAGTGTACTTTATTTTTTGACTGGTATCTCTAGTTCTTCTGTTCTTATTTCTGCTACTGCCGAGTTGATTTCACCTTGTACTTTTGAGGATATCTATATTGCTTGTACATCACATTCGTAGGCTCTTTTTAGGTCTCCTCTGAGAGAGAGTACTCCGTGTGGTCCTGGCATCTTGAGTAGTAGATATGGATAGTGTGGTATAGCCAAGAATTTCGCTAGTGCTGGTCTTCCTAATATCGCATGATATGATGATTCAAAATCTGCAACTTCAAATTTGATGAGTTCTGTCCTGTAATTTGTGGGAGTTCCAAATGTTACCGGAAGTGTAATCTGTCCAAGAGGCATAGCTGGTCTCCCGGGTACTATCCCATAAAAAGGTACGCTTGTAGGTGTGATCATTTTTGAGAATTCTGTTCCCATTTTCTTCGGGGGTGTCTCGCAAATATGATGTTGAGTCCTCGCCCTCCATCGATGAGTACTTTGGTTATTGTTATGGCGGCAATTGTTGGTCCGAGTACTAATGGATATAGCCCCGCGTTCCCAACACTTGTCCATTGGTCTTCCCGTGAGAACTGAATTGGATATTGTGACCAGTTTAAATATCTGGGTGTTGCTGGCTCTGCTGCCATGATTGTTCGCTAGGCAAGCTTGTCTTCTTGTTTGCTCCTAGAACCGGGTACTCCTGAGAATATTACTGATACTGTTGCTCTTGGATTTTGAAAACCGTTATCGGTTGTGTTGTCTTCTTCTTTTTTTCTTTTGTTTTCTTCCTTGTCTTGTTTGTCCTTTCTCATATATTTTTCTTGAAAGATGCGACACTCTCCCATTGGGTGGATTCCTGTTGGATGATAGATGCATTTTATGTTTTCGAGGTCTTCAAATCTTCTTGCCGGGTAGAATTTCTTTCTTTCGGTGGATGCCACCATGTTATCGAATATCTCTTTTTTCGTTGTGGAATTCTTGTCATTGTCTTGAATGTTCCATCTTCTTGAGTTGTCTTGATACCTTGAGTTATCCCGGTATCTCGAGTTGTCTTGATAACCCGAGTTGTTTTGGCTGTTCCATCTTGTGTTGTTTTGATCGTTTGAGTTGTTTCTTCTGTCTGTGTTGTTTCTCCTTTCTGAGTTGTTTCTATTGTCTGGAAATCTTTCTCTTGTCTTCTCTTCTGCTGTAATCATCTTTTCAACTATTCTTTTGAACTCCTCGTTTGTCCGAGGGTTTTCCTTGCAGAAATCGTGAAACATCCATCTTACTTTTAAGCCGTATGAAAATGCTTCTATTACTTCTCTCTCGGTGATGTCATGTACTTGTGCTCGAGTTTTCCAAATCTTCTATAGAAGTCTCCGAGGCTTTCTCCCGGATTTTGCTTTAATCCTTTCAACTCGGCTTGCGTTATTGGGTGGATCGGTATCCCCGCAAAATTCTCGCAAAATGCTTTTTGGAGGTCGCCCCATGCTTTGATAGATCCGGTCGTAACTTATCGAACCACCGGGAGTGGTAATGTTTCCAGGGCCATTGGGAAAAATAGTGCTTTTATATCGTCATCGCCTCCGGCTAGTTCTATAGATTGAGAATAAATCCTAAGCCATTGCATTGGCTCAGTCTTGCCGTCATATTTTGAATGATTGGATGGTTTGAATTTGTGAGGTAGTTTGATCTGTAAGTAGTCTTCTGCCGCGAGCAAGGAAACCCGTCGGGTACTTTTTCTCGTCAGTAGTCGGAATCGCACTTTGGCCGTCGTATCTTGAAATAATTACGTGGGGGGACTTCTGGGTGGTGTCGGAGATCTTCCCCTGTTTTCCCCTATTTTTTCTGTCCAATCGTGATGAGGTTGAGTTCTTCTCTCGATGATTTGGAGTTGATAATCTTTCGAAAGCGGAAATCCTCCGAGTTCTTTGACTTGTCTGCTCAGATGGTATGTGTCGGGGAGGTACTCGGTCGTCTTGTATCCTTTGCGCGGTATCTCTGAGTAGACTTCTAAGCCTGGCTTGTTCTTCACTTGGTCGTTGTATGGCGTCAATTTCATTAATTAATTCTTGTATCTTGTTGATAGGATCAAGCCTTGTCTTTGCCGCAGTTCGTCTTTCTTCGGCTTCTTTTTCAGCTCTTTTTTGATTGTACTCGGCTAGCTCTTCTTCATATTTGCGCCATGCTTCTCTTCGTTCATGAACTCGGTTCCTTCTTCCTCCTTTTTTTCTTGTTTCTTCTTTCTCTTGCTGCTTTAAATCTGTCGGTCTCTCCTTCTCTTGTGACGGAATTTGCTTGGAATATCGCCTTCGATTCTTCTCTCAAGATCTGCAATCGGGTTGGACCGGTGGTACTAGAGGTTGCCTTATCATGAAGACTTCTTCGTGCGTATTGGGTGGATGGTCGAGTTCTTCTCCTTCTAGAGGTTTACAGTATTGAAAAGGAAGGAAGGTAGAGAACTTATCTTGTTTGAAGATGTCCCATTGGTCGAGGTTGTAAGATTTCATTGCTTTCTCGAGTGATATTCGATATATCCGTCTTTGAGTTGTTGAAGCCGTAGTGAAAAGAACTTCGGCTTGTCTTGTATATTTGGGTCTTCACTTCCTCTGTGAGCTTGAGTCTTGAAAAAATTTCTTGTATCTTCGGCTCGGTTCTCGAAGTAGTCGACCATGGAGAATTCCTTGTTCGTGCGCCCGCATGACCCCAACTTCCGAAAAACAAAGGTTGATCCCGCCGAAAAATCATCATATGTAGGTCCGTCGAGCCTTTGACGTTGATTTCGCCGAAAGCCCCTACCTGGCGCGCCACCGCCGGTGTTTGACCATCGATAGCCTGCCACGGGGTTCCCGTGAGCGATTGATTCGGACCTCGGTGAATGACTAGAACTTCGGCGGTTTCACGCAAGAGACACACGGTTTATCCTGGTTCGAGCCCTCGTCGCCGAGTAAAAGCTCTACTCCAAATGGCCTTGGCCTTTTGCGTTGGATTGATGTATGATTGTGCGTTGTTAAATACATTTACAAAGAGGGTGCTCGGCTCCTTTTTATAAGAGGAAAAGAGTCGAGCTATGGTTTCTAGTCCTAGTCGGATCCATAGGAAGTGTTCTGCTCGATTATAGAGGTTACTTTCTATTTGTCTAACTAGGATGGTCCGTATTCTACTCAAATCCGTCCTTCTTGCCCTTGTCCTGACGGGAGCCGTGCTGGTGAGTAGCCGTCTACGTCCCGTATCGACAGTTCCTTCTTAAAAAAAAGATTGGTGGGAGCGTTGGCATGCACGCTGGCACGGTGACAAAAGAAAGGGCGCTGACTCCCTCTCAGCTATCGTCATCTGGGAGATCTGGAAGGAAAGAAACGCTAGATGCTTTCGGAATGTGGCCACCTCAGTACAGTAGCTACTCCTCACGATCAAGAGTTCGGCCGGCGAGTAATCATCATAGCCCAATGGGGAGCGGGGGTCGCGCTTATTCATTATCTAATACTGAAAGGTCCTTATTTGGTTTTGGTAATTGAGTGACAACTTAGGTGGACTAATTATGCTTATGTGAGATTTGCAGAGATTTAGTCCACAGGTACATGTGTGTGAGCAACTATACCATGGAGGTGGTGTGATGTGTTGCAAGGCTCACACATGTGAAGTTGAAGGAGCTTAAAGCATGATACATGACATGGAGTCATATGGCTAAGAGTGAAGATCGAGACAAGACTTGGCTTGATGGACCGGTCGCGCAAGGTGAAGGGCAAGTTGGAGGCTTTGAAGCCGTTGGTACCGAGTGTTGGGAGGCTTGAGCAAAGACTTGGCGCCGATGAACCAAGGCGATGGTGAAGAGCAAGTGAGGTCAAGATCAATGGACCAAAGGCCATGTGATGATATAGAGTGGATCATATCATTCATGTGCACGTCGGTGCATGTGTTGCATCGGCATTGGAGGAGATGGAATGGAAAGCGCAAGGCAAAGGAATTACCTAGGGCATTTCCATTTCACCGGTCATAGGTGTGTAGAGAAGTTGATGACCGGGTTTAGGATAGATGGCCGTACTATCAAGAGGGGCAAACTGGTTTGCATATCGGTCATCTAGTGCCACTTGAGCGATCTAACTTTGCATCGTGTTGCTAGGATCGAGTGGCGATGTGAGAAGGAGTGAAAACCCTTTGGAAAATATTTGTAAAAATGCTAACACACTTGCACATGGTGATGTACACTTGGTGGTGTTGGCACATTTGCAAAAGGGGTGATGTTTGTCGGGTTGAGAGGGGTTTGGGATCCTCTCTCCCTCCCGCCGAGCTTGCGAGGCGGGATTCGGTGCTTTCGGGAAAGTGAAGTGCTCATTTTCCATTGCGCCGAAGGCCGAAAGTGGAGGCGAAGTCGTCGGAGTGTTTCTCGCTGAGAAACACTCAACCAGACGCTGGTCTAGGGTGGACCGGACGCGTCCGGCCAAGTGTGCGCGGCCGGTGATTTTCGTGGTCACCGACGCCGCGGACGACCGACGCCGGGTCTTCGCCCCGGCGGCATACAGGCGAGGCGCCGATGAGCGGGGAGGACCGACGCCGGGGGAGTCCGGTTAGGTACTGACCGGACGCCGTCCGGCTGGGAAAACCGCTTTTGGAGCTTTCGAAGTTGTGACCGACGCTAGGGCGCCGCGGCCCGCCGGTGGGATGTGACGCGTCCGTCCACGGGTGGCGTGGCGTGGCAGTGAGTTAGCCCGCTTGCGCCAACGGCTAGTTTGAAAAGCGAGGACACGTGGCGCCGCGGGAGCGACCGGACGCGGGCCCCGTCCGTCACTTGACGAGCGTCCGGTCAGCTCTGCTGACTGGTTTCGTGGCAACGGCTCTTTTTGGCCCTTGGGGCTATAAGAGGTTGCCTTGGCCGGCTTGGGCTGGCCGCCGAGCATATTGGGGACTTTGTATCCTTGCTTGGTGGTGCTTGAGAGCCCTCTAACTCACTAGAGCTTGTAGTGATTGCATCCAAGAGTGAGTTATTGATT
This sequence comes from Chrysopogon serrulatus, assembly GCA_015844335.1. Lineage (NCBI taxonomy): Eukaryota > Viridiplantae > Streptophyta > Magnoliopsida > Poales > Poaceae > Chrysopogon > Chrysopogon serrulatus. Next base: position 403,024 of record JADLZL010004767.1, on the reverse strand, counting down.
CTAGTGCATTGCATTGAGAGATTGCAAGGTGTGGCACTAGGTGTTCGAGTTGCAAGCCGGTGGTGCTTATTACTCTTGGAGGTTGCCACCTCCTAGACGGCTTGGAGGCTTGTGGGCATCGTGTAGCACACTCGGAGATTGAGTGGTGCTCCGATTGCTAGTCACGTGGAGTGACATTGTGAGGGGGATTGTGCTCACCCCGCGGGGGATCGCGAAGAGCAACTCTAGTAAGAGCGTGTCATTGAGCTACCTCTCTTGGGTAGGTTCTTGCGGTGTCCAAGTGTGGACGAGGTTAGTGAAACACCTCTTAGCCGCCGAACCACGAAGAGTTGGTCGACACAACGGGGACTAACTTGGTGGCAACCAAGTGAACCTCGGTGAAAAATCGACGTGTCAACTTATCTACTCTTCTCGTCAGTTTGCATTCACTAGCTTGTATTTACTTGTTCTTTACTTGTGCTAGTGAGTAGTGGTTGCTCTTGTGTAGCTAGTTTGCTTGTGTAGCTTGCTAGTTACCTTCTTAGCTTGTGTAGCTTAGAAGTAGCGATTGCGTGGCTAGTTGGCTTGTGTAGCCTTGCTAGTCACTTTGCTTAGTTTGTGTAGCTAAGCAATTGAGCTCTCTAGTTAGGCTTGTGTAGCCGTGCTAGTGAGAACTACTAGTGTGCTTAGGCTTTGTGCGCTTTGCTCACTAATTTGTGTAGGTGCTCTCCGGTTTGATTGAGTACTAGTTGCTTAGGTTTGTGTGACCTTGCAACCTAGTTTTGGATAGGCGAGCACTACCTAGCCTTGCACCTTAGTGACCTTGTTAGAATCTTTGTAAGGTGCTTAGATAGAGGGGTGTAGTCCTAGTTAGACCGATAGTTTCAATTCCGCATTTAATTCGGTCATTCGCTGCGATTAGATTTTAGAAAGGACTATTCACCCCCCCTCTAGTCCGCCATCTCGACCCTACAAATACCACTGCCCTTGTAAACCGCCAAACTACTCTTGTAAATTTCTCTCCTAAATATAATGAAGCGCAAATCTTTTATGTTTTCGAGAAAAAAACACTACCCTGAATATAATGATTGTGCATGCATAGGTATGAAAAAAAATCATGGTAACTGTCCACGACTAACCTAGCTATGAGGATAGTGCCCACTACATTATTTTCCATATTATTACCAAGAAATCCATGTATATCTCAAAACTCAAATATTTTTTATTTTGATCGCTAAATATATACTCCCTCTAGTGTGGTTTATAATAAGGCGTAGTCAAATAACATGATATTGTCACCCAAATTTAAGTTGGATCATTTATTTATCCTATATATATTGTACACTTTTATGATTATAAAATTATGATTATTGGATAGTATATTCGATCATAAATTTAAGTATATCAAGTTTGTCTCATGGTAGTTAATTAAAAGATGTTCGCTAAATTATTGATCAAATATTGTAAAGTTTAAATTTTGTTTTGTGTGTGCCTTATAAACTGGACCTGAGGGAGTAATTATTAGTATCATTAGATAATAGCTAAATTCTGCTCAAAAATTTTTATATAATGGCTAAATATATTTCCATAAGAAATTTGTTTAGGAGAATACATGTGTTGCTAACATTTTTTACAAATCAGATCTTTCATGTACTCTTTAATGCACTTTTATATTTTAGAGGTCGGTTTCTGTGTCTTAAGTGTTTTTAGCAAAAAAAAAAAAAAAAAAAAAAAAAAAAAAAGGAACCGGACAGGATTTCATAACTCACTCGACACATAATAATAGAAGGTTTTACCCGCAAAAAGAAATAATAATATTCATGAGTAAATCATCAGCATATATGTCTAGGTCTGACGAACTCGCGCTCTTATCTCATCGATGATGGACGGAAACTATGCATAAGCTGAAAGTACCCATCAGTTAGTACAGCAATCTTGAAATTTTTCTCCACGACAAAAAAGTCGATGCACGTCCTCTTCAGCTCCTGGCAGTTGTGTTTTCCAGCGCAGATGAGAACCTCGGCGACAGTTTCCGCCGATACACAGTCCCATAGCTTGCGGGCGCACATGAGCTTCAACCTGTCCAACTGGTACATGTCAGCTGCTGCGAGCAAATCAAGGAACAAGTCGATGTTGTTGGAAGAAGAGTTCCGGATCTCATCATCTCTTGGCAGTTCATCCGTGTACATGAACCGCAGCAGGATCTGGAACGTCGCTGGCTTGATTTCGTGCAGCGTGATGCAGCGCATCTTGGCCTCCGCCATGGAGCCGAAGAGCTGCGCTTTGAAGACCGGCGAACGGGCGGCGAGCACGGCCCTGTGTGCATGGAACTTCTCGCCGCCGACAGAGAAAGTCACATCGTCGGAACCGCCAGTGTGATCCAAGAGGCGGCCAAGATGCTCGCCGATGTCAGAGGGTGGCACGGGCATTGGGCTGTCTCCAAGAACTATGACCCCAACCATGAATGTGACGAAGCCGTCGTCCTTGACGAAGTCCGACTCTAGAACACTCCGTTTCACGAACTGTGGAAAGCCCCATAAGCCGAAACCCTCGGGCGGCGGATACACCTTCACACAGCGGTATGCATGCGAAGATGGTGCGCCGTCTCTGCCGACTAGGAAAGCGTCAAAGATGACCTTGATGTTCTTGGAGTCGCTGACGAGCTGTAGAAAGAGAGAGAGGTAAACGCCATTGTTGTTGTCAGCCATGTCTCCGTGTGGGCAGCAACGTACTCTCCACACGTGACCTCCAGCCGAGAAATCATCCGAGCTGACGATGTCGCCGATGGCAAGGTTCTTGGTTCCAGCGAAGTCGAGCTTGAATTCGGTGAAACCAGACTCCAACATGTTGGGCGTGGCATCTATAGTGCTCGCCGATGTGGTGGTTCCTTTATACTAGTATACTATATAAAAAAAATAAATAATAATAATACTACCATACTACTCTTATTGTTAGACAGATCGGACTCTAACAGCAACATGGACCGCGGGGTTCTTGCGTCCAAAGTGAATCGGATCAGGACTCGTGTACTGTCTACGGTAGCAACCCCTGGACGTTCTAAGGAGATTTAGTGGGGTTGTCCATGTGAGGCATCCGACAACCATGATCATTTGCCGTATATATGAGCAATTATATTAGCTGTCGCATGTCATGACATGTATTCACGAGCAATTAGTTGTTATGCACCTATCATACATACATATATTATAACTCTATATTATCTATTATCTATTGAAGAAATTCCAAACCACTTGAGCACACACCATGTCTCAGGAACTGTTTGGATCACTCAGAACTAAAGTTTAGATATGGACTGAGTTTAGATGGCTAAAGTTTACTCCTAGGTAGACTACAATTTAGCTATTCATCTGATCGAACCCGTGCTCCTATCTGATCAATGATGGACGGAAAACTCTGCATGAGTTGGCTGTACCCCTCTGTTAGCACAGCAATCTTGAAATTTTTCTCCACAACAAAGAAGTCGAGGCACAATCTCTTCAGCTCCGGGCAGTTGTGCATCTCAGCGCAGCCGAGAATCTTGGCTACAGTCTCCGCAGATACACACTCCCATAGCTTGCTGGCGCATAGTAGCTTCAGCCTGTCCAGCTGGTACATGTCAGCTGCTGCGAGCAAATGAAGGTACAAATCCATGTTGGAATCCGAAGAGCTCTCCTCAACCCTTGGTAGTTCATCAGTGTAGATAAACCGCAGCAGGATCTGGAACGTCGCCGGCGTGATGTCGTGCAGCGTGACACAGCGCATCTTGGCGTCTGCCATGGAGCCGAAGAGCTGCGCTTTGAAGACCGGCGAGCGGGCGACAAGCACAGCCCTGTGCGCGCAGAACGTCTCGCCGCCGACTGAGAAAGTCACATCGTCTGAACCGTCGGCGCAGTCCAGGAGGCGGCCAAGATGGCCGGCGATGTCGGAGGATGGTGCGGGTATTGGGCTGTCACCAAGAACTATGACTCCAACCATGAATGTGACATAGCCATCCATAACGTAGTCCGACTCTAGAACGCTCCGTTTCACGAGCTGTGCATATCCCCATGATCGCAAACCATTGGGTGGATACTCATAAACGCAACGTTGTACGCTCAAAAACGACGGTGTGCCTTCTCTGTCCATCAGGAAGAAATCGAAGCTGGCCTTGACGATCTTGGACTTGGAGTCGCTGACGAGCTGTAGGAAGAGAGAGAGGTGAAGACCATTGCCACCATTGTTTCCATGTGGGTAGCAACGTACTCTCCACACGTGGCCTCCGGCGGAGAAGTCATCGGAGACGACTACGTCGCGGATGGCAAGGTTCTTGGTTCCGGCGAAATCGAGCTTGAATTCGGTGAAACCAGACTCCAACATGTTGTTGGGCGTGGCATATACACAGTGTGCAATGCTCGCCGATGTGATTGTTCTTTTTATATACTGCTACCATACTTCCTATTGTTAGACAGATCGGACTCTAACAGCAACATGGACCGCCGCTCTTGCGTCGTCCAATAAGTGAATCGTATCAGGACTCAATTTAAAGAAGAGCTTAGCCAGCATAAAACCTTACATGACACTTTTTTATCCGTGGGAGAGTATGGTCAACGAGAATTCATTGCGTGTTATGCCAAAACTATCTCCTGCTTTCGTCATGCATGGTATCATGAGTGGTTCTCAATGCAATCTACTGGAACACCCTCGCTGTCGCAAACTAGTTGCTGCCGTCCCTTGTGCAGTGTTCCACAGTCCACCACCTCTCCATCGTCAGCTACCGTTTGTTCGATGCTTCTCTTCTCTCTCTCACCTTGAGAGCTTCTTTGGATGGTGAGAGCAAAAAAACAATTGGGTTTCAATCCCCATGGGAAAACTTTTCCTTACACATAAGTATCCCTCTCCCTCAAGGGCACTCTAATTAATGTCTAATTCATCACGTGTTGCTGCGCTCTTAGTAAAACCGAATAGAACAATGCTCTCTTATAGCATCTCCCATAATCTTAATAAATCTCACTCTTTAAATCATTGTTAGGAGAGCATTTGCATAAAAGTTGTTCTATGTATCTTTTCACTTCCCAACAGTTTTTCTATATCTTGTGTTCACTTTAGAAAGTCATTCTCATTTTTTTCTATTTTTTTTGTTAGTGAGAAATCCGAAATAGAAAATATGTGACAGAACCGCATGATTTTACTGCACTCCTAAGGATATTTGTCTTCCATTTAGATACTAATACTCAAGTGAGCAAAATAAACCACACAGTTCCATTGAGCACACCCAACGAGAGAACTCGAAAATCCATATTTTTCATCATGATCATAAATAACTGAATAAATTTACCACTCTTAACCATTTAATATATACATCACATGATTAAAAAAAAGGAGTTATTACATAACAGTCATACAAGACATGATGAATGCAGAGTTGTAAGACTTTTCTTTATCTCTATATTATTGCAGTTTCGTGAAATTTCAAACCAATCAGCACACATCATATGCACGTCTCATAACATGTTTGGACCTAGAACTAAAATTTATAGATGGCTCAGGTTTGGAACTTTGGATGGAGTACAGTTTATAACTTCCTAGTTGGTCTCTCAACCCGCGCTCTTATCTCATCAATGATGGATGGAAAACTCTGCATGAGCTGGAAGTACCCCTCGGTTAGCACAGCAATCCTGAAATTCTTCTCAACAACAAAGAAGTCAAGGCACGTCCTTTTCAGCTCCGAGCAATTGTGCATTTCAGCGCAGCCTAAAACCTTGGCAACAGTCTCCGCGGATACACACTTCCATAGCTTGCTGGCGCACAGTAGCTTCAGCATGTCCAACTGGTACATATCGGCTGCTGCAAGCAAGTCAAGGTAGAGATCGATGTTGGAACGGGAAGAGCTCCGATCCTGATCTTTTGGTAGTTCGTCAGTGTACATAAACTGCAGAAGGATCTTGAACGTTTCCGGCTTGATGTCGTGCAGCGTGATGCAGGGCATCTTGGCGTCCGCCATGGAGCCGAAGAGCTGCGCTTTGAAGACCGGGGAGCGGGCGGCGAGCACGGCCCTGTGCGCGCGGAACGTCTCGCCGCCGACTGAAAAAGCCACGTCGTCCGAAACGTCGGTGTGATCGAGGAGGAGGCGGCCGAGATGGCCGCCGGCGATGTCGGAGGATGGCAAGGGTATTGTTGGGTTGTCGTCCCGGTGCAGGACTATGACTCCGACCATGAATGTGGCAAAACCATCTGTCAGATAATGCTCTAGATAGCTACGTCGTATGAACCATGGAAATCCCCATCCTAATCCAGGAAAGCCATCGGGTGGATACACATGAACACACCGGCTTGGGTGCGACGGCGAGGACGACGACGCTTCGCCGTCGTCTCTGGCCATTACGAAGCATTCGAAGATGGCCTTGATGTTCTTGGAGTCGCTGACGAGCTGTAGATATAGAGAGATGTAATCGCCGTGACCTCCAGCCGTGTTTCCATGTGGGTAGCAGTATACTCTCCACACGTGGCCTCCTGCCGAGAAATCGTCGGAGCGGACTACGTCGCCGATGGCGAGGTTCTTGGTTCCTGCGATGTCCAGCTTGAATTCGGTGAAACCAGACTCCAACATGTTGGCATGGCATGTCAAGAGCTCGGCGACATAGATGTTGTTCTCTCTCTTCTTTTTTTTTTAGCAAAAGATGATGTTCTTTTATACTACCTCTGCTAGACGGATCGGACTCTAACAGCAGCATGGACACGCTGCTCTTATTGCGTCGAGGTGAATGTGATTAGGACTCTAGTATTGTCTACGACAACAACCCCAGATCGTTATTAGGAGATTATTAAGGGCTACTTTGGCAACATGATTCCACGCCGGGATCCCTGTGATTTCCACGGGCCGGTAAACCGCGGGGCAGGCTCTCCTAGGTAATTTTCTGGTGCTCTTTGGGAGCCCAACGGGCGTTGATTCGAGGCCCGCTTCCACCCGATTTCCACGGGGTGTTGAGCCCGGCCTGATGACACCGGGCGTCATTCCCCGTTTCGCATCCCTCGCTCAGGGCTGCTTCCCTGTTCCATTCGAGGCAAAGCTCGTGAATCGCCACCACCTCGACCTGGCATGCGCCGTCACTGCCAAACAACGGCAGGGCAGCTTCCCTGTACGTGGATATTTCCCAGTGGTGACGAGGGGAATGGGAAATCCAAAAAAATTCCTTGGCGGGGGCTACAGTCCCTGGGTTTCTTTCCACGTACTGCCGAAGTAGCCCTAAGGGAAAAAATTAGTGGGGTTGTCCATATAATAAGGCAACAGACAACCAGAGCATCTGTCGTGGATTTTGTAACATGTATATATGAGCAATTATTTGTTGCATGAAACTGCAATATAAATTTAGAAGAAAAAAATAAAGGTAAGTGTCCACGCCTCACCTATGAGGATGGTCTCCACGAAATTATTTTCCATATTAAGCAATCCATGCATATAATGTTAATCATTTGCTTACCTATTTTGTACCCTACACGCACTACGGTCCTACAAAGAGTGTCATTTTCACTTCTAAAAAGTCAAAAAAATAATTTTTGATCAAATACATATATAAGAGAATATTAATATTTAGGGGATTTAGTGTTCTTGCCCCTACTTTAGAGGCCAATGGTGATTTTGCCCCTACTTTTTAAACTTTGTGATTTTGCCCTTAGTTTTTTTAGCGAAACCTCCGTTTACCCTCATTCTGTAACTCCGTTTGAAATAGGAGGATTAAATGGTAAAAAAAAAAAAAAAAAAGACCCCTACGCAAAAAAGACAAGGGTACCCTCAGTTTCTTTCTCGGACGTTCTTCCCCGAACCCGATTGCCTTCTCTTCTGTCTTCTCTGTCAGTTAGGGTTTGGTGCCGATTGTAGAAGTCCCGGCGGCGGCGTGGCAGCCGGGCGGTGGCGTGGCAAAAACTCCACTTCCTCCCCCCTCCGCCAGTTCCCACCCCTCGGCTCGGCCAGCGTCGCGCGAGCAGGGCACGGCGGCCAGCGCGCCCAGCGACCCGCCGGTGCGCGGCCAGCAGCGCGAGCAGGGCACGGCGGCCAGTGCCGCGCAGCCACGGTGTGAGCAGGGCACGGCCACCGACTGTTGTGTGCCTTTGCTGGAGGACAAGATGTCGAGGGATGGGACAATGCCACCATCGAGTCAGTTTTCTAGTTCTTTGAGATCAAATCCTTCGACACTCGGATCAGATGTTGCTCAGCACTAGTTGCTGCTAGGTGGTTATCAGATCGTGTGGTGTTCTCAATTTCTTGTTTTCTCCAGTTGCTGTTCTGTACATAAAGAAGGAATTCCAATTACAAAATGAGCCCACTGTAGAGGCGAAGCAAGTGTTTTCTAGCTGCCCGCTGGCCTATATGTTATTGTTTGATATGTTATTTAGACTTTTATATGTTGGCTTTTATTGTGGTACTACGGTGATATATTGTATTAAATTGTGTTTATGTGGATTGTTTGTAGAAATATTGTCAAAATTTTCTAGAAAATTATACAAAGTATGTCAACTTGTTGTCCGACACTAGGGGTAAAAACACACATAACATAATAAAACAGGGATAAAAACATATGGGTAAAATTGTCCACTTGTCCAAAAGTTAACACCGTTATAGGCACTTAACAGACTAGGAGTATACCTTTCGCTTCATTTTAAAAAAAGTAGGCAAAATCATAAAGTTAAAAAAATAAGGGCAAAATCACAAACGGTCACCAAAGTAGGGGTAAAAACGCTCAAGCCCCTAATATTTAAGATATATAATTAGTATTATTAATTTAATCGCTAAATATATTTTCATAAGAGATTTATTTAGGATACAAGTACTGATAATATTTTTTACAGACCTAATCAAATTTAACAAAGTTTGACCAGTACAAAATCCTATGCGACACTTTATTTAATTAGGATCATAGGGAGAGTATGGTTAACAAGAATTAATTGCTTATTATGTCAAAAGTATCTCAATCTTTCATCATGGTATCACGAGTGGTTCTTGATCTGCTGGCTTCACTTCCGCAAAATACACTGCTCCTCCCCACCCCTCTCTGTCATCAGCTGCCCTTTTTTCAACGTGTCTTTTCTCTCTCATCATGAGAGCTCATTATTTGGATAGTGGAAACAAAAAAAACATGTGTATTTTAATTTCCAAGGGAAACTTTTTTTACGCATGATACCCCTCTCTCTCTTAGGGGATAGTAACCCTGGCGATAATAAACCAGTTAGAACTTTCATGTCAAACTCATCACATGTTGCTACTCTTAGTAAAATTGAATAGAACTCTTATGCTGTGGAGTGAAGGGATATATAGACAGGTATGGAGTGAGAGATGTGATGGATCGAAATTTGGTGGAACAATTTTTTTCTCTTTAATATGCCTGCACAACTTGTTCTACAACAACCTGCACAACTTGTTGGTTGAATTTTTATTCAGTGGTTGACATTCATTCCCATTCATCATAGAATCGAAGTCGATAATATGATTGGTCATGCACTATAACTCGTATAAAGATTGGGGCTTAGAACATCTGTACTAGATATTCTATCCAATTTTCTATACCTAAAAAATAGAATTTCAAGAAATGGAGGTGTTGTAGGAGATTTTCTATCTCATCTCTCGTATCTATAACTTTTAATAAGACATCTCCTAAAAGAAACACTCTATTAAATAAAGAAATGAATACCCTAACAAAATATTGAAGATAAGTTTTAGATAATCTGCTACAATAGTGCTCTCTTATCAAAGAGGTGTAAGGTAAACTTCTAAAATAACTTATAGGAAGGTACATTTCTAAAATAACTTATAGGAGATATAGTATAAGAGTTTTTTTGTAATGAGATATAGTATAAGAGATTAGTGGAGATGCTCTTATAAATTTTATATCATGATCGTGTCATGTGTACTAATTCGTTCTAAGATTGAACTTCCCATTGTGTCTAGACACGCTGCTCCAAAATTTATGGGTATGAGAAAGTAAAGGACCATGGAAACAACTAAGATTTTAATATTACGGATTTACTATTATTTTTGAAAAAAGATAGCTCATACTGAAATGTCTATACTCATATACTCAAAAGTGAAGAAGAACATGCAAAAAACACTCAAACATGTCCTCTCTTCTGCTCAAACATGTCACTCTAACTTGAGGGTTTGTCGGGTTGGTCCTTAAAATTGATGACAGACAGTTTGGTGGTTTGTGTCTCAAAACTATCAGTGGTGGATTTGACCAGTTTGGGCCTCAAAACCGAAAAAGGTGAGTTAGGGAATGTGTAGCAACATCGTGAAGGTTGCTTCGAGGCAAAGCAAAGTTATAAAGCTGTGGGGTTCATATAAGGGTGTTTTTGTCTTTTAACGAACACTAATATATAAAGGAGTTAGTTAGATAGCTATCATCTCTCTTATTCTTGCTTTGAGAGGAATAGAACTCCCTCTTGTAAGGTTTTTGCTATCTTAGCTTTAATTTAGATAGGAGTGGCATATATTCCTACATCTCGAGGTAACGTAAGGATCAAATTCGTGCTCCACTCATTCACATCTCCTAATCTGAATTTTCTCTTTTTCTCTAATTTTCGGAGCTTTTTCGGGGGTTTTCGTTCGTCGAATTTGGCTGTTTTTAGGGTGAAATTTCTGTGAGGCAATTGGTGCTACGAGATGTGTGAACAAGGTTAGGGTGATTCCCTAACAAATCCCTCACCTGAGTACACGGATTTGAAGTTGCCCCAAATTTGTTCTTTACCTAGGGTTTTCCCATTTTCCAAAATTGATGGTTAAATTCTCAGCTTTGTCGGGTGCTTGCTAATGGGATGGTTTCCAGGTGATATGGCGAGACTGGTTAAAACATCATCTTAATCCAAATTAATTTTATCGTCTTTGGGAAAATCTTTGTGGTGTTGTGCGTGCTGTACTGCTGTTTCAGTTCACCGGGATGGCGTGATGATTTTCTCTATGGTCAGCAATAACTTGGATTTTCCTCTGCTCGTTCTGGTTGGGACTTCAGTGTTTCACCAGCAGTAGGCTTTTGCTAATTCCATTTATACAATTGCCAACTTGGTTGGCTTCTTTCATTTGCTGCAGATCTGCACCAGCTGCTCGTCCATCTCCTCTGTCTCAGCAAGCAGCAGTTTCATTCAGCAGCAGCAGCAGCAGCATAGCAGCTTGACTGGATTGCACCACTAGCTTGAGCTCCTTGCTGTCCTCTCATCAACGAAGCAGCAGGAGGCCGACAATTGCAGCCAGGTAGTCTCAGGTATTCCGTACATTATTCTTTTGCAGCTCCTTTCAGCAGCTAGGCAATGTTTTGTCTGAATTTGCAGCACGTCAGTGCATAGCTTGACTTAGATTTCAGGTTTGCTCTATGCAACTCGATTAAGAGCAGCAGCTTGGTGTTGAGTGTTTTCGTGAAGTGTCTTTTTCAAGCTACAAATCTACAACGATGCAACAGTGATCATCTTATGCAATAATTAGCTAATGATTATAAGCTTCAATTTCTTTCCCTTTGCTGAATCGTGAGTGCATCTTGTATCCTAGTAGTCGCGAAGAAGTTGCACTTGCTGTCTTGATTTATTAATAGGCAAAAGCTCCTGCATGCTTTTGTCTAATGAGTTTGACATTATTTCACATGTTCATTAGTACTTTTGAGCTCATAATTAGTAGCAATGCTTTGTTGCTTTGCTTCCGCACTATTTTAAGAAATGCCTAATTGTTTCTAGGATCGACACATCACTAGTTGACGTGTGTGAGATGTCTGTTGGGTTATAATCAGGAAGGCCAAGTTCTTTTAGGCAAGGAATTTTAATCGGCTTCCATCCACCCTGCTCTGTTCGCCATTTTGTTCCATCAACGTGAGTTCTTCACTTTTCTGTTATTTATGCAGCTGAAATTTGCAACAAAAAGTCTAGAAATCAAAATATTTGTTTAGAATTTACATATTTATAGTGCTATTGAAGTATTACTGATTTGAGGATTTTTTTTTTTTTTGTGTAAGTGGGAATACTCAAGATTAAAATCCGGGCTCCGCCACTGTCTTCGCCAGTATGTTGGGTTCCATCGAGTTCAAACTGGATTACGAAGCCACCAAGAACCTGCCCATAGGCAAACACATCGTCGATCGCAGATTATTGGCTGGAGGGCGCACCTGGGCGATAGCTTGCTTCCCTCGTGGGATCAGTGGGGACTCGTCCAACAATGGCGACTACCTCTCTCTCCTCGCAGTGACCCAATCCAGACACGACGTGAAGGCAGTCTTCCATGCCTTTCCGATGGGAAGAGACGGGTCACCATTGTTGTCCCATGCAAAATGGTCAACCGAGACCATTGGCAGTCGCTCCGATCGTACAGTTATTGGGTGGCTCAAGTTCATGAAGCGCAGCGAGCTCGAGTCGAGTTGTGTTTCCAATGGCTGCGTGACATTTGTATGTGGAATCATAGATCTCAACGCCAACGACGATCGTGTGCCTGTGCCTCCCACAGACTTGGGCGACCATCTGGGACACCTGCTGGAGTGCACCGACGGTTCAGACATCTCCTTCTCGGTCGGCGGCGAGACGTTGTGCGCGCACCGGGCCATCCTCGCCGCCCGCTCGCCAGTGTTCAAGGCGCAGCTCTTGGGCTCCATGGCGGACGCCCAGATGGACTGCATCACACTGCATGACATCCAGCCAGCAGCTTTCCGGATCCTGCTGCGGTTCCTGTATACCGACGCACTGCCCTCAGACGCAGAGCTCGTCAAAGATCTTGACAGCTCTTCGGCCACAGACTTGCTCCAGCATCTGCTTGCGGCGGCAGACATGTACCAGTTGGACAGGCTGAAGCTCATGTGTGCGCAGAAGCTATGGGACCGTGTGTCGCCGGAGACTGTGGCGGCGATGCTGATCTGCGCTGAGATGCACAACTGCCCAGAGCTGAAGAAGAGGTGCATCGACTTCTTTGTGGTGGACAAGAACTTCAAGAGCGCGGTGCTGACAGAGGGGTACTCGCGCCTGATACAGGACTTCCCGTCAGTTATCGATGATATCTGAGCAAGGCTAGTCCAGGCATAGATGAATGACCGATGATTCGTGAACAACCATCTATCTCTCTATATATGTTGTATCGTTATGATTAAGGTGTGCTCGAATTTCTGTCATCGCCATTATTATGTGAAGTGCACGAAGTATATCTACTTTTCAGTACATGTTATTTTGGTATCTGGAGTTGTCTCTCTTTATTCCCAAAACAGTTTAGTTTTCTATACTGTTTTCTGCATGCCCCTGAATTATAGCGCGAAATTAAAAATGCGTCTTATATAAATTCTGTAAAGCTGTAGAATTACTACGTCAAAATGATGCAAGCTGTGGAAGATTCTTGCTTGCTGTTTTCTCTGTAGAATGACTACAAGTTGAGTGATATTATTGCTGCGGTCTCTGTTCTAGGTGGGTTGTAACTTGTAAGTAATATAACATATAACAAGGCTAATCCTGAAGAGAGAAAAAATGGAATCTTTGGATGAGGTTGGTCACAAAGTGAATTCTTCTGAATTCCATCGGCTCCAATCAGAACATAAGAAAAGGAATGTATGTGCCCCTAAAAATGGCGTCCACCAAGTTCTGAGAATGAAGAACCTTTTTTTTATTACAATTCAAACAAAAAAGAACCCAGGGAGGAAGATTGGACGCTGTGCACAATACTGTTTGTGCTGAGGCGTATGCATGCAGATTGCAGGGATGGTGTTATGGCAGCATCAGAATAAGGCATCACGCGGTTGCAATCCGTAACTCAGGTAAATGCTCTGAAGTTTAGCACTTGCGATTGCTCTGCTGAAGGTGCTCTTCAGAGTTCAGACAGATGTTGCAAGAGTTCATAAGACTCTACTTTGTATCTGTTGCGATTTTTTTATAGTAAGATCTCTGATCACGGGAGGATTCAAGCTCTCTCGACGCACCTGTTACTGTTGTCGAATCAGCATAGGACACGTGACCTGCAGCTTATACGAAACAGAGACTTCCTCGGCGTATTTCTTACGCGACTATGCCAAGCTCGAGGGTTTTCATATACTTCCCGTTCTCTGGTTTTCTTGGGAAAAAAAAAAAAAAAAAAAAAAAAAAAAAAAAAAAAAAAAACTTCCTTTGTTCACGCCACTCGACGATGCCCAACCCCGCGCCCCTCCGACTCCACCGGACGGCGGTGGCCGGTGAAGCGGATGCACGCGGTGTCGCGGTGAGCCAGACACTACTGGAAGGGGGCGTCTCCATGGTCGTACTCGTATTTCACGCGACTCAGTTTGCTCTTCGCTTATGGGTCAGGGTCCATCTCCGACTAGAGCCGCTGCTGAACTATCGTCATCTCGCGTGACTCACTTCCGAGTCGAGCTGCTGCCTGCTCTCCATCCTCTCCCACATCGGCATGGTTGGGTAGGTCTTCGTGCCCCATACTGCAGCAGCCTCACGTGCATCGGCTCCATCATGATGCCATAGTTGCCCTTAGGCCAAGGATAGATGAAGGGGTTTATGTCGCCACTGCATGTAGAGTATGATGCTATCTTTCAACCATTCAGATGTGGATGAACTCTTGAAAGCAAAGGCATTTTATTTAATGCTTGGCAATCATTTTTAGTTGCTTACCAATTTCGTATAGTTCATAGTTGGCAAAATCACTGCTTCCCCATTGTTGTGAGATTGGTGTTTGCTTGCCATCTAATCTAAATCCAAAACGAGCTCGATAGATATACTGATCTAAAATTATTTGATATTGGTACTCCGCTAATCTGAATCTAGACTGGATGTAGATTGCTAAACCTTGGTGGGTACAGTCTCACATTTGGTCCTAGGAGATTTATATATTCCCATATTTGCTTTTTATTTACTATACATTATTTCTAGGACTAACTTTAGCTCTAAATTGGCTTCAGAAAAGATATTGCTGAGTCAGGGTGTCATGACATATCAGGGATGAAAATTTATATATATTAGGGGTGAAAGTTAATCTATATTTCTAGAAAGGCAGTGTCTCAAAAAGAACAAAATAATCCATACGGAGTCCAACTTTGACCAGAAGAACACAGCCTGAATATACCCTCAAGTGCTGAGTTGTATGAAGTGAGTCTACTCTCATTCTCAACTTCACACTTTATCTTCAGTTTTTAGTTAGAGGTCAATTCAAGATCCAAGAGTAGTACCCTTTGTAAAGTTTGAGGTTGGGCTGACCGTGTTATAAGATTTAATAGTTATAGCCATTGTTTAATGTTAGAATTCCTGATTGTCTTACTTCAAATGTTTCCTCTTCATGCCGTAGGATGTCAAGTTTGCTTATATAAAAATAGGCCCCTCAAGGGCTCAAGCAATGTCACTATATTAGGACTAATTTATTTTCTCCACGTTGTTTAAAAGGACCAATACACTCTGAAAAAGATACTCTCACTATTGAAATGTACTACGGAATAGCAATAACAACCATTTCGAATGGCACTCGGTTAGCAGTTTTTGTTCTGCATGCCTGCCTCTTTTCTTGGTCTCTGATCCTGCTTCCATGTTCAGTAAAAAATGCAGTGATGTTTTGCATAGCAATTTTGCAGCCACAATCAATCAACATAAAAGTGAAGCAGATGCTGGGTACACTGATTGGTAGTCATGGCATTCAAAACCCAGAAAAGAAAAATCAAGCTTAATTACCTCTGCAGGTAAATGTTTCCATTGACCAACATTGTTAATATCACTCTTGGTACATATGTTTGATATATATATTGTTGCAATCAGCTATAACCATTTTTTTGGACTGCAGAACATACTGCTGCATTTAGTATGTATGCTTCAGTTGGGCCTCAACTTTCCTAACGTTGCAGATCCACGTTGGCACACACCTGTTTCATGGAGGCTGATTTTCCTTTCAAGTATGGAACATGATGTTAGCTGTAGCATTAAGATTAGGAACATACAGGTGCAGCGAAGCGCGCTAACCTGTCTAGTTTACTACAATAAGAGGTGAATTCCAAGCGTCTTGAGTCGTCTCTATCTACTAAGTGTGTGCATACATGAATATTATACACTTATTATACATGCAAGTATATATCTATCTTTTCATTTTAGGAACTTTATTGCCTGCTGGCTATGTAGCCTTTGGCATCAGACATTGCCAAACTTGTAAGGGGTCTGGGAAAAGACTCCTTGAGCTTGCTGGCCGGGCTATGTAGCCTTCGGCCCCCAGTGTCTGCATGGGACCTGCTGGCTATGCTGCAACATTATGTTTCTCTGCATCAGCAGTTGCTAGTTGTTAGTAGCTAGCTAATCGGTGTTAAATGGCACAAGAAGATTGCTCACTGCTGTGCTAGAACGTTAGATGTATTAGTGATGGTGCAAGTGCAATATCTTCAGGTAATCAGGTTCAACAATAGTGTGTATTCAAGAAACAAAAATAGAGAATTGGAACCAACACTTGTTGGATGAGACAGCCGGCCGTGAGATGGTAGGCCGAAGAAGACCACGGCTCGCGGCTCCTGCAGCTTGTAAGCGGCTCCTGGGACGGCTCGCCGTCGTCGTCGCAAGCACGCGCTCCGTTCGTGCTCGTATATAAACCCGCCCGATGACGGCAACATCCCCTGGAGGCCTGGACCTGGAGTCGGACTTCGCGGCGGGCGACGACGGCCGCGTCAACTCCACGTGTGGCGTCGTCGTCCGACGTGAGATGACAGCCCCGTCGCCGTGATGTGCTCTGACATCGGCGGCCACCTCCGCCGCCGGCTGGGACGCCGCGTTCGCGGTCGGCAGCGCGGCGTTCCGCGCGCACCGGGCCGTGGTCACCGCGCTGGTGTTCCGAACGCGCAGCTCTTGGGTGTTTGAGACTCCGAGTTCACTACATGCAGCGGTTCCAAATCCGATTCGTTCCAGGGCACTCAGTTCTAAGAAGTTGTACGTAATATATACTCTCTCCGTGCATCAAATTCAAACCCAATGCTGTGTACGCAAATTTTGGCAACGACAAGATGTTGGGCTCCGGATTTCTCGAGCTCAAGCTCGACTACTCGCAAACCAAAGACATCCCCATCGGCGACGTCATCTACTCCCCGAACTTCGCCGCCGGCGGCTACCTCTGGCGGATCAGATGCTACCCGCGAGGCACGATCAAAGACGACAGGGGCGAGTACGTGTCGCTGTACCTGGAGCTCGTCACCCAGGCCGCCACCAACGTGACGGCCGTCTTCGACGCCTTCCTGATGCGCGGCGACGGCACGGCGTCGCCGGTGCACCAGGACAGGTGCGTGCGCGCGCACCCGCCGCCGGGGGCCTCTCCGGGTGGGGGTGGAGCAAATTCGTGAGGCGGAGGGACCTCGAGCTGGAGTCGCCGTCGGCGCCCGACGGCCACGTGACCTTCGTGTGCGGGGCCATCGTCCTGCGCGGCGCCGGCGCCGTGCCCGTGCCCACACCGCCACCGCCTGACGTCGCGACTAGCCTCGGCCGCTTGCTGGAGAGCGGCGACGGCTCGGACATCACGTTCGCGGTCGGCGGCGAGACGTTCCGGGCGCACCGGGCCGTGCTCGTGGCGCGCTCGCCGGTGCTCAGGGCGGGGCTGCTCGGCGCCATGGCGGAGGCCACCACGCCTACCGTCACGCTACGGGACATCGAGCCGGCGACGTTCCAGGCCATGCTGCGGTTCATGTACACCGACGCGCTGCCCGCAGAGCTCGACGGCGAACCGAACTTTTTCATGGCGTTGCTCGCGGCGGCGGACCGCTACGCGGTGGACATGCTCAAGGTGGTGTGTGCCCAGAGGCTGCATGACATGCTGTCGGTGGACACCGTCGGTGCGATCCTGAGCTGCGCCGAGGTGCACGGCTGCACGAAGCTGAAGAATAAGTGTCTCGAGTTCTTCGTCGACGACAAGAACTTCAAGAAGGTTGTGCTGTCGGACGGGTACCTGCAGCTGATTCAGAGCTTTCCGTCAGTAGTTAATGAGATCAAAGCACGCATCGAGGAGAAGGACGAGCACATTTTGCAGGACAAGTGTCAGCGTCCGATCTCGGGGCGGCGGCTGGGTTGCTGGGCTTGGCGGTGGCGGTGGGCGGCTGCTGGGGACGGCAGCGCTAGAGCAGCCAGGCGGCCATGGCCTTGGGCCGGGAGAGGGAGGAGATGGACTTGTATTTTTAATCTATAAGTCCTTTTTCCTAAACAATTCCTACTTATTTTCCCTATCTTTATTCTCAACTTTCCTTTATTTCAAATTTTCACAGATACCTAAAAGGAAATTCCCGGATATCTTACTATTACTAATTAGAGGCCCCAATGGAGGCGCTACGTTGATTCTCACCAGATGCGTTAAGAAAAAAAGATAAATCCTAGAAATTCCCACAATAATCGAAACATCCGGCCTTTAATTTGGTAGACACTAATCATCATAGTTGATAATAGCCATCGGATATGTTGCAATTTATAAAAAATTACCCACCTGTCATTATGAAAAATACATAAAATGACCCCTAATTTTGTATTTAAATTACCCACACTGCCATTATGAAGAATAGATAAAATAACCCCTTAATTTTGTATTTAAATTACCCACACTGCCATTATAAAGAATAATTCAAGATAACCCCCTAAATTTATATAGAAATTCCCCACGCATATCTATTATTATTGAAAAGTAAATCAAAATAACCCCTAGATTTATATATAAATTACCCACTTTACTATTATAATAAATAAATAAATAAATAAAAGGATAAATATTTTTAATTTCTTATGAAGAATAAAATATTTAATTCACAAATTACATAGTAATAACATGACATCGATAATTCACTTTACATGAAAATTAATGTCATAGTTTGTTATTTTAAATTATTTTATATATTTTAAGTGAAATATTATATCATTTCACTATTGATAATATAATTGTTATAACAAATTTAATAAGTGTAATACTAGAGTACAATCTGAGTTTGACTTAAATAATATCTAAACCAAGTACTAATAAGACCTAAACTGCTTTTTAGTTAAAATTTAATTTTTTATAAATATAAAAATACTAGACTTTCTACCTAAGTTGATTAAAACTCAAAAGCTAACTATGATTAATGAAGTCACATAATTGGATGCAACTATAGGGTTTATATATGCTAATATTAGGCTATCATCTAAAAACATATCACGCTATAAAAATTACTAGAAAGTCTATCTAGATATCTCTAATGGAGCCTCCACATTAGTCCTCACAAGATATGATAAGAAAATAAAATATAGAACCTAAAAATTCTCACAAAAATTTGAAGCATTTGATCATCAATACCATTTAACCTAATCACTATTAATAATTTCCTTCAAAACTATCATTAATAACACTAGCTATTGGATCTATTTTAATTCCTAAATAATTATCTAACTCCGCTATTGTGTAATAAAATAACATAAAGTAAAAATTTATATTTAATTACTAATGTACTCTTATTATGATAGATGATCTGTGTAACCGAATTTTTATCTTATTATTTAAAAGTTTAAATGTCCTTGCAAATCTACATCTAAAAATTGTCAAGAACTTATAGTTAAAATTGTATAAATAATCATAAAGCATGTATGTGTTAGTAATATTAATATTTGATTGAAGTAAGTATACATGATGTGCCAACATGCATCAATGATAAATATATATGTATATTTTAGCAAAAAAATATTTCCTTAAAAACTTATATTAAACTCATATTAGTAATCATAAAATATATTTTATTTAGGTTGCTTCTTTAGTTATACTGATATATTTTAACTAAATATTTGACACCTTTATATTTGTATTATAACCAGACTGCATATATAATTTCATATAATTTCTTGATAAGAAAATTCAATCATCTTGAAAGTATGGGAGATACTACTGCTGTGTATATATGTTTGTCTAACCTTTTTAAATTTATTTTAGCATAAAAAGTAAAATATTATATGACTTAACTATTAAAATTCTTTAGAGATTAACACTTTGCTATACACATCGAAGATTCAAGCTCTACCACTTACATCAAGTGTCATGATGCAAGATTCAAATGATAGCTTATGCTATTTAGTAAATATACTTTATGACCTAAATTACTTATTTTAAAAAGTGCAAACAGGAGAGTTAGTGAAAGATACATTAAGTACAAGAGTTTTAAGTCCATGGTAAAAAAAACAGTTAATAAGACAAAATTTTAGAAAATCATAATTTAGTTTCAAGGCTTCATAAGAAATATAAATCAATGCCAATAGAAAGTAAAAATATAAATGGATGAAAGACATATAAAACAATGCCTTGCAGAAAATAATTAATAAGTTTGCGATAATTGAAAAAGAGTATGAAGTATCTATTACGTCTATTTTGTAAAAAATAAACATAAAAAATATACAATTTAGTATAAAATTATTTACTGTTAGATATATTACACAGTATATCTCTTAAAATTTTAGCCCGTCGCGAAGCACGCGTTGATGGACTAGTTGGGATAATAATTGAGGGGGCAGGCGGCCCACCCCCCGACCGCACGCCCTTCCGGCCACGCGCAGGGGTGGCTCTAGTGGCGGCGGCTACGGCTCGGTACTCGGCCTCCTCTGGCCCGCCCAGGGCTGATGTCCTCGCGCTGAATCCATCGTCCACAAGTTGATGTCGTCTCGAGGAGAAGAGGTATATAGTATGTTGTTGGAGATTTCCTCTATGTGGATGAAGAGGTGGCCGTGTGCAAGCTATGGCGGTCTTGGTCGAAGATGAACTCGAAATAATATTAGAGGTTGTCGGTATAGCCGCAGAGGTAGTATTCATGAGTTCCTATGGTCATCGTGGGAAAGAATTCCTGTTACAATCGGACGAGGGTTGATCTTGTGATGCTGGCATCGAGGTCGAGGTACTGCATGACCTACGGTGGTCACTCAAACATACTTGACCAATGATCATCAGTGTTGGGGGGATTTAGCCTGTCAACTGGTGGCAGATGGTGGATGTAACATATGTTGGCGGTGTGGTTGATAGGTGAATTATCACCAAAATATGAAGTCAATGCCTTTGAGCTCATCAGGCGAGAGTAGCTGGCGCCCGAAGTTGCTATTGACGTTGACGAAGACATCCTTGACGGTCTTGAATTGCGAGCTCATGTCATCAAAGAAGATGACCGTTGCCAATGATATGCTCGATGGAAAGTTGTAGGTGGCTGCCGCTGTCAGTGCTGGTGCATGGAAACCCACCGCCAGGAAGTTCAGATTCTCGGTGCAGCCATCGATGAGCAGCGCTTCGCAGCAATGACATTAGAGGTGATGTGGCTAGGAAGAGGTGGCCTTGGTCTAGTGGCCATGCCGGAGCAGCTATATTTTTTCTGATGTTGCTGACTATGTCGTGTAATTCGGTTACACGCAGCGCAGGGTTACTTGACGAAGCTTCGAAGATAGGTGCCCGCAGTTTCATCAAAAAAAAAAAAAAAAAAGACAGGTGCCCACGTGCTGATGTTTGTGTGTATCTCGGCGCGGTCCGGGATGCTAACGAAGGTGACGGTTTTTGTGCCCCGCTAAAATTGCATCTTCAATGATGCAAAATTCCAGAGGGTATTGCCGATGTCGGATAACCATGGCGAGCTAAAGATGACATCGATGTCGCTGTATTTTTTTAGAAGAAGGTAGGAATATATTCTCATTTTAAAATTTTTACATCAAGGAACACATGAGGGGAATCAAGCCAAATATGTCGGCTAGCTTCAAGTGAACATGCATGCTAGCTTAGCAAGATAATGAGCCTCTTAATTAAACTACCTACCTTCATGTGTGACGTGCATTTAGATGTCTGATAAATATCTCGCAGGATCATCATCATATAAGCACAACGAGGCATCTCCTTTATACTATATTGATAACAGTTAGACAATCAGAAGCCACAATCAGTCTAAAGGCTCCACAATCCCCCCCAAGTGCTAGTGCCTCCCAACAAGCCATCGCTTCTAGTATTTCTGAATCAATTATTATATACTTATATTAGGAACTACCATAGTACTTACAGCAATAAAATGTCCTTGATTGTTCCAACATAAAGCAGCCACAGACCCTTTAGAACTAGCTCTATCAATAGCAACATCAATATATATCTGCACATGCCCCTTTCGGGAGCTATCCATCGTGGAATTCTTGGTTCTGTAGGCTTTCATTAGGCTATCCGCACTCATCATCCTCTATTTCTATCATCTATATATCCTGGTCATCAAGATTCTCTACTCTACAATATTTTCTCCCGCATCCATCCATCCTCTATATCATCCTCTATCTACTATGGGCCCACTTTTCGCTTTATCTAAATATATCCATGTGACATCTTGTTTTAAAGGATTAATTGAAACGAATTAAATGGTGCAAACGGAATTTAATTTAGTTTTTTAGCTTGTGAGTTATAACACTTTTTGGGAGATTAAAATAGTGGGGCCCATTCTCCCATTCAATATGCTCTCTCTTTCATTTCACATGTGTCAGCAGCAGCAATGGGTCAGGCACATAGCGCAACACTAGCTCCTCCGCCAGAAACACCGGTCTCGTGCCCATCCGGTTGGATAACGTACGAAGTAGCGCACTACGCTGCATCCTTTTTTCCTGTAAAGGTATCCTCCAGTATGAACTTACAGTAGCCACTGCAGTTAGTCTTAACCATGGCCATGGGCTTTGTCATTACGTGTACTGTTCTCCAGAAAACTTATGGCCCGATAGCGCAATACGAAGCCCGTTATTTTAGTCCTACACAAACAAGCCGGGCATTGTATTTCACAGGCTTAGACCGGCCTAGTCCAATGCATAGGGCCGTTCCTAGGCCACATTACTCAGACATGCCGGGCGACAAGGCACGGGCCGCTAAAATGATCCAGGTCCTATAGAGCCTCGATATCCAGCGAGTTAAATAGGTGCTAGCTCCTTGTTCCTAACCCTAATAACTGACCATATCCACCGCCGGTGCCGGTCCCAATTCCCCCTCGCGCCGTCACACGAGTACTTGCGGTGGTGCTTCCCTCGCACGCGTCTTCCCCGAAGGCAACAGAAGAGCCGGCCCCGCACTGCATCTTTCCTTTCATATCTCTTTGCCGCTATGTTGGACACCAGTTTCATTGAGTTCAAGCTGCATTATTCAGGCACCAGGAACATGCCCATCGACAAAGCCATCGTTGATGACAGTGGCATATTTGCCGGAGGGCGCCACTGGAGGATAGCTTTCTTCCCGCGTGGGTTTCTTCGTAGGCACCAGTCCGGCAAAGGCGAGTACATCTCTGTCTTCGCAGTGGCGACCACGAGCAATTCTAGACACGTCGGCATCAACATCAACACTATACTCTCCCATACCTTTTTGATGGGAAGAGACGGGGCACCATCATTGACCCATACAAAATCTTCGAGCGAGGTCACTATAGGCGGCAAGTTGACATGGATAGGGTGGCATCAGTTCATAAAGCGCAGCGAGCTCGAGTCCGGTAGCTACGTCGTCGATGGCTGTGTGACATTTGTATGTGGAATCATAGATACCAATGGCAACCGTATACCTGTCCCTCCCTCAGATCTGGGGAGTCATCTCGGCCACCTGCTGCACCTGCACTCCAACGACGGCGATGGCGACGGCGTGGACGTCTCTTTCTCCGTCGGCGGCGAGATGTTCTGCGCACACCGGGCCATCCTCGCCGCCCGCTCGCCGGTGTTCAAGGCGCAGCTCTTGGGTTCCATGGCAGACGCTCAGATGGACTGCATCACGCTGCACGACGTCCAGCCGGTGGCTTTCCGGATCCTGTTGTGCTTCTTGTACACCGACACACCACCACGCCCACCGTCACGCTCCACGACATCGAGCCGGAGATGTTTGAGGCCATGCTGCGGTTCATGTGCAAGGACGCGCTGCCCGACGGCGAGGGCTCGCCGTCGGCGGACTTTCTCCTGGTGCTGCTCGCGGCGGCGGACCGGTACGCGGTGGACATGCTCAAGGTCATGTGCGTGCAGCGGCTGCGCGAGGTGCTGTCGGTGGAGAACGTCGGCGCGTGCTGAGCTGCGCTGAGGTGCACGGCTGCCGGAGCTCAAGAACAAGTGCCTCGAGTTCTTCGTCGACGACAAGAACTTCAAATAAAGGGTTGTGTTGACGGAGGGGTACCTGCAGCTGCTCCAGAGCTTCCCATCACCCGTTGATGAGATCAAAGCGCGCATTGTGGAGAAGGACGAGCGCGTTCTGCAGAAGAAGAGATCAAAGTATTTTGACTTCAGCGTGGTTAAAACCCGCTATTTGGTTCCGTGGACAAAAGTGCTGGTTGATGCACTGAATGAGCAATTGTGATTTGTAATGCACAGTGGTGTAATTCTTGAATATACCGAAGGAGTGAACTAGATATGCCTGCTATATGCGTTATTAGTTGACACATTTACATCAAAAACATCTGTGGCGGGTTTGTTCGTTTTAGGCCTCAAAACCAAGGGCAATTCGGAGGTCTGTAGTCTGTACCACCATCTCAAAGCAAAGCAAATTCATGAAAGCGCCGTATTCATCCAATGTACCAACAAAATGGTGGACAATTTTGTTCCTATAGGATACTTGAGTTGTGTGCTTCATTTTAGAATGTTTTTTGTCTTTGGCGGGCGCCAAATTATATGTGAAAAAGATGGTTGGGCAGCTCTCTTTAGAGGTGTCTCTCTCATTCTTGTGGTGCTGAGAGGAGGCTAGGGTTAGAGAAATGAGTACGCTAAATCAATTACTCACCAACAACCCAATTCGGATTTTGACGAGGGGTAGAGTCAAACACATAGTTGTCACACATCTAATACCTCTGTTTATTCATGTCCTTATCATAAAAAATCATCAGTCTGCAAGGATTACCGCAATAACACATTGGTTTTGGAACACCACTAAGCAGTGGCAAACGGACGGAGGCATTTCCCACCAACACCCTATTGCAAAAATAGAATCAATTTCGTCCCAGAACTGAAAGCAACTAATTGTATAGCAAAATAAAACACGATGGACAAAGGTTAGCTCGGTTTACTAGATTTACTATGCCTTGACATATCTTCGAACGAAGTATTCAAACTAAAACCTACATATAATCAGAAAATTAACATGCACTTAAACAGGCAACCACAAAGAGAACAGCAGCAGATCTGCCACATGGGCTGCCACATCAGCCAGCTAGGTCAGACCTTCGTGCCTCCACGTCAGCATAGCCACGCCCATGCATGGCGCGGTGGCTTGGTTGTGCCATGCCGCATCACGAGGGGTGGCCAAAAGAGCTAGTTTAAGAAAAATGTGTTAATTTAAAAGTAGTTTATAAAATGTTAAAAATCAAAAAATTGCACTGTGGAACATATAGATACCATGCGAGTATGTGGTGTGTGTACATGTACATGGTGACCGGCAGCTGAAACGAAGCGGCAGCCTTTGCAGTGGCGTGGGATCGGAGTCGTCTTGCCACAACATGCATGGCGCCAACTCCGCGTAGTGTCCGCCGAAGAGCAACCCCCGCCCCTTGCCGCCGGGGCCCTCCGGCCGTTGCGGCCCCCCGGCCATGGCGCTCCGCCGCTAACCTCCTAGCTTTCCCTGCCGCCCCGGCAGCACAATTTGGTTCCTCAAGACCGCCTGCTCCCTCGGGTTTCTAGCGATGGAAACGCTAGAACTCAATCTTCGTCCTGGTGAAGGTGTCCGGAAGGTGATCTTGGCCAAGTTCGGTTGCTCGGTTGCTCCATCGGGCTGGGGAAGGGCCTTCTTCCTCGTTGCCTCCTTTGGTCGATGTAAGTTCAAGCTTTCTACCTCCACGGTCGCGGCCATCCTCCAGGCCACGATCGGTGGAGTTGCTCCTGACTTTGCCGTTTCCCAACTTTCTGATCGTGTTTTCCGCTTCTCGGTCTCTTCTGGTCTTGTCGGATTTCACATTGCAAATTTGCGTTCTTTCGAGTGCTCGGCTTACAAAATCTTTTTTCACCTCTGGAGCAATGGGGGGCCAAACTGGGTTCGTGAATGAAAGCTCTATAGAGCTGAAGAAGATGCGTCCTGGACAAAGGTCCAAAGGAATTCATCCGGTTCTGCGATTAATCCTAGGATTCTTTCTCCAATTGCTAATTCGAAGGCGGTGCCTTTAACGGGGGCTAACCTAACCCCGTTGTTCTCCTATTTACCCCACAAGAGTGTTTTTGATCATCTCTTCTTCCCGAAGAACAATGTCTTGGAGCTTGATAGGGGTAGGAATCCCATTGGGGAAGTTCATCAGGGCGGCAGAACGCAGCAAAGTTTGAATTTAAACCGAGGGCCCACCTCGGGTCAATACCTGGATACTGGCAACCCTGTAGCTGCTCTGTCTTCCGGGATTTGCTCGTGGTGTCTGACTGAGGGCCTAGACTAGAAGGCTGTGCAAATCTTCTGTGAGATGGCTTGCCTGTCGTCGTTTGGGCCATTTTGCAGCCAATTGCAGAAGCAGTGCGCCTGGGAAAGGAAAAGGATCTGGCCGTGGAGATTTGGAACCAATCAGCATCGTGGGAAACAGCTGCCCGACCGGGCCTCCTTCCGGCCCACCAACGTTCCCCTCGTTCCGGGCCTGGGCCACTTCGCCGCCATCCACCTCTGTGGCTCCACCGTTGCCTGAGCCAATCGTGGTGCCTTGGAGGCTTCCTGAGTCTATGACAGGTGGGAACTGTCCGAACCGGTCCCACCGGGCAGCCGTGGAGCTAGCTCTCAACCTTGCCACCTGCTCTACACCCGAGGAGCATACTCCCGCCGCTCTGTCTTCCTCCGTCTCGCCTCTTCTTCTCAGCAGCAACTCGCAGCTTGGAAAACCCCAACCTCCATTGCCGTTTCACCAATCCACCCGCCCTGCATCTCCACTTCGGGGGTCGCCGGTCATGGCCTACCAACGGGCTGACCCGAACCCCTTCAAGCCGCAGGCTGGCTCGCACACATTGTGAACATTCCTAGGAGGCCTATCATGGTGAGGGCCATGGCTGGGCGCCGACCGCGTGCGAGGAACGAGGACCTCGCCATTGTCACCATCACCCCCTTACCCGGTAATCCCTTGGAGTTTGAAGCAATAGATGAAGTTGTTAGACAGTTTTGCCATTTTGCTCGTGTTCCGGTTAAGGATGTTCAGCCCTACCATCTGGGCCAGGCATATGTGCGCTTTGAATCAGAGTTTGACAGGGATCGCATGGTTTTGGAAAGCCCGCACCTATATGGGGGGTTCACTACTCCTTTGAGCGGCACAACCAGGGTAGAAATTGGAGGCACCTAAACTTCAACCAAGAGTGTTGGTTGATGTTGATGGGGCTCCCGACTGATTATTGGGAAGATGAGTTCATTGATTCAGCTGTGGGTTCGTTTGCCAGAATCATCTCTTGGGAAGGTGATCCCAAATGTCTGACTAGACTACTTATTCGTGCACGGGTGACTGACCTGGAGTCAATTCCCCACTTCTCAGTTTTCTTTGATGGCTCTGGGCCCGCTGGTCAATCTTGGACCCTTCAATGTGAAGTTTTGCAGTATGAGCAGTTGGGTGCTGATCCTCCTAATGAAGAGCAGGTGCCACCCCAGCCCCAAGATGGTCCCTTACTGTATGATTTCTTTGGTCTTGGACAGCAAGTGCTTGCACCTGAGCCAGGACCGGGACACATGCCTAATGATCAAGAGCAGCAAGGTGGAGAGGATGCCCCGGCAAACCAAGTGAAACAGAACCTGCAATTAGGCTGGGATGAATGGCCTGCAGCTCAGCAGCTTCC
Source organism: Chrysopogon serrulatus (assembly GCA_015844335.1). Classification (NCBI taxonomy): domain Eukaryota; kingdom Viridiplantae; phylum Streptophyta; class Magnoliopsida; order Poales; family Poaceae; genus Chrysopogon; species Chrysopogon serrulatus. The sequence goes on along the minus strand of JADLZL010004767.1, from coordinate 375,385 downwards.
ACCCTCTGGAAATCAACTGCCAGCACCTATAGTTCAGGACCTTAATGAGGAACCCTGGACCCAATGGAGATGATAGTCAACCCAGCACAAGATGATGAGCAAGAGGAAGAGCAGAGGATTGCCCAGCCACCTGTCCAGAATGCCCAATCTATCCTACAAGCACCTGACCTGCAACCCCAGCCTGTCCAGCTCAACCAAGAGCCAATCCTGCCTGTTCAGGTTGAACAGGAAGTCTTCCCTGTCCTTCAGCTGCAAGATGAGGAAGAAATGATGGATTTGGATGAGCTCCAGCTGCAGATGGGTTTGAATGATCAACCCCAGCAATTTGAGGCCAATGGACAGCAGGAGATAAATGATGAACAACATCGCGTAAGTCCGCCCCCCATCGGCTTGAAGGTGCAGATGCAAAGTGATAGCTCAACAGAACATTCAGTTGGGAATGGTGATGACTTTTTTCACCCATGCTCCATCACTCCCTGCCCTTTACACACTGTCACCGAGCCCCCCATGCACCCCACCTTTTAAAAATGACATGTTGGATGGGCACGTTATCATCCCAAAAGCCTGGCTGGGCTTCTTTCAGGCCCTTTTGTAGTCACCTCATCAAAACAAATGGGCCAAAAGCAATCCCAAAAGCCTGGCTAGGCTTCTTCCAGGCCCTTTTGCAGTCACCTCATCAGAACAAATGGGCCAAAAGCATCCTGCAGACCGGCCTACCTTCTCTATTGTCCTCTGGTGACCTGGAAATGGGGACCCTGCCCTTAAACCTTCAAATCTCCAACGATGAAAGATGTTGTCTCCTGAATAAGTAACCTGTCCATGTATCTGAGATCCAGGATAGCTTGATGGAACCCAATGATGAGAGCCCCCCAGTCAGCCCTCCTGCCAACAGGAAAAGGGACAGAAAGGGTAAGGCCACAACACCTGTGACTGATTCTGAGGTCAGGAGGAGCCTAAGGGTCAGGAATAACAACCAGGGATTCAAAGTCAGTACCTGCAAGTCCAAGAACTGCATTGGCTGCTCCAAAGGGCCCACCTACTCGCCCCTTGCCGCTATCAAGAAAATTGGCACGCACCTCACAATTGCGTAAAGATGAGTTGGAAGAAAGCACTCGATGGGCGTAAACAAGCAAGAACCAATCGGGAAGAAAGGGAACAAACCTATGGATGGGAGGGACTCAAGCTCCCAAGGTGAAGATTCTAGGAAATACTGAAGATGATGTCTGACCCCCCAGACTTTTGCTCCATGGTGGTTGAGATTAGATCTCCCTGTTTGGTTTCTAGTATTTTCATGTATTTTGCTTTGTGGACCCCTTTGTTTGTGGCCTCTTGGCCATGGTTGACTGATGCCTGTCATTTTCTTTTGGTAAACTGCTATGTTTCTGTTAATCTATTCTACCCAAGGGGAGAATGCTGGCCTCTTTATTTTCGTTGTCTTTGGTTGCAAGGGATTCTACCTTGCTTTCTTTATGTTTGCTGTTTGCTCTTGTTTTCCCATGAATCACAACAGATGTTGGAAAATCCTTGATTGGAATATCAGGGGTATAAATACTGACAGAAAGTGGAATTCCATCAGAAACAAGATTGTTGAGAGTAGGAGTGAGATCATTTGTCTACAAGAAACTAAGGAGGCCTTTGACTTAGCATTCATTAAGAACTTCTGTCCAGCTGAGTTCGATAAGTTTGACTATGTGCCCTCAATAGGGAATTCTGGTGGGATGTTAGTGGCTTGAAAAAGTAGTGCCTTCTGGGGGCAAAAAGTGTTTGAAAACAGGTTTGCTATATCAATTGAATTCACCTCCAGATTAGACAATGAGACATGGCTGCTCACTTGTATTTATGCCCCCCGCACTCCCTCGAGGGAAAGATAGAATTCTGCTCATGGTTCAAAAACATTCAGATGCCACCTGATGTTGACTGGTTAGTGGTAGGGGACTTTAATCTGATGAGGAAGCCAGAAGACAGGAACAGGGAGGGTGCTGATCTCAATGAAATTTTCCTTTTCAATGAGGCAATTGATAATCAGCGGCCTGATTGAACTACCCTTGCATGGGAGAAAGTTTACCCGACAAACAAACAGTTCCCACCGCTATTGGAGAGGTTGGATTGGTTCTTTACATCGAGTTCCCCGACAGCTAAATACCCGCATTACAATTGTTAAATCCCTAGTTATGGAGACCTCCGATCACCGGCCTTGTGTAATCGAGGTTGCCACATCGGTACCCCACGGTCATATCTTCAAGTTTGAAAATCACTGGCTCAGCCATGAAAACTTTGTTTCAGTCACGGTAAGTGGATGGTACAGCCCCTAACCACATTTCGATCCTCGCAAAATGAATCACCGCTAGATTGAAGAACCTAAGGAGAACCCCTCAAGGACCGAAACAAACCCTCCCTAAGCTAGACTTGGCAATTGAGAAAATCAAGCTCACCCTAAACTTCTTGGAATCAATTGAGATGGTCAGAGATCTATCTGTTCTAGAATGGAATTTCAGAATCCTAGTGTCTGAAAAACTAGTAGCTCTCCTGAAGCAACAGAGAACTTACTGGAGACAGAGGGGGAAAATAAGGTGGGTCAAAGAAGGAGATGCATCATCAAAGTTTTTCCATGTGCATGCAACAATCAAAAATAGATCAAATAGAATCACCAACCTGCTTGACACTCGGGGGAACCCAAAGTAGTGGACATGAACAAAGGCATAGATGCTTTGGGAGAGTTTCAAGCAAAGAATGGGAATCTCTGAACATAACCACATGCTCTTCAATCTCACTCGGCTCATCCAAATTTGGCCGAAGACCTTGAGCAACTAGAAGCTCCTTTCTCGGTCCAAGAAATTGAAGGGGTAGTGGCGCTAGCTTCCAAATAATAAGTCCCCTGGACCGGATGGCTTCACCAATGAATTTATCAAGGGATGCTGGCCCCTAGTTGCTGATGACTTCTTCAACCTATGCGAAGCTTTCATGACAGCCACGTCTGCCTCCATTGCATCAATAACTCTAATATAATTCTAGTTCCAAAGATTGAGGGGCCCCAGAGAATTTCAGACTTCAGACCCATCTCGCTCTTAAACTCGTCTGTGAAAATCATCACAAAGCTTTTGGCCAACAAAGCTGCGAGGGAGATCAAAAGGCTAATACACTAGAACCAAAGATGGGTTCATCGGGGAAAGAACCATACAGACTGCTCGGCCTGGACCCCGAATACATTCACCGGCCGTCACAAGTCAAGGAAAGAGCTCATAATTCTGAAGTTGGACTTTGAGAAAACTTTTGATAAGATTGAGCATAATGCAATCCCGAAATCTTAAGAGCAAAGGGGTTTGGGCCCAAATGGACAAATGGATCAAGGACATTCTATCTTCTGGAACCGCTGCTGTCATGCTGAATGGTGTACCTGGGAAAATCTTCCACTGCAGAAGAGGAGTTCGACAAGAGGACCCCCCCGCCTCCTTTACTTTTTGTCCCGGCAAATGACCTACTACAACTGTGATCAACAAAGCGAAAAGACTTGGGGATTCTTAAGCTCCCAATTCCCCTCTCTTACACCAATGACTTCCCAATAATACAATATGCTGATGACACCTTGCTGATTATGGAGGCAAACAGCCAACAGCTCTTGGCCCTGAAAGCCTTGTTACACTCCTTTGGTGAATCTATCGACTTAATTACAACAAATCTTTCATGGTACCAATCAACTTAGATCAAGACAAGCTCCAGCACCTAGCAAGAACGTTTGACTGTGATATTGGAAGCCTACCCTTCACATACCTGGGACTGCCCCTAGGCCTAACAAAGCCAACTGCAATTGACTTCTCTCCAATGGTAACTAAATGTGAACGAAGATTGGCTGCAACTTCAGTGTTCCTGAATCATGCAGGAAGGCTAGAGATCACAAACTCGTCTTGACAAAGAATGCCTACCTTCAGATGAGCACCTTTTGTTGCAAAGAAAAGGTTATTGATCGATTGATAAGTACAGAAAGTTGTGTCTTTGGAGAGGTGTAGATATAAATGGAAAGCAAAGGCCAAAAGCAGCTTGGCCAATGGTGTGCAGGGAGAAAAAGGAAGGAGGTCTAGGAGTGATAAATCTCAAGTCCCAAAATGAAGCTCTGCTGATTAAAAACTTCCACAAATTCCTCAACAGAGAAAACATTCCTTGGGTTTCCCTTGTATGGGAAAAGTACTACAGCTCTGGAAAATTGCCAGGTAACTCTAAACAGGGTTCTTTTTGGTGGAGAGATATTATTAAACTTCTGGACAAGTTCAAAGGAATGGCACGAGTTCAGCCTGGCGACGGGAGATCGTGCCTTCTCTGGAATGACCTGTGGAGTACCATGCCACTGTCTCAACTCTTCCCCCACCTACACTCTTTTGCGAAGGACAAGCTTATCAGTCTGTCTGCTGCTTCGACTCAAAATCCCTTGCATAATCTTTTCCACCTGCCACTATCGAATCAAGCATATGAGCAACTCATGCAGCTGCAAGAACTGATGGACCATTCCATTCAAATTGAGGAAAGGGACAAATGGACCTACATCTGGGGAACAGGGCAATTTTCGGTCAAAAAGGCCTATAGACAGATAAGTGGGCATCAGATTATCCACCCTGCCTTCAGATGGCTTTGGGCTTCCTCCTGCCAGAATAAACACAAAGTTTTCTTCTGGTTATTATTAAAGGATAGATTAAGCACAAGAGAACTGCTAAGAAGGAAGAACATGATACTACAAGATCAAAGCTGTGTACTGTGCCTAGGAACCATTGAAGAATCACTGCAGCACCTATTTCTTGACTGCCCTTTTGCTGTGCAGTGCTGGGGATCGATCAACATCCAAATTCAGCAGGGCATCGATCTGTTCAGGAACCTGGAAAGTTTCAGGGTGCAGTTGGGCGTCCCCTTCTTCATGGAGGTCATCATCCTAATGACCTGGTCGATCTGGAAATCGCGAAATGATCTGATATTCAGACAGATCAGCCCAACTGTGGCCTCGGCAAGGCTAAACTTCTTCGAAGAAATGAGATGGCTCCTCTTACGAGCAAAAAGAAGATACTTCCCTTCCATCGATCAATGGATTTCAAATCTACTTTAGGCTGGGTGGTGGCAGTTTTATCACTACTCTTCTTTGTTTCCTTCTTTGTCTCTTAAACCCTTGGCCGGGTTGTGGCCTCCTTGTTTCTGTTTGAACCCTTTTATTTCTAATAAAGCACTGTAGGGGTGCAAACCCCTACAGCTTCCCATCAAAAACATGCATGGCGCCACCGAATTACTCCAATTAACTTCACTCGTTTGCTCGCGCCTCCTCAACTCCGATCCAATCCATACGTTGTGAAACAAACCCAAGGAGCACGACGATCGAGCTGTCTCGCCTTCATTCCTTGTCGTTTCGTTCTTCGTGTGTGACGAGGCGTTCGGGCTAGCTGGTAGCCTGGTACTCCAACCGTCGCCACCGACACATGTATATAGTACTCTTCTCAACGTTGACGCTTAGTAGTACATCTTCTTCCTTCCTCCATATATCCTCATAGCCCCGCGCACTATATCTTCCTTCCTCCATAATCTCTTTGCCGCCATCAAGCGGAGCCAAGGGGGGCGGCGAGGGGCCATGGCCCCCAACAACACAAACTATTTTATAATATATATAGTTTAATAGTTTATTTTTATATTAAAAAATCATAATAAATAAAATCTTATTATATATGTACAAATATCTTCAAGACAACTAAATTGAATAGAATATAGTTATAATAGAATATTTTAATTTATTTGAATTTGTTTGTCCACCATATATTAGAACATATATATCTATTAAAATTTTTTTGATTTAACTACAATGCTTATGTTTCATTATATTTTATATTTGACTCAATGCATACTTGACTAGCAACAATATCAATTATCACTTCTTTTTTTATTGTGAATCATATTATATATGTAAATGCTCACCTACATGTACATACACTCACTTCTATGAACAAACATATATCCTACTTCACTACGAGCATTTTCAAAATACTAAGATAGTAGATTTTAACACCGAGTCATCTACACACACTCACTTCTACGAACAAACACGTCCCTACTCCACATGAACATTTTCAAAATTTTGAAATAGACATAGTAGTCTACCATGTACACACACTCACTTCTATGAACAAACATATATCCTACTTCACTACTAGCATTTTCAAAATACTAAGATAGTAGATTTTAAGACTGAGTCATCTACACACACTCACTTCTACAAACAAACACACATCCTACTCCACATGAACATTTTCAAAATTTTGAAATAGACATAGTAGTCTACCATGGAAAAATAGTGAGCATGTCAAAAATCATCGAATACTGAAATAAATCTAGAAAAATAGAGCTTAATTCGGAAGCAAAAATCTAAATAATTAAAGCTACACTTAGTTCTCATATGTTAAACTCTTTGATGGCCCCCCTTGTGCATAATTCCTGGCTCCGCCACTGTTTGCCGCTATGTTGGGCACCAGTTTCATTCAGTTCAAACTCGGTTACTCAGCTACCAAGAACCTGCCCATCGGCATAGCCATAATCGATGACAACGATATGTTAGCCGGAGAATGCACCTGGATGATAGTTTGCTTCCCGCGTGGGGTTCCTGAGGACCAGTCCGACATCAATGGCGAGTACCTCTCTCTCTTCGCAGTGACCCCGACCAAGTCTAGACACGTCGGCATGAACACAGTCCTCTTTCATACCTTTTTGATGGGAAGAGACGGGGCACCATCATTGACCCATGCAAAATCTTCAAGCAAGATCTTCATTATGGCCACTCCTCGCACAGATACCACATGGATAGGGTGCCATAAGTTTATGAAGCGCAGCGAGCTTGAATCCGATTGCTACCTCGTCGATGGCTGCGTGACATTTGTATGCGGGCTCATAGATCTCAACGGCAATGGCCGTATACCTGTCCCTCCCTCCGACCTAGGGAGTCATCTCGGCCACCTACTGCACTCCACCCACGGCGACAGCGACGGCGCGGACGTCTCTTTCTCCGTCGGCGGCGAGATGTTCCGCGCACATCGGGCCATCCTCGCCGCCCGCTCGCCGGTCTTCTAGGCGCAATTGTTTGGCTCCATGGCGGACGCCAAGATGGACAGCATCACGCTGCACGACGTCCAGCCGACGGCTTTCCAGATCCTGCTGCGGTTCATGTACACCGACGAACTGCCCTCGGACATAGACCTCGTGAAAGATGATCTCGAGAGCGCGTCGGCGGCCACGGACTGGCTGAAGTTCATGTGTGCGCAGAAGCTGTGGGACCGTGTCTCCCCGGAGACCGTGGCGGCGATGTTGATCTGCGCCGAGACGCACAACTGTCCGGAGCTGAAGAAGAGGTGCATCGACTACTTTGTAGTGGACAAGAACTTCAAGAGCGCGGTGTTGACAGAGGGCTACTCGCGCCTGATACAGGGCTTCCCGTCAGTTATCGAGGAGATCAGAGCAAGAGTAGTTCAACCATAGGACAGTGGCCGTATTTTCTGTGATTCAGATTTGTTATCTCAGATGTGCATGAGGTACACGTTCAGTACTCTAAAATCATTTTTTTTATATTGATGCTATATATCTGTAGTCCTTTATCTCTCTTTTTTTTATTCCGAAAGAGTTCAGTTCGTTTCTGAATTCTGATAGTGCCCTTGATGACCCCAGGCCCCTAAACCATAGTAAGATGCAGTGGCGAATCTAGGATTTTAGATTAGGGTATGCCGGCTAAAAAAAATTTCACATACAATAAGGCTTATATTCATGGATTAGATGGAATCATCTACTAAATATAATATAAATAGTTCAAAAAACAAAATGATAATTAAAATATGGGCATAAAGGTGTACTAAAGACTTACAATGCTTTTGTGACTATTTTATTCCACGTTTTCGAAGGGACACAAATGCCATCCAAAAGAAAATATCCCGCCCAATGAACAGTGGCGTTGCTTCGATCCCTTAATTGGCGTCGACTCCCTGCCTACCTCATCCGTATTGGCTCCCCTGCTCGCTAGCCGCATGGGCCGTGTGGCCGCATGGGCTTCATGTTTGCTCGTGGGCTGCTGGCTGCCTCTCGCTTGCACTCGGTACGTACACAGGTAAGTGTTTTTATTTTTTTGAATGTATGCTTGCCGGATTTGCAGGGTATGCCGGGGCATACCTGGCATACCCTGTAGCTCCGCCCCTGGTAAGATGCAAATACGTTTTTGTGCTCTCTTAACTAGAGTAATTGTATGTCTACCGAAAACCAAACGATTTTTGTGGCCGTTAGCATGCAGTACAGAGAGGAATGGTGTCCATTGCGTTGAATGTTTAATGAAGACGATGGACACTGTTTTGTCAAATGTAAAATGGCGAAAAACTGTGTGCCGGCAATTATTGGATTTAGAACAAATTCAGTTATAACTTGTTCATCTGTCAGATGGTATTTCTATCTTCTGTGGTCTGGGATCTGTGGTCTGTGATATAAGTTCTGTGGTCTACGATCTTGGTGGATGACTTAGCACAACCACCCCTGTTGTTGCTGGAGAAGTCTCCCTTAAGACTTGTATCCGAAACTTGAACTTCTCTCTGAATCGAATTGAAGTACTAGACAGCCTTTATTCAGAGTTATCTGAGTTCTCCACACAACAGGTGGTGCCTACAGTCTACTCCTTCCAGATTTGTAGGTTTATTATGATTGTCTTCCCCTCATTTGGAGTAATGATGCTAACTGAACTTGTGTCGGCAACCCCACCACTTACAGACCCCTTGTTATTATCAGAGCACTCTCTTCCTGTGGCTGCTCTGTTATCTGATAACCCCTTAACTTGGGAACACGCTTCCTGATTAAAGTCTCTATTGATATTATGTATTTTCCCCAAATCTAGGTTCCCAGTGTCCAAAATATGTTTTTGGACTAAAAATTTGATCTATAACAGCTTTATGATTAGCCTCAGCCAAGGAGGCTCTAAGTCTTTCCTCTAGCTTTATGGCCTCTAATGTTTTCCCTATATTTTCCTCCTCTGTGTTTCCCCGAGAGATATCAGAATCTCTAGGTATGTTTTCTAACATATCATCATCACATGAATTTAAGATTGTAAAGGAGTTATGAGAATCCATTTCCACACCTAGATCAGAAGCCCCTGTATCCCAAGCTCTTGTTCCCCTTGCAGTACAACTCGGCAAAACTCTTGTACTCTGTCGGACAGCAACATCAGGCTTGTATCTTTTCGGAACCACGCCCTTCTCCTGAACCCTCTTGGTCCATGAACCCCCTCCAGGAGCTTCCCTATTCAGTAAAGCTATACATCGCTTGAGTAATTGTTTTTTAAGATCACACGATTTTCTGGAGGAAGATTGGACGCTGTTCAGATTTCAGAATGCTGTCTGTGCTGAGGCGTATGCATGCAGGTTGCAGGATGGTCTTATGGCAGTGTCAGAATAAGGCGTCACGCGATTGCAATTGCAGACCGATGGATTCGGTAACTGGTAAATCAGTAATGCACTGAAGTTTAGCACTTCTGATTGCTGGAGGTTTTCTTCCAGAGGATGAAAGAGTTCATAAGACACCCAACTTTGTTCTGTTGAGATTTTCATTTACTATATATAATAATAATATATAAGAAAAGAGGTGAATTCCAAGTGTATACAAACATGAGTACTTTGTTTGAACGGTATGATTGATATGACGTCTTGAGTATTTCAGTACATGATCGTGCTGTGCATGCCAAAAGTTGGCGTTATGGTGATGCAGTCCGTCCGATTTCATTGAGGTGCCCGATGACGGCGACATCAACGCGTGAGTGCAGACGGAGCGCCCTGGACCTGCACTGGGACTACATGGCGGGCGACGGCCGCGTCCGCGTGCGGCGTCATCATCCGCCGTGACGACGACAGCCCCGTCGCCGCGGCAGTCCCCTGACATCGCCGGCCATCACGATCGGCCTCCTGCTGGACTGCGCTGCCGGTTGCCAGGTCGCGTTCCCCGGTCGGCGCCAAGAGTTCCGCGCGCACCGGGCCGTGGTCACCCCGCCGGTGTTCAGAACGCAGCTCCTCAGCGGTGTCCGAGAGAGACTCCGAGTTCATTACATGCAACAGGATCCAAATCCGAAACGTTCACGGGCACTTTGATCCTAAGTAGGAGTACTATGTAAAATATATTCTCTCCGTGCAACAAACCCAATGCTGCGCACGCAAATTTTGGCAACAACAAGATGTTGGGCTCCGGATTTGTCGAGCTCAAGCTCGACTACTCGCAAGCCAAGGACCTCAACATCGGCGACGCCATCTACTCCCCGAACTTCGCCGCCGGCGGCTACCTCTGGCGGATCAGATGCTACCCTCGAGGAACTGTGAAAGACGACAGGGGCGACTACGTGTCGCTGTACCTGGAGCTCGTCACCGGGGCCGCCACCAACGTGACGGCCGTCTTCGACGTCTTCCTGCTGCGCGGCGACGGCACGGCGTCGCCGGCGCACCAGAACCGGTGCGTGCGCGCGTACCCACCGGAGGGATTCTGCGCGTGGGGGTGGAGCCACTTCGCACGGCGGAGGGACCTGGAGCTGGACTCCTCGTCGCCGCCCGACCTCCTCTGCGTCACGTTCGTGTGCGGTGTCATCGTCCTGCGCGGCACAGCGCCTGCGACGGCGCTGCCGCCGCCGTCCGACGTCGCGACCAGCCTCGGCCACCTGCTTGACAGCGGCGCCGGCACGGACGTCGTGTTCTCGGTCGGCGGCGAGACGTTCCGGGCGCACCGGGCCGTGCTTGCGGCGCGCTCGCCGGTGCTCAGGGCGGGGCCCTCGGTTCCATGTCTGAGGCCACCACGCCCACCGTCACGCTACACGACATCGAGCCGGAGACGTTCGAGGCGATGCTGCGGTTCATGTACACCGACACGCTGCCCGACGGCGAGGGTTCGCCGTCGTCGGCGGACTTCTTCCTGGCGCTGCTCGCGGCGGCGGACCGGTACGCGGTGGACATGCTCAAGGTCGAGTGCGCGCAGCGGCTGCGTGAGGTGCTGTCGGTGGACAATGTCGGCGCGATCCTGAGCTGCGCCGAGGTGCACGGCTGCCCGGAGCTCAAGAACAAGTGCCTCGAGTTCTTCGTCGACGACGACAGGAACTTCAAGAAGGTTGTGCTGACGGAGGGGTACCTGCAGTTGATCCAGAGCCTCCCGTCACTTGTTGATGAGATCAAAGCGCGCGTCGAGGAGAAGGACGAGCGCGTTTTGAAGGAGAAGGGATCGAAGTATTTTGGTTTTAGTAGTGTGGTTAAAGCCCGCTATTTGGATCCGTTGACAAAAATGCTGGTTGCTACTCTGAACGAGTAGTACTTGTGATTTGTCATGCAGTGAGTACGTGGTGTAATTCTTGAATATACTGTAGATTGAACTAGCTATATGCCCCACTATGCATTATTCGTTGGCATATTTTACATCAAAACGAGCGAGTAACTTTATTTCGTAGATCGAAGTATTTTGGTTTTAGTAGTTGCACAGGTGTCGCCAACACTGCTGACGACGCGACCCCGTTGTGATGCCATTGTCACGTCCGGTTGATGTCAGTGCCAGTCTGCCAGATGAACCATGTTCCTGTCGCTACGGAAGCATCCTGATCCTGCCTTATCGAGCCTGAATTTTATGACCCTGAGTTGTACTATCAGAGAGTGTCGGCATTACCTGCCATCGTAAAATAACTTATTATTATCCTGAACTGCAGATTTTTCTTCAGCGTTTTGGAACTCAGACGGTTGCATCGTTGTCTTCTTTTTTTTCCAAAGAAAAAATGAAATTGAAATGTTGTCATGTTGAACGCTGAGACGCGCGCGTAGAAAACTGGTTGTCAGGTTATTCATTCATGGTACGTCCAGCGTTCTTGCACATTTGTCACTGTACTTTTTTAAGACCTTACGAGGGTCGATTTTTGTTATGTAAGAGATCTACCTCAGCTGTTTTCTGACGACCTTCTTAACCATTTCCCACGGTCAGGATGCCCCTGAACCATATACTACTAAAAAAAATAACAGTGCCATTTCAGATGAGTTGCTTGGCGCTGTGCTTTCGTGCTTGTGAAGCGTGCACGTTTGGTCGGCTCTGCATTCCTATGCTCGTTGACTTGTGAAGCTGGATGACGTCAAAAGCAAGTGCTCATGCATGGCTGTCTTGGTCAAGCAACAGGCCGCCGGTACACCTGTATCCTATATATATATTTCAGATTCAGAGGAAGGAAAACGGGTTTTAATTAGGTTCATCACATCAATTTTTAGCCACATGCATGGAGCATTAAATATAAGTAAAAAATAACTAATTATATAATTTAGTTGTAAATCACGAGACAAATCTTTTGAATCTAGTTAGTTCACGATTGGACAATAATTGCTAAATACAAAATAAAACGCTACAGTTACAAATTTGTCTAACATTTGCAATCTGAAAAGGCTCTGTATTGTATCTAGCCAAATGTCAACTCCTGCGATCCACAAGAAAGCCCGGCCCAGTGGTAGCTCGATTGTATATGTCTTTATCCGTTGCAATGGAGTTTACTGTTTACATGGGTGTAGCTAGCAGTATTTTTCTCAAAAAAAAAAAAAAAAAAGAACATGGGGGTAGCAGTAGCACTCCGTTTTGTTGTTGAAGTACGTGGTCTCCATTCTTCCTTGCAAAACGATCCTGAACTGATGTTACTATCATGCATTGCAGCAGACATCCCCTTCTCTGGAATATTCGGATATATATATTCAGGGAAAGGTGATGATGCCAAACCGACGGAACGGATGCATGGATATTCGGATAGGGTACATGCACCGGCCTAGCTAGCGGCCTCCGAGCTGACACCTGGGAAATTTGGCCGCCGCTGGATGGGATCGGACTCGGATCGATGACGGACGGCAGGCAGGCACGGCAACATGGGCGGCACGAACGAGGGCCGTTGCGGCGGACGCGGGCAGACGACAGGAGCCGGACAGACACCAGAATAATCAGCGGCGGTCGTCGTGGAGCTATAGCTGATCGAGAGAAGGCCGATCGAGGCCTGCCGCCTGCGCGTGCGTGCGCTGTCCGCGCCGTGCCCCAAGGGCCAGTGCACAGGGATGATGGGGATGGGGCTGCGCACGTCAACGACCGGATCGAGCAGGCGACACGCACGCGGCGCCGAACGTGGCTGGGGCACAGGCAGCGATCGACATCGATCCAGGAGGCTCGCGGTTAGTTTGGCGGCACGATCAGGCTCCAATCGACGACGGCATGCGTGGTGACGAGGCGCGCGACGGCCGGCGGCGGCGTCTCCACGCTGTGAACGAACCTGTGACCGAGACGCCGCCTGCTGTCCGTTTGCGGGTGCAGACAGACACAGGCATCATTTGCTTTTGTTTTGCTCGTCACTGACTCACAATGTCCACGTCCAGATCATCAGAGAGACGTAGAAGTATACACATGCATGCTGCTTGCATGAGGAGAGGACGATCGATGTGGCTGGCTGGCTGGATAGATGGATACACATGCATCATCTTTTCGTCAGCGTCAGGTGGGTTGTCTAGCCTGTTTGCGCCGATAACGCCACTGGCGGGTGACACGTCAAAGAGGTCGCGGTTCATCAGCTCGCTGCTTGTTGGCGCTTGTACTGACTACTGACGGAGTGACGTACTGACGACCGAGGATGGGGATGCCATGATATGCTACGAGTACGTACGTACGTACAATGCATTGCATTGCATTGGATCCACCCCCGTACTCGATCTGCCGAGGGAAACCGGCCGGACACGGACAATGAGCTGAGCGATCGAGCCAGCATGTAGGAGTATAAAAGAATGAAGCAGCGGCCCGGCAATTCATCATCTGTTCAAGCACTGTAGCTGGACATCGATCACTAACATCACTCACAAGTAGGCTCGCCGTGGAGCGGAGCCGAGAAGGCGCGTGTGCGCGTCCACGGCGTGCCCCAAGGGCCACCTGGGCACACACAAACAGGGATGGGGGGTTGCGCTTGCACACGGCAGCGACCGGATCGAGCAGCCGACACGTACGCGCACGCGGCGTGGCTGGGCATGCAGGTGAGATGACGACGGATCGGAGAGGAATTGCATGGAATCCGGCGCGCGGACAGGAGGATGGGACCAATGATGGGCGGGCTCGACATGTACCCGGCCGGGCGCGCGCGGTTCCGGTTCGGCATCAGCATGGGCAGGCTCGACAGTCTGACACGGTAGCTGCTGTTGGGAGCGGCGCGGCGCGGCGTGCACGGAGACGAGGCGACGGCGTCTGTCTGCTGTAACGGCCAGGCCTTTGCGGGTGCAGACAGACAGACAGACAGACGTTTGTTTTGCTCATCACTGACTCACAGTGGGGGGGCCAAGAAATAGGTGACACATCGTAAATACGACAAATATATATAATAAGTATATGAATTTATAGTATTTTACATGTATATTTAGTATTCGTAATAAAAATCACAATATTATCATGAAAAGTAGGTGAAAAAAAGAAATTTTTATATTGTATAATTGAATTTTAGGGTGTATAATTGATTTTTGGGATATATAAATGAATTTTTTCCTTTAGTAACAACATTTTCATTGTTTTTAGGGGGGGGGGGGCCAGACCCCCTGGCTCCGCCACTGCTGACTCATGTACGTCCAGATCAGAGAGACACGGTATGCATGGGACGATGTGGCCGCCGCATGGATGGACATGCATGCATCCTCTTCGTCAGGCGGATCGTCGTCTTGCTTGTCTGCGACGACGATGAGGCCGCTGCTGGGTGCTAGATCAGAGAGGCACATCCTGCGCGCTTGTACTGACGGATTGACGCAGGATGGATATGCTATGGATACCTGCTACTCCCTCCATTCTAAAATATTTATTGCTTTCGTTTTTTAAGAAATAATTATCAGTATTTTTTATAAATATTAAGTATCATCGATTAATATCATAATTAGTACAATTGAAAAGATCTTTCAATCAAATTTTTAAATAAATTTATTTAAAGATACAAATATTGTACGTTTTAGAAACTTGTGGCACAGAAACAAAAAAGATAAACATTTTGAAACGGAGAGAGTACTAGTTACCCTGTATTGCATTGGATCCACCAACGTACCTGATTTTCATTGCCGAGGAAAATGGACAAGGACGATGAGCTGAGGCTGAGCGCGACCAGTGTAGGTCCCTTTATAGCTTATTAGTCGTTGGAACAATATTTTACTCATACTAAATCAGTAAATTTCTGTTTATTAATCGGCTTATAAGTTTTGTTGAATAGGGCACGTAGGATTGTGCATTATGTAGTGAAGCATTGTTCGTGTATATCACCGATATATGGCGTGTGACGTGTGTAATTAAACTGAGCTGGAGCAAGCGTGTATTGTGTGGTACTACATTACTACTACGGTATACAACACCTCTCGCTTACAAGTCACAAGATCCACACGAATTAAGCTTCAGATTTGTATCGCCGTGAGGCTCTAGTGAAAATGATACGCAATAATAACACACCCCCTAGATACACACTAATGTAATATCCATCGCCGGCCGGCTGCGCCGTAATACATATAGTCTGTACGTGTTAGTATTAAGTAAAGAGTAAACCTAGAAAGATCACCGGCCGGAACGACACACTATATACGCACTGATGATATGCATATCGTACCGGCCGTTTTCTGCATGTACGTGTACACAACTTTATATATAGCTACACTCTCCCAGTACTAGACTACTACTAGTACGTATTTGCTTCTGTCGTATGTGTACACGTAGGATTCGGACGATTCCGCGCGCGTCTGCTGGGACATGCACGCATGCATGAATGTGTGCCGTGTGCATGCCGGCGCCACTTAATTGGCCAGCTTTATATTACCTGCGCCAACGGCCATGTTTTGTTTGCACACCAGGTGTACCGTACTCTCGCTCCTAGTATCATGCGATCGACCTTATTATTTGCTCGCTGGCTGCTTCCCTTCAATTCCAGGCCCGAGCATCCTCTGCGGCCATGGCCGGCCATGCATGCTCCGGCTGAAACTTTTTTTTTAAGATAATGGGGCCTAGCTACACTAATTTTCTTAAGAGTTGTATAAATATTTATCTTTTTCTATATATTTATTTAGTTATAAATTTGATATTGACCGATTTCTCCCCAAAAATGAGATATATTTTTTTTATAAAAGAACGAGTTTTTTTTTTCTTTTTTGCTACTAGTCTTTCTCTCGGTTCCCAGCAGAGACGGAGGAGATGACAGGTATTGACGTGGGTTTGGAGCACTCTACAGTACTAGATTTGCTGGACATCATGATGATGTTGCATCCATCTCCACTCCATCACGTACCCCAGCTTTAAACCTGGAGGGCAGACGGCAGAGGGTAGAGGAGAGACAATACCGAACACCGGATGGTGGGGGACGAGGAGAAGAAGCTTTTAAACTTTTGGAAGGGTAAAGAACTTCACTTTCACCATGGCATCACCGGCCACGCACCTAACTCGCTGTCTTTCCTCCAGCTGCAGGCTTTTCAGCTCAGCTTCTCGCTCCAGCAGCCTGCTCCCAGGCTCTCAGTCGCGCTCGTACTAGACAGATCATCCTGGAAGGGCGTGAAGTGATGGATGGCCGCCTGGGGTCTGGGGCGGCATTGGATCCCATGCAGATGCTGCAGCGATGTTCTGCGTGCCGACCCCCGAAAGGCCTGGGGGGTAGGAGTAGCGGCCTAAAACGGTGGTCAAAAGGCTAAAAAGGAGGGAGGAGGGAAATGAGTGGTGGAGGTTGCAAACGGCAGAGGGAACATCGCCTTTGCTTCAGAATCAAGATTTGGACTTGTGCCACCTGCATGCCTCTGGGCTGTGCTGTGCTGTGGGGTCAGGTCTCTCTCTCGTCAGTGCTGCATCAGTTGCAGTGAAATTCGTAACTGTAGCATTTTTGTTTGCATTTGGCAAATATTGTCCAATCGTGGCCCAACTAGGTTCAAAAGATTCGTCTCGTGATTTACAACCAAACTGTGCAATTAGTTATTTTTTTACTTATATTTAATGCTCCATACATACGGGTAAAAACTTGATGTGATGGAGAGAGAGTGAAAAAAGTTACAAAGAGAACAAGGTTAGCCGATTCCAGGTGACGCTGCTATCATGCATTAATTTTCCCATAACCTCCATCTTCTATTTTCACAGACTGCATTGGTGATAGAAACGAGGGATTCATCGATCGAACAGCATACACTGACAGCGTGCATTTTTGTTTCTACTACTGTTATTTTCAGAGCAAGTACTGCTGCTGCTGCTGCTACCAACAAAGGCCATGGTAGAGTGATGCGATGGCTTCACTTTCCAGCCGGCACCGGCAGGGATCAAAAAGCACGATCACAGTCTGTCAGTCAGTCTTCGAGAAGGAAAAGAGTAGCAGTGCCACAGTCCCACACACAGTGACGATGCTAGCCGCTTGGTGCTTTGCTCTGACGATGCGGTGTCTCTTGTATATATTGTAAGAAAAGCAATACATAGTGCTGCTATAGTATAAGTATATACATATATACTAGCACAATAGCATGTGGAAGGACTGGGCCCACGATCGAGCTAGTGGGTCCCTGCGAGCAGTGGCCAGCAGCAAGTTGGCGTGACAGAGATCCGGCTGTATGTGTGCCATTCTTCGCTTGCTTCTAGATCTACTACTACGTAGTACGTACTACGACACCACTCTCTCAACATGAACACATGCATGGTCTCCATGAATATGCTTAAAAAAGAAAACTGGGTGGCCCGGGCCCGGCCCGACGTGGATCTCATCCATCTGCTCGTACGTGTCAGATAAAGGAATCAGATGATGCTGGTGGACGTAGTAGGATCCGATGGATGGGATGGCCGTGGCAGGCATCTGGATCTCTGTTGCAGCATGACACTTTTGCATCTGCGATTCTACGTGCATCAACAAAATATATAATTTATCTACATACCTAGCCTGGCCTGGACACAATGTACTGCATCGGTTCAGAAAATTACGCTTGTGTAGTACCCCTCTTCTGAGGCCAACCTGTGGGGGATGAGGGGCGACACGGGCGACAGGTAAGCGCCGCACCCGCGGCCCCCGCCCGGCGCCACTCCGGCCGCCGGCCGGCTCCCCCTCTCTCCCCGGCGAGCTCGCCTCGTACCTCCTCGCTTTTTCCTCCCCCACTCCCACCTCTCTCCGGGGGGCATAGCCCCCCACCGCGTCCGCCCCACCACACCCACCACCCGGACACACCCGCCCGGTTCGGCGGGACGTCTGCTCCCTCCCCACGTCGCCCGCTCGCCGACACCCCGCCGCCCCGCGCCTTCCGGCACCCCTTCTGCTCGTGAAGATGGATCCGGCCTCCCGGCTCGCGCCGGAGGAGGTCCCGACGCCATCGCCGGGGGCAGGCGACCATCTCCGATCCGGTTCCCGTCGCCCCGGCGGCAAAAAAGCGCCGCCTGGCTGGGGATGGCGGGCCTCCCAATCCGTACCCCTCCCCTCCCAGCGTCTTTGCCGTCGAGATGGCCGCCCCGCGGACATCCCGCCCACCAAGGGCGTCCACTCGCCCCACGCCCGCCCGTTCTACCCGGCGGCTGGCCGCTCAAAGCGGCTTCGTTGGGAGGACGGGGGCACAGTGGACCTCTCCGAACGGCGACTGACGATGATCTACTCGAGCCGAGGCGCCTCTACCGGGCGGGACGCGCGCTCTCCGTTCCGCCGGCCTCGCGCTCGTTCTCGCTGCCTGGGCGCTGGCAGCTGGGGTGGGCGGCAGGACGGGGCCGCCGTGGGCGGCTCGGGCTGTGGCCGCCCCTGCGACCCGCCCCAGCCTGGGAGAAGGCGCGCCGGCGCTGCCGTCGTGCCGCTGCTGCAGCCAAAGACTGCAGCCCAGCCCAGGGCCAGCAGATCCCCGAACGGCAGCCCGCCCACCTTCGACCGGGCCCGAGCAAGGCGTGCCACGGCGCCAGACGCCGATGGATGGCGACGGTGCTGCCCAGCGCCCGCGTAGGCGTACAGGCGGCGTGTGGCACCACGCAGGCCTTCTCCCAACCGGAATGCCCGGCCGCGGCCCCTTCCGGTGGTAGCGACGGCCTGAGCGCCTCTCTCGGCTCATCGTGTAGCTACTTTTAAGAGGCCGACTGGCCGCTTCAACCCGCAACGGCACCAACCACCTCGCGGGACTGCAAACGTCCACGTCGGCAATTTCTGAGGGGCGGCCGGCGCGGACAGGCGGGCCAGACGCTTCGTCGAGCAGCGGCGGGGCAGCCGGACGCCGAGGGATGCCAGCGAACCATCCCCCCCCCCGGTCGCTGACACACCGCTCGGCGCGCGCGGATCGACTCCTTCCCTCTCGGCAAGACTCCGACTTGGACTTTGCCGACATCGGCGGCGCCCCCCCTTGGTGCCCCGGCCGCGGCGAGGAATCCGGGCGCTACCTCAAGCGTGATGCGGGCATCGACAACGCGGAGGCCAGCCTTCGGTTCGCGGTGGTTGCCCGGACACCTTGCGGCTCCACGGACATCCTCCCGGAGGGGCGCCGCGTGTGGCAATCGCTTGTTCTTTGCCGGGTTGCCGCTGGAGGAGATCGTCATCCGCCACTACTACCCCGAGAACTTCATCATCCTCTGCGGCTCCCGGGCTCACGAGAGACAAAGCATCCTCGCCAACTTCGCCCGCCTGCCGATGGGTGACACCTCCCCCCGGTGTTTGGCCTTGGTCCCGGCTTAGGCACGCCGACGTGTCTTCGCTACGGTACCGGGTCAACATCGTGCTAGAGGGGGATCCCGCCACATGCCCGGCGCGAGGACACGGCTGCCAAGATCCTCACCCCCTCCCGCTGGATTCGGGGCGTTGCGGCCCGAGCGGTGGGCGGTGACGACCTCTCCCACCTTCAAGGTCACGGCACGGGCCGGCGCACCCCTCGTACATCCCTCCGATCTGGCGGCTCGGGATGGACGGCGTGACCCACCATGCCACCAGGTTCGTCGGAGGGCAGCCCCGTCCTTGCTCCTGGAGAAGCGGGTGCTCGCGCATCGAGTACTCATCCACCCGAAGGCGGTGTCCGACTTCAACCAAAGCTTCCCCGCCCGGCGCCACCCTGCCCCGGGCGATGGGCTCGGCAACGGCGGGGGGATGCCCCCGATGGACACCACCTCGGCGGGAACACAGGTCCCCGGACACCACGGCTTCCCGTGCTCTCGGGGGCCCGATGGGGGGATGGGCCGGCCCGGACACCACCGGCGGGCGGCGCAGGGCTGGGGTCTCCACCGGTCCTTGTGCCGCAACGCGGGAGCACCGGCCTAGAGTCCGCCGGCCGGTCTGCAGTTCAGCGACCTGTGGGAGGCTGCGCAGGCCTGCAAGGCAGCCCCGACGCCACGACATCACGTGTCGGGCCGCCACCGGGGGGGCCCGACGCCCCGCGGGGGGAGCCGCCCGCACCGTCGAGCAACCGCACAGTGCAGCCACCCGTTCGGGTCTTGGTCTGGCGCCCAAAGACGCTCGGGAGGCGCCGGCGGTTGCCCCGCCTCTGCGGGGACACGAGCCCCCTCCCTTCCCGCGGGCGGGGGGGTTGCGACGCGAACGAGGTTGTCCTCCCCGCGCCCGCCACGCCGCCCGCACCTTGAAACATTGCGCCGTTTTACGCCACGAGCCGAGCCGCTGCCGTGCTTGCTGCAAGTCTGGCGCAACCACTTCGGCCAACGCCCGGACCTCGACGCCGCCCCACCGGGCCGAAACCCCCGGCTGCTGCCTGCGCGAGGGCGAATCAGCCCCCCGGCCTACGTCACGCCCTACGGCCCCGCCATGGTGCAGGATGCGCCGGGGACTCCATTGAAGGGCGGGAGACGAAAGCGGCGTCGAGCGCCACGCCGGGCCACTGTCCGGGCGCGGGGCGGCGCCTCCGCCCCTCGATCCGGGCCGAGAACAAGCCTCGGCGAGCGGAACACGGCGGGGCTGCCGCCACGCCGCTTATCCCCACGACGCCAACCCGCGCCTAACCGCCGAGCGGCATCCCAGGGTTCAAGGCTCACCCGTGTTCGCCCGGGAGCGGGCCGAGCCCGACGCGGATGCCGCGGGCGCCCAGCCGTGCTTCCGCCGTATGGAGAGGCCGAGCCGGCTATGCGACACCGCGGGCGCCCGTCCTGCTACGCCCGTGTGGAGCACTTTGAGCCCATTTGCGGGACGGCGGGCGCCAGCCGTGCTCGCCGTGTGCAATGGCTGAGCCGACCGTGGGCCGCCGCGGGCGCCCAGCCGTGCTACGCCCGTGTGGAGTGCGGCCGGAGCCAAGCTGCGACGCCCGGCGGGCGCCGCACACCTACGCTAGCCAAATCGCGCCCGGCTCCCCCACGCCCCTGGGCCGCGACCCGACCCCAAACACGCCCGGGTCCCCGGGGCCGCGCGGCCCGCCACAGCGCCACTGCTGCAGCGCCTGGCCCAGCACACCTCCGGGCCGGCCCGCGGGGGACGTGCAGCAGCCACACCGCAGCCGCCCACGGGCAGCAACGGGCGGCCTCCTCGAGCTCCGACCGACCGAGGCGCTTCACTCGGAGGGTGGTGTGTGGCCCCCGCGCTCCTATCGCCACCGCCCGCTGTACCACCGGGCCGGAGCCGAGGCCACCGCCGGAGTCGAAGAATCGCCAAGCAGAGCTATCCAATGTTCCGGCCTCCAAACGGGGGGGAGGTCCTCGCCATGAAGAGGCTCGGCATCTTTGCCGAAAAGATCAACTGAAGCCTTCATCCATGGACAGGAAGGTGTACGACTCCATATACATGAGCAAGCTAACCCCGTCGCACCAGCAAGCCATTCGGGAGCTGTTCCCCAACGAGCCAAAGCCGGTGAGGTCGAGGAGGCGAGGTGCTGCACGCGCCTAGGCCTCTCCCCACCGACCCAGTTGTCATTCAAATGGATAATACGCGACTTCTTTGCTGGAACGTGAGGGGCCTAAACGCCAGGAGCCGTCGTGACGTCGTCCGTTCCCTAGTGCCAGGAGGAGAAACCCCATCTTGTTTGTATTGTCGAAACTAAGTTGCAATCTGTACCTCCAATGCTGTTGTCCTCCATGCTGGGAATAAACTTCGTTGACTATGCTTTTGTGCCTGCGGCCGGTACTTGTGGGGGGATACTCATCGCAGCCCAGGACTCGATGCTACGGCTGACCGACGTTAGAATTGGCTGCTTCTCGGTAACGGTGCGGGTAGTTCCCCCCGGCGCCGGCCTAGGAGAAGACCTGCAACCCTGGTGGCTCACTGCGGTATATGGCCCACAAGATGACGTCCTGAAGGAGCTGTTCTTGGAGGAGTTGGAGGCCATTCGAGATGAATGTCAAGGCCCCTGGGCCCTCGTAGGTGATTTCAACCTCATCCTAAACGAGGAAGACAAGAGTAACGACCGCATCGACCGGAGAAACATGCGCCCGTTTCGTGCACACCGTCGCGTCTAGGCCTCCTCGATCTACACCTTCACGGTCGCTCCTTCACCTGGAGTAACGAGCGGCGCTGGCCAACACACGTTAGGCTCGACCGAGTGCTGGTCACGCTCGACTGGGAGGCCATGTTCCCGGACTGCCACCTACAGGCCCTTGCGTCCGACGCCTCGGATCACTTTGCCCACGCTCCTACTCTGGGCGAACATGTCCATTCATGCAAAGCCACGATTCCACTTCGAGCTGTTCTGGCCCAAGACAGTCGGGTTTCAGGAGGCGCTCACCAGGGGCTGGACCTGTTCGGAGACGCTCTTAGACCCCATTCTTCGCCTAGACGCACTTCTCCGTAACCTGAGGCGGGAGCTCCAGAGCTGGGCGGCCAACCGCATTGGCAACGTGCGTGAGCAGCCTCCTCGCCCCAGCGAAGTTCACCTATCGGGCCGACCGCGCCCCCGAGACCAGGGGACTGTCGGACGAGGAGTTCGAGCTACGCAAGTGTCTAAAGATGAAGTGTCTTGGACTTGCCTCACTTGACAGGACAATCGGCGCGCCCGCCGTTCGCGTGTTCGCTTCTTGTCCGACGGTGATGCAAACACGGCAGTTTCCACATGATCGCGAGAGGAAGGAAAAAGACGCAATCGTATTTTACGCCCGCTGAACGGGGGCGGCAACCCTTGTGCGTCTCACGGTGGAGATGGAGCACGCAATCGCCACGCACTTCCAGGCGGTCTTCGGCATCTCGGCCCCCAGTCGATCTTCACTGGACTTCGAGGCACTTGGGATTGTGCCAGCCAGCCTTGATGACTTGCACGAGCCATTCACGGAGGAGGAAGTTCGGGCAGCGATAGCTGATATGCCCTCCGATCGGGCTCCGGGACCTGATGGTTATACCGGAGCGTTCTATAAGGCAGCATGGGAAACAATCGGGAGTGACATAATGGCAGCAGTGAACGCGTTCTTCGATGGCGACGCCCGCTACTTTCACAAATGCAACAACGCGTACGTCATCCTACTCCCAAAGAAACCAGACGCGTCCACCCCAGCGGACTACAGGCCGATCACCATGATCCACAGCTTCGGCAAACTCATATCCAAGCTCATGGCGTTGCGGCTGGCGCCGAAGCTACACGGCCTCATCTCCCCCAACCAGAATGCCTTTATTAAGGGGAGAACGATCCACGACAACTTCAAGTTCGTGCAGCGAGCGGCCGTCCTCCTGAAGAATAAAAAGATACCCAAGGCGCTATTAAAGCTCGACATCTCCAAAGCCTTCGACACGGTTTCTTGGCCCTTCCTTTTGGATACCATGAAGGCGTTCGGGTTCAGCGACGCTTGGAGACGATGGGTCGGAGTGCTCCTGTCCTCAGCCACCTCCAAAATCCTCCTAAACGGGAGGCCCGGCCCGCCTATCTCCCACAGGCGAGGCGTGCGGCAGGGTGACTCACTCTCCCCCATGCTCTTCATCCTCGTCATGGAGGTCCTGGCTCGACCCCCTCGCCTGGCTCGGGAGCGGCGGGTCATCCGCCCCCTCGGCACGGCTGCGATCAACCACCAAGCAAAGCATTACGCGGGACGGCGTAATTTTATTCATCCGGCCATCCCCGAGCGAAGCGAGAGCAGTCAAGCAAATCCTCAAGATTTTTGGTGACGCCTCAGGCCTGCTGACAAATCTGGCCAAATGCTCCATCACCCTGATTTTTGAGAACCGGATGCGCGCTACCACGATTCTGAGAGATCCTAGGATGTACCACCGCCGAATTCCCCATCATCTACCTAGGTCTGACGCTGAGCATCAAGAGAGCCCCCAAGTCGGCAATCCAATCCACGATCGACAAGATCGCCAGGCGTCTACCGGCTTGCCACGGTCCGCTAATGGCACGGAGTGGACGACTAATCTGGATCAAGTCGGTCCTCTCCGCAATCCCGATCTGCACCATAATTGCGGACGGTCTACCACCCTGGGCTTGCAAGGAGATAGATGCCATCTGCAGACGCTTCCTTTGGACAGGGAAGGAGGGATCAGTGCGGGGCAAATGCATGGTTGCTTGGCCAACGGTCTGCCGACCCAAGGATCTCGGTGGGCTCGGCATCCCGGACATACACTTGACCACCATCGCCCTCCGGGCCGCGGTGGCTTTGGCTCGCATAACACGGGACGACCCGAGAGCTTGGTCCGGCCTCCCACTACAGTGAGTGAGGAGGTGCAACGCTTCTTCGCCGCCTCGACATTCACCATCCTGGGCAATGGTCGCTCCACATACTTCTGGTCAGACAGATGGATCGATGGCAAGGCGGTCGACGAGGTAGCTCCAGCTCTTCCCGGCCTAGTCCCGGCAAGGCTTCGACGGACCACTACGGTTGCCGACGGCCTCCTCAACCGCGCCTGGATCTCTCAAATCCGAGGCGGCATGTCCGCAAACGCCATCGCAGACTACCTCAGGCTATGGGACACACTTCTCGACATAAGCCTGAGCGACTCGGAAGACAAGCTGGTATGGAGATGGACGGAGAATGGGGTTTACACTTCCCGCTCGGCCTACCGCGCACTGCAGTTGGGGTCGCATCCGATTCGGGGCTGTGACAAAATTTGGGGTATGTGGGCGCCTCTGCGTGTCAAAATCTTCCTCTGGATCGCCATCAGACGGAGGCACTGGACCGCTGACAGGAGGCGTAGGCACGGCTTGGAGGCACCGGACGCCTGCTTCCTTTGTGACCAAGCCGAGGAGACCATTGACCACATCATCGCCGAGTGCCCCTTCTCTAAGCAAGTCTGGTGGAATATCCTCGCCTACCTCGGTGCGGATGCATCGCAAGTAGGGACGGAGCGACTTCATCGACTGGTGGGAGGCGTGGACCGCGAGATGGCACGGGCAAAAGAAGAAGGGAGCCGACACGCTTTTTGCCCTAACTGCCTGGGAATTATGGAAAGAGCGTAATGCCCGCCTCTTCCGCGACTCTGCCGTCAACCTCTCATATTTTATCTGTAATTAAGCGGACCGCCCGATCTTTGGGTAGAGGCGGGGCCGGAAACCTAGGTTGTCTCATCCGCGAGTAATCCGCTATGTAAGCCATTGGCGGGGCCAGAGCGTCAATTCCTTGTAACAGCCCCGCCAATGTTTACGCCTTCGAGCGTTTTGTAAAATCTCCTTCTTAAATACAAAGATACGCAAGCCTTTTGCGTATTCGAGAAAAAAAAAAACAATGTACTGCATCGCCCATCGCTTCCTGAAACATGTAATGTAACTATGCTGGTTTCACAATGTACGTAGGATATATATATCGTCAACCAATAGATCAGAAAAGTTGTACAGAAAGTTATAAAATCACAATAATCCGAGCACGTACATTTAGTAGCGTTCCCCCAAATTAAATTCATGATTCTTAGTTCCACCTCTCTCTCTCGATCTCTATATACGGTGCGGAAATAAAGTGGCTTTTGTATGATCTTCGTCAAAATGTAAGTGATTTTTTTACTGTTTAGTTGAAGAGGAGGAACTGCCGCCGCTCAAAGAGCGATTAACGAATTTTCCACGAAATTCCGCACGCGCCATAAAAAAAAAAGCAAAGCAAAGCAAAGGGTCATCGACGCGTACGTACGTCCACGCATAAAACTGCCGCCGGTACTGGATCGGTACACGCATGTAGTAGTAGCAGCAGCAGCGAGCAACGCGCCTGTTGTCTGTCCTACGGCTGTTTCAATTCACACACACATGCGCACGGTATCCCTGGCAGCAAGAGTAGTCTGCAGCGAAGGGAGAAATGCCATAGGATTCCCGGCCAGCCGCCGGCCGGCGGCGCAACAACGCACACACGGGCAGACGGGCGGCGTTGTTACGTGCTACGTGTACAAGGCGGGCAGGGATCTCGTACCACAACGGAGAGAGAACGTGCAAAGATACCCCCTACCTTAATTGGCCAAGCTAGCGCACTGATGGTGGTTGGGACGACGTTGGGTAAAGCGGCCGCAACCGGATCCATCTACAGCGTCACCTTGCCTTGCTAACCAACCCCTTTTTTAATTTAATTAACATAATAGTAGTTTTCTACTTTTCTTGATGCCTTTTTAATTTAGAGCCTTTTTACAATGCTTGAAAATGCCTTCTAATGCTTTTCAATGCCTCTTAATGCCTTTATAAATAGCTATTTTTGTTAATTTAATTTTTGTGTAAGGGCAATATAGTCATTGCAACCCTCCATCCAAAAGCCGCACCTCGAAACTCCACGCTGAAGTGTTAAAAAAAGAAAGAAAACTCTACGCCAAACTGGCTCGTAGGGAGCACGCAGCCCCAGCCCATGCACCCGCCGCAGTCGCCGTTGCCTGCCGCGGCGGCCACCCTAACCTTTGCCGGATCAATCCCGACGAGTGACGACAATTCATAACGCACACCATGACAGGCAGCTGTTATCCGTTCCACTGCCCATGGCTGACATAAGCTACATGAATAGACACTTCTCTTCGCAATGTTCACACGATGTTTCCCCTTGCAGAGTAAAAACAACAATTTTTTTCCCTTGCAAAGATACGGAAGGATAATCAGAGCTAGTTATTGATCAGGGCTCAAGTTTAACTTAAATTAGTTGGAATGATTGATCAGCTAGTTGACTAACGACGAGTTCAATCCTAAAAATTCGATCTGCAGAGGACAAATTTTGTTCTCATTGGTCCAAGTTAAGCACGGCAACAACGACTCATTGCCCGGTACAGTCACAACCAACAACTTCCCTCACTCCTCTTTGACAAATATAATTCGGATTTATGTAACAGAAAGGGACAAAAGTAAGCTTCTTAAGGTATGCAGAGATTCTTTAGATCTTCCTTGGCGTAGATAGGTATTCGGGATGAGACTCGATGGGATACAGATCCTTGTATGAATTTCTGATGGTGCATTCTGCCACACCAGCAGCCAAGGGATATAAATTTACCGTTTTACCCTTAATTACATAAAAGAATTTTAAAAATAGAATTACCACTCTTCTCTAATTGTCTCAATTCTAGAGGCGTTGGGAGGCGTTTTAGTGTATATGGTCCACTAACTATAGACACAACAAACGCCTCCCCTAAACGTCTTTGTCAATGCTTTATCTTAGATAGGCCCACCTATCATACTGACAGAAAATGCTTCTCAATGTCTCTTCAATCATAGTAAAAAAACTCTTTAATTTAACAGTGTAATAATGCTGGCTGACTGCATTGGATGCAAAGCAACGCAAGGATAAAGTGGAAGAACAAGCTACACACGACCCATCGCTCGCAGTCTCGGATCCCAGGCTGATGACATTCTTTAACTACTCCAAAGAAACTAGTACAACTAGAAAGGACCATCATCAGTTGTTGCAGGTTGTTATTATACTGCAGTGTCGTCATCAGATCCATGATAAAATGCGGCTGCGATTCAGCTACGACACGCAGGAACGAAAGCAAGCAAGCCCAGATCCAGAACAACATACATACTCTTTTTTATACTGGCGTATATACTAATCCAGATCCAGAAGCAATCAACATACTCCTTTTTTTTTGTATATATATAAACCGTACCGTGTTGTTTATACATAACACACTCCTCCTCCTCCTCCTCCAGTGTATGAAAGATGTGTCGAAACTAAAGTGTGTCGGTGATGGCAAACAGGTAATTAAGCAGGTAGCGCAATGCACCGTACTCAGTACATCAGTACTTACCTTTTTTGTGGCTGGGTCACTGGTGGGTGGTTCTTTATTGTGTGTCTGTTGCTGCGTGCTGCTGACCTGGTTGATTAGAGAGGGTGATTAAAGTAGTTACTGTTAGGCAGTTCTAGTAGTAGCAGTGCCAAATGTACAGTACGTACTACTGTGACATCCGAGATCCCGAGACGCGCTGCAGGGTCCCAAAGTGAGTGCTGTTTTACCTAGTACAATGCTAGTAAGTCAAACATTTTGTTTTATTTAACCATGCTTTTTTTAAAACAAACATGTACTGACGTGGATTATATCAAACACAAAGTGTCGTTGTATTCATCATTTATTATATTTTTGTACTCAGTATACACATTTGAATCCTAACTGCTAACATTGTTTTGTTCAAACTTAGTCAGATTTGCTATAATAATTTTGACTTTGTCCCTCTGGTTTGGGGTGCGAGGGACCTGGGACATAGTAAGTAGAGGAGAGTACACGCGCTGTGATGAGGACGACGGACACGCCATGCATGACAGGCACTGCTGCAGGTAAGCAAGCAGCAGGCAGGGGAAGATTTCCCTTCCTCTGCTGTGATGCTGTCTGTCAGACGCATATAGAGAATGTAGGGCTACGTACGGGACGACACTGGTGAAACCGGCCCAACCAAGGACGACGACGACGGCAACGACGACATGGAAGGAGAAGCATGAGCAGAACATGCAGTTGCACGACACTGTCGTTTTTTATTTACTGCACGTCCGCGCGCTATATATATGCCGTGCAGAACCATGTGCTGTGTTGGCCCGGTGAACGGAGAGAGCAGTCAATTTCTGTTTTTTTTTTCCCTTTCCATTTCCGCTGCTGCTGTGGTAATAGTAATAAACGTTTTGTGTCCGTGCGAAGTTGAGGAAAAAAAAAAGAAGAGTCAGTGAGTCTCGACCTGGCGATGGCGATGGGAATCCTAGGTGTTGCATTTGCATGCACGCACACATGGTGTCCTCCCGTCATGGCGTGCGTCGCCGTCGCGTCGCCCATGCGTCCGTGCTGCTGGTGGTGGTGGTAGGGCAGGGCTACCTACCTGTTTGACTTGGGGCCCTGCATTCATCGCCTGGGGTACGGTTTCGTGGTGAAACAAAGCAAACCGACCGAATCCCCTGCCTGCCTGGCTGCAGAGGGTACAGCACTGCAGACATGCCTGGATGTGCTTCATTAATACTCCTAGGACTCGATCAAGGACTGCGAGGTTACTTTGATAACTGGTAGTAGGGAGTTATACTCGTTTTGTTCATTTGTTTTATCAGTCGTTTGAATACTATTTTTTACAATAAATTAGTCGGTTTATATCTGGTTTTATATGATCAGGCGAACAATCTTACTTACGTAAAAACTCAATTTATCTATATAGAATATATATTTTTTTATTATTCATATTGTTAGTTACAGTATGTTACAACAAAAAATCCCAAATTTATAACAGTGCTAGACCAATTTCTCTCTTGTGGTCTCCAACCGCATATTGCGTATTTTAATGGTGTTCTACAGCAAAATTTTTCTAAAAAAAAAGATAGAGATTGGAAATAAAATATGCTACACACACAGCACATACATATTTTTCCTCTTTTTTCATTTAGGTAAAATATTTGTTTCTCCTATGTACGAGCTGCGTAGGAAATTGTAGAGTCAGTTAGCCTTCATCCCGACACCTGCCGATGATTTGCGCCATGCTAGCTGCTAGCTTCTCCAAGCTCTTCTCCTTGCCTCTGCACGCCACTGCACACAAAGATGCTCTCCCTGCCATCCGGGTCTCTCGTCTCATGATGGCTTCCTAAAACAGAGCTGGCTGCCTAGCTGAATCTGACGGACGGACCTCTGTTCCAGAGGCAGGGAGGGGCCGAACAGCCCATGTGTAGGGCGAGAGAAGGAAAGGAAGCAAGTCTCTGCGGCTTCTTCGGTCCTTCCCCTTGTTTGTCCTCCTCTCCCATACCACTCACCCGCAATATGCTATGCATGCACACCACAGCTTCCATCACCAAACACCATGGGATGTGATGGATCCACCACCACATGCCTGCATGTGACTGCGGTGCGGAGGAGGCTGCTCTGCTGCACATGTACAAGCGGCTTCTTCGCCGCAGTCTCCCCCACCCCTGCGATCTGTATCTGTGCCTGCTGCCACTGTCATTTGTCTACTGGAACTGAAGAACAACAAACAAACCCGTTGCAACTTGATTTTTTTTTAACCAGCCAACCAGGCATCCAGGAGGAGGAATGTAAGGCATGTAGGATAAGATAGGATGATAAGAAATTTTATTTACAGAGATAAATAAGGACTGACCTGCACATCTACTGTATCATCTAGCAACTTCCAGGCTCTAGGAGGTGAAAAAGAAATCTAGGCCTTGTTTAGTTCGTGCGCAAGTTGTAAGTTTTTTTACTCTCTCTATCACATCAATTTGTATCAATATATATGGAGCATTAAATATAAGTAAAAAAATAGCTAATTACACAGTTTAGTTGTAAATTACGAGACGAATCTTTTGAGCCTAGTTAAGCCAAGATTGGACAATATTTGTCAAATATAAATGAAAGTGCTACAAGAGTTTCGGTTGAAAAAACTTTCGATCTGAACAAGGCCCTAGTTGTTCAGTTGTTCACCACACACACTGCCATGTGCCATGCCATGCCAATGCCATTGGGCATCCCAATGCCATGCATGCTGCTCTCATGAATGGAAGATTCTCCTCTCCCACCAGTGCAGTGCAGTGCCGGGACAAAAGAGCACAAAGTACATCCATCCCCCAGCCTGCCCACGTTTCCCATCCATCCATCCATCCCCCACCTCTAGCTTCCGTGCATGCATGCTCCAGTCCAATCCAATCCTCCATGGATCCATGGATCCATCCATCCACCCACCCGAAACAAGCAGGCAATTCTGAAGATCCGATCCCTGTGCATCCGGGGTTACGAAGCTTCAACTGCCTGGATCGAATTCAGTAAAAATGAAATTGGCAGATCTTCATGCTTCAATTCCCTCGCTCCTCTCCTCTCCGTGCAGGATTACTACTATTTCTGCCAGCCATGCTTGTTCTTGATGAGCTCGACCTCTTTGTTCTTGCGACGACGGGCAGACGAGCTTTTACGCTGCAATTGGCACAGGAATAATCAAGGCCATCGTAAAGCAAAAACACAAGTACACACCAACAGAACTGAAACTGAGCCCATGCTCTTTTTTTCTTTAGGCGAAAAAGTTCGTGATTTTGGCAAACTGTGAGCTATAGTTTATATATTAACGAATATAATGAACAGATCTCTAGGAATTCTCTTACAAACTCTCCATTTTAGTTCCCCATTCATCATCATCCCTATAAATAACAGCCCTTTTCCAATTCTACAGTTTCTACTCCACACAACCCCACTAAAAAAGCTGAGGAAAAAAATAAGAAACCAACACACTTTGTACGAGAGATCTGTTGTCTGTACCATGCCATGGCCATGGCCTTTCAGCAAGAAAAGAAGCGAGGGAGGGAGGGAGGAAGGAAGGAAGGAGAAGCCAACAAGGTGTCCAAGAACTTGTAGAGTCCATGAGCAACAACACCGGCCTCCACCATGAACCTCCAAAAGGTTGAGTGCAGCACAGGCCGTGGGCTTTCGGCGGAGGCGGTGGAGGAGAGGAGAGGTCGGAGGAGCTGTCAAAGCCGGCACGGCGGTCACCCAGATCCGCGAGCCGCCGGAGATCGGCCCACAGGAATGGATGCTGGTGAGGTCGTCGTGGCCGCCGTCGTCCTGCACGTGCGCCAAGGTAGCTAGACCCCAATTGGCAGCCACCCGAGCCGCGGCGGCGCGGATCGGCCCGCGTCCGGGCGTCAGCCCGCACGGATCGTCCGCTTCTTGGGCGGCGGCAGGGCGCGGAACACGGTGGTGAGGTCGCGCGTGACGGGGAAGAAGGTGCGGCGCGAGGACGGAGACGCGGAAGACGGGAACTTGCGCTTGGTGGGCGTCGAAGGCGGCCGCTGCTGCGGCGGAGGAGGCACCCACGCCGGCTTCCGTGGCGCCGGCGGGCACTCGGTCGGCGGCCGCAGCCGGCTCTCCTCCGACGTCGGCGTCCTGGGCTCCGCATCCGCCTCCTGCTCCTTCTCCCGGGCCTCCGAGTCCGCCTCCGCCTGCTGCTCGTGCTGCTGCTTCTCCGTCGCAGGCAAGGCGACGGACTCCGCGTCCGGCGCCGGCGCCGTCGACGACGAGGCCGCCGAGGAGCAGGCCGGCTCCGGCGCCGTGGTCCTGATCGGCGGCAGCGCCGGGTGGATGTCGGCCGCCGTGGAGCTCATCTGGCCGTCGGTAGGCGTGCGGGAGATCACGAGCGGCGCGGCGGTGGGTGGGTGCGTGCGTGCGAGGGGCCGGAGGAGGAGGTGAAACGAGGGAGGTGCCGGCGGGCGGACAACGCAAAGAATGCAAAGGAGGCGGTAGCGCCAGGCCGCCGAGGCTGTTAAATACTTGTCGTCTCGTCTAGAGAGAGAGATGGATCGACTTTTCTGTGGGCCCGGCTTTATTACAACCATCGACTTTGCTCATGTTAAAGGCTCAAGGCAAATAAAAACATATACACAACTGGTATAATACAAAAATCCTCAACTTAATACTACACGCAAAGGCAAAAGGAACCCTAGACTGAATAATGGGACCTTTTTTCATGAAAAAAGTGACTATAAGAGTTTGAAGTTGTTGGTTTTTTTGTTAGAGTTTGTTATAGAGGGGAAAGAAATTCTATGCCACAGTGGTGTAATCATGAGCGTCTTAGATTCATGCCTCATCGATCTCAAAGCACGGGAAGGTGTGAGTCGGCCTTCTTCTAATTCCTTCCAATTTATTTCCGTGACAGATCAAAAGCATTCCATTTCCATGAGAAATCAAAAGCGCCTCCCCTTCTGTGTGAGGTTTAGTAAGTTATAGTAGACATCTTAAACGCTTTATTATATAGCACATAATTACGTATAGTTAAGAAGTCTAATGACAGATTTCTAAAAACCAGCACCACAGCTACCTGAGTTTTTATAGCAAGATTGAACTTATATATGTTTTTAGAGAAAAGAATAATCCTACGCCTTAGTGCTACAAATAACATCAGAACCTCTGGTTCATGCCTCATCGATCTCAATTTGGGAGAGGATGTGAGCCGGCATTCTTTCAATTCCTTCATTTTACAAAAAATCAACATTAACCCCTTTCATGAGAGGGCTTAGTCGGTTACGATACACATCTTAAAGGCTTTGTTATAGTATGTAACTACATATAGTTAACAAGTCTAATGATGAAGTTCTAAAATGTGCCACCAAAGCTAGCTAAGTTTTTATTGTAGGACTGATATATTATGCGTCTATTATATAAAGAAAAAAATTATACATTTTAGTAAATTTTAAATGTTATCCTCATAAGGTAAATGGGTGCATTAAGGAAAATCCTTACTTTTCCTTTTTTGCTGCCTTGTGTCCTTTGTTATTTTAAATAAAGTATATTCAACAAAATCTACGTATGGAATAAAATGTAACAATAAGGGTTTGAAGTTGTTCTTTCTCCTTAGTGGGGGAAATAGTTTTATGGCATGATGTAACAGACATCAGGACCTTCGGTTCATGCCTCAACAATCTCAAAGTAGGGAAAGATGATGTTAGCCAGCCTTCTTCCTCCCAAGCCGCGTGCCCTTGTTTGTCCCCCACACTGCCTTCTCCCCCGCCTCCCTAGCCGACGGCAGCACCACCGCCGCCACCAACCTTGGACCCATGTCCCTCGCCCCACCACGGCACAGTAGGATGTTGTCAGAGGGGAGACCCACCGCGCTTGCGGCCCTCCTTCCTTCTTCCTTCTCCCTCCCCTCGCCTCCATCATGGCGCCCCCGCCCCAACCTCTACTATCATTGGAACCCTAACACCGTCATCCCAACATCATAGTCATCCGGCTTGCCTACCCCCCCCCCCCCCCCAAATCCCTCCTAAGCCCAATGGAGGTGGAGAAGAAGAGAGGAAGAGTCAAGGAAAGAGGGCAGTAGACTCGCCACCGTCAACCGGAACCCTAGCCGCTGCCCTCTTCTTTTGTCTTCGGCATGGCCGCGTGGGCCGTTACCGTTACGTGCAGAGCGCGATCTTGCATGTAGTAAACTCTGTGTTTGTTATAGTAAGTAGTTACTTGTAGTTGAGAATACCAGCGATGAAATTCTCGAAAGAAATTTACCAAAAGGCAGCCGGAGTTTTTATAGCATGCATGATTGAAATCGTCATGCGGTGGTTATATATTATTAGACAGTGAAAAATTATACAGTTTGGCCTAGTGCTGTTTTATTTTAGAAGTTGTACGTCTTCGTTGTAAGGTAAAGCATCAATGGTAGACATTAGGAAAGAAAAATCCTTACTTTACTCGGTGATATATTTTCTTTTAAAAAAAAGAAAACGAGAAAGGACATTCAGCGAGATCTACATATAGGAGAATAAAATCCGATCCTTGGCATCCGTTTCTCATGTTTTTGGAGCCGGCAGGCAGGCAGGCAGGGACGCACAATTCGTGCAGCTAGCGCCGCAAGCGCAACGTACGGCCTCACGCCTGTGGTGTGGCGCGCATGCCATGACATGACATGAACACTGGCATGCCGGGCGGGTGGTGGATACGCACTCTCATCAGCAGATCGATCGAGGGAGGCTGTGCGGCCGGCCGGGCATAGAAAAAGAAAGAGAAACGTACGCACAGAGGCAATGATGGCGTGACGACGAAGCGAGTAACGGAGAGGAGCGAGAGCGGGCCTTGTCCTCTTTGTAACTTTTTTCACTCTCTCTCCATCACATCGAGTTTTTTTACCGCGCATGTATGGAAAGACTAAAATGTAAGTAAAAAAATAACTAATTGCACAGTTTGGTTGTAAATCACGAGGCGAATCTTTTGAACCTAGTTTAAGCGATTGAATTGATATTTTTGCTAAATACAAACGAAAGTCTTATATTTGCAAATTTCACTCTCTCTCCTCCATCTAAACAAGGCGCGAGAGCAAAAGGAGGAGGCGGTTCGGCACGGCACATGCACGTACGGTACGGTACGGTCGAGCTGATGAGGCGGCGTCGCCGGCACAAAAGAGACGGAGTCTCTGTCTCTCGAGGGGGCATGCGGCATCGTCAGTACATACTCTGCCGCTGGAAAGCAATGAGAGCGCACTGCATGCCGTGTCGTGATCTGGTCCCCGGCCGGCCGGCCGGCCGGTAGAGTATGTACCAGCTTGGAATGGAAAAGGCAGCCGCCGCGCATGCATGGCATGCGCCGCCGCCGCCGCCGGCCGGCAAGCCTGATGTGCCTGCCGCTGCGCGCACCGATTCGATCGGCACATGCGCCGGCCTGTGCCTTCCGCCGGCTCCGCTTCCGGTGAGGTGACGTTGCTCTCGCGTAATAAGGGCCCGGCCAGTACATGCGATCCATGAATGAATTTAATTTCCGGTTCTTTTCTAGGTATATACGTGTTCATCTATCCGTTCGTAAATAAAAGGAGAAAAAACAGGCAGAAGAGAACAAATTCGGGCGGGCGGTTATTTGGAGTAGGTTTGCGCAGTCAGCAGCAGCTTCGCGATAGATAATGATCAATTCAATGGCGTACAAGCGACGACGTGCTCCTGATCATGCATATATAAGCTCCGATCCGATCGATCCATCTCTCTCGCCTTTACACGTCCCAATCCGCACACCTATTTTTGTTTGAAAAAGCTTGGTAAGCGGATGAGATGGATCGGTTGCGGATGACGACGACGACGATTATTGGTAGGAGGAAGAGTAGAGTAGACTATACGCCCGGCCCGGAGTAGGATTTGCGTAGACGGAAGAAACGCCTCTCATGACCTGATCTGATCCGCCCTGTCTGTCTGTCACTGACGAGTGACGACGACGCAGCTGGTATCCAATGCA
Source organism: Chrysopogon serrulatus (assembly GCA_015844335.1). Lineage (NCBI taxonomy): Eukaryota > Viridiplantae > Streptophyta > Magnoliopsida > Poales > Poaceae > Chrysopogon > Chrysopogon serrulatus. The sequence goes on along the minus strand of JADLZL010004767.1, from coordinate 339,435 downwards.
TAGAGCCAAGACGACGCCAACAAGTACCCACCACCATCCACATCCACTCCACTCACAGGTCACAGCGACCATGCATGGCGCGTTTCAAAATTCTACCGGATCGTAATCCCAATCCGGATGTTACGTTGCTGTTGCGATCAACGGAATTGCATGCATGATGATGGCCAGGTGCCTTTTTCAATGTTGCTCTGAAGGAAACGACGACGAGGAGGGGGGAGATGGATTGGGAGCGCACAGGCGCCTTCAGGCAGTGCCATCCAATTGTGATGGAATTACGATGACTGCCACTGGCTTGTTTTTTATTTATTATTTTAGAAAGACTGGATTGGATTTTTTTTTTTTTTAGGGGATAAAGACTGGCCTGGATGAGAAGATGAAGATCACTGATCACTCATCCCTCTGGATCGGACTTCGGCTTTCTGCTCTGTCACGGAAGGGACACTACGTGCCGGACTGTTTTTTTTTTTTTTTTTTTTGAGAAAAGCCGGACTGGATAGAAAGGGCGGGTGGGCTAGGTCACCATTCCCCACCCGCGCCCAGGGCCTGTGGGCCAAGGCCGGCCCACCGTTCGGGCCCAGTTGGTTGGCAGCAGCCAAGGCTGATGGGCCCCGGATGGGTTTCTTGTACTACTCTAGTACTACTAGCATTTCCTCTTCCCAACAAAAAAGTTTTTTTTTGACAGAAAAATAAATAAGTTGATTCACCGCCATTCCTTCTTCTGAACGAAATGCCGTTTATTCGCCGCCGTCGCTTTGCATTTACTCTTGTTTAATTCATTCACCTGTCACCACTATATTTTTTCCAATGTGTGTACTACATAGTGTATCACTATTTTAGCTGTCTTTGTTTACGACAATAATAGGATTTAGATTTTTGCCCATCCGTAACGATGATATAAAGCATCATTACATGGATTTATTTTGAAACCCGACCGCTACCGGCCGGTTGATCGATAATCATCGTACGTACGGGAGCTGGATCTGTCGGCGCTTGATGCAAACTAAAGTCTTTCTTCTACTAATAATAATTCGAGATGTTGCATGCCGCTTGCAACGCAATAATGATGATGCAGGGGCTTTGATTTTGGTCTCTGTTCCTCCGATCCATCCTAAAGCTCTCACATGTGACAAAACATGCATGTATATAGTATAATGATGGTGGTGGCTAATATAATACAACATCATCTTCTCACTTTTGAGAACATATATGCACGCATAATCGGGAGAGGGACCTGTTGTACTTGCTAGCACAGTCGTAGGCGCATACACAGAGTACTTTATTCCAAAAAAAAAAAAACTATTACCATCAAATTCTTAGCTTTGTAGTAGTAGTACTAGTTGCTGATCTAATGTTTTTGTGATCCAAACATGCTGATTAAAATGAGATGGAATATTTTTTTGAAGAAAAATAAAAGACACTCAAAAGAGTGCCCTAAATAAAAAGAGAGAGCCCGGGAGCAGGTATATTATTGGCCACAACATCACTGTCATGGGATGAGGTCCCACCTGCATGCATGCATGTGGGCCATGTGCATATTATATATACAAGGAGTCAAGGACGTCTTTATCACACATGGTTGTTGATGGTCGGCGGATGCTCATATCATCATCATCTACAGTAGCTTGCTCATTTATAATTTGTCTTCCCATGCATGGTATGGTAAATTGGTAAGAGGGACTCAGCGTCCAATGCTCGTGGCGCGTTAGCTACAGTAGCTAGCAGCTTATCACGTATGCAGCTAGCTTTACCAATAATTATTAAATTGATTATTAGTTGGAATATACATCGGTCATCACACACTTACTCATGCGCAACAGTAGTAGTAGTAGTGTAATAATCTATAAGTCACCATGCATGGTGGACGACGTACATTCTAACATTATTTTTCTCTTACAGAAACCAATCATTTTTAGCTTATCAGTCGGCTTACCATCCGGTTGAAGAGAGCATTGTCGGAGATGCAGCCATCAGCGTACCTATTCTTTACGACTGTCTACATATATGTATACAGTGTGGTCAGAGATAATTGAACCGAAGCTGTGCTCGTACACGTACTGTAGATGCGGCATGGAAATGCATGCAGTATAAAGCTGGAAGGCGAAGGCGGCCTTCATTATTTGTCCAGAGCTACTGGAGCTTTCAGCACACGTACTACTAGTAGTACGTAAACCAACAGTATAGGGCATTGTTGGAGAGTGCTTGTCTTGCGCTGCTGCAGGATAGATGCAGAGTTCTGTCTGCAGAGGCATGCAGAAAATTCCCTAGCCGCCCAGGGCCTGGATAGAAAGGGCAGGTGGGCCAGGCCACCATTCCCGCACACGCTCGGGGCCTGAGTGAGCGCCAGGCCAGACCGGCCCACCGCGCAGCAGGTCCAGTGGGTTGCACTTGGCGGCATCCAAGGCTGATATGGGCCCTGTACGAGTCCTGTGGGACCGGATGGGTTTCTTATTTGTACTACTAGCAGTATTTTGCTTTCTCCCAACGGAAAAACTGATTCACTAACATTTCATCTTCTGCCGCCGCCGCCGTTGCTTTGGACACGACAACGTTTGAATTTACTCTTCCCTTGAACTAAAAGCATGTAATTCTCACTGTTTGAGGCAACGAATAAAACAGTTTTTTTTTTTTTTTTTTTTTTTTGTTTTTCATGTGCTCCGTATGTACGAGTACGATGCGATGCACGCATGGCTACGCAGCACTTTCTCACTTTTGTCTGCAGATTCCACAGGAGAGTGCATGCCATGGCACTGCTTGCTGTCGGGCGATCGACCTTGCGCTGTTGGCTGCGTCTATGATCTCCTTCCTTCCCGGAGGAACGATAGATATATAGATCGATAGATAAGGATGGAAATAAAGCAGCTAGCGGCAGATCGGTCGCGGCCGTCGTACGTGCTGCTGAGTGCAGACACAGTGTCGTCTCTGAATCTCTCTGCCTGCGGCACAATGCGGCATGCTTGCTGGATCCTAATCCCAATCTGATTGATCGAGTTATCCATCGGCGTCATTCATTCAGATTTGTACGTACCCGCAGCTGCAAAAGCAGACACACACACGCACGCACAGAGACACGCCAGCCTCCATGAAAAATCCCGGCCTGTCGATCTTGCGCTGCAGTAGTCGTAGTACCTGTGTAGCGGCATCATATGGCAACAGTGAATATGAAACAAATAAAAGAAAAGCATGGTACGGTGGCCAATTACACTGTTTGTTTTACAGGTTCCTGAGACAAGGCCGGTGCGAAACAGATGCCACGGATCATGAACAACCTGTAAAAATTACAGTTACAAGCAAGCAGTGAAAAGAAAAAAAGAGAGAGAGAGAGAGCAATGAGAGCCTGTGACTGAGCTACCCCAACACCCAACCAAAAAAACAAAACTATAGCGGTACGATCCTATAGTAGAAGAGACGGATCCGGCCTGTTCAAGTAAAAAAAGGTCGTGCTGATGCTGAGCCGAGTTTGCGCTTCCGAGGTGCTGTTGGGCCCGGCCGGTGATCCTCGCGTTCCTGGCGGCCCAATGCAAGCCCCAAGGAAGCTACATTAACGAACGGGCTGCGTACATTACGGGCCCACGAATCCTCGATGACGCACAGCTCAGTTCAGCAAACGGCATTGTGGGAACTCTAGACACGGTCTAAGTTCTCGACTTGACATGAGTGATCTTATTTTTTTTTAATTATTTTTGAATTTACCTGCGTTATGTTTTAAGTGGTAGGCGACGTTTCAGTCTAAGTCCTCGACTTGACATAGGTGATCATATTTTTCTAAAATTATTTTAGAATTTACCTGTGTTATGTTTTAAATGGTAAACGATGTTTCTATAGACAACGAGACGTTTGTAGTGACGTTGGAAACGTCCCGTTTCTGGGAGAAAGACTCCAGATTCCATTCCGATCCCATCTATCTGCTCGAGGTCGACGGCTGCGCGCGACGCGACGGAGATCGACCGACCACCGGCGCTGCGGGTGCTGCCGTGCCATGTGACAGCAATCAGCTGCAAGGGGATCGGACAAGCCGGCCGGCGACCTCACCTCATCCACCGACGAGAAACGACGACCAGTCAGTCATTTCGTTTTCCAAGCTAATTAAGCAAGGACGGATGAAGGTGCCTCCTTCTCTATCACCGTCCTCAGTTCTTCTTCCTGTCGCATGCATTTCGCCACGATTCCACAATCCTTCTTGGGCAATTCCACACCACCAACTACACCTGACCGATCTCCTGTCCTTTTCACGTTAGATCTCTGCACCGCGCGTCGTCCTTGTGTTGTGCGGCTGCCTGCTTCAGTCTACTGCATTTTTGTTGCTCCAAAACTCCTATATGGAGGAGAGGCACCAAGAGTGACAAGAAGAGTGTTACAGACTTGGTAATTTTGTTTGGAGACGATTCTTCCTTTCTTCGGCAACTATAGTCTCCTGTTCGTCTGTTCATTCGTCTTATAATTAAGCTGGACTTATTAGCCGTTCCGAACAATATTTTTCTCTCACAGCAAATTAGCTAGATTATATTATCAGCAGATTTATACCACCAGCTAAATACCCGTATATGTATCAATGAAAAATGTATGCATGCCTTGCCTGCGGGTCGACTCGTCTTTATTTGATTTGACCATCGATGCATCATCCACTCATCCATCCGGTACACGTACTACGTTTTTATATATTTTGTGGGATCAGCTGGGTGACCGATCACGGTCAGTGATCTTACTACTTGGCACGTCGGCTCCATCCCAGCCTCACAATTAATGATCCGATGAGATATTTATATGGATCCAACGACTTTTCTTTTCCTTTTTTGATAAGAACGACTTGCATTGTATTACTTACTTACTGTCGTTCCAACGAACGCGCGTGCGTGTTAATTTTATGCCTTTGTTGTTGTGTTATGCATGCATCACACAGCCGCACACCAAAAGTGCAGGTCATCATGCATGTTACCCGGCCGGACATTTCTTGCTCAAATTTGCCTACAAGATTACCTAGCTACAAGCACAGACGCGGCCTATCATCCATGCTTCCTTGGGTATCAATCGTTTTCGATCGCTTCACAAGAAATAACTTTGATTAAATACATATTAAAAAATATTAATTTTTATGGTATATACTTAGTATTATTAAAAAATATTTAAATTTAGTTTTTAATAAAGAGATATATAAATATTATATGTATTTTTCTATAAATCAAGTCAAACTTAACGGAGAGAGTACATATCTTCGAATGAGGTTCAGATAAGGTTTTGTTTACCAGTTCTTTTTTTTCGTATAACTGGCTTCACTCAAGGTGCAGCCGAGGAACAAACGAAATCGTTGAAGCAACGTTAGATGGCTTCATCGTAAACCCGTTTCTTAAATCAGCGTTTGGCAAGTGCTTCAAAACCAGAAAAATCATACCGTAACTGACAGATTCATCAGGAGTACGTATTTGTTGGTTGATATAAACTTGCATGCATAATATAATGCGTTGATGAAGGCAGGCCGCCAATTGCGGGACAGGATGCACCAGTTCTCACATGGCGTCCGGGTGCAAGCCGGCCGGCCGGCGGCGCAATGAGATTGTGGGGTGTGCATGCACATGCGGATTTTGGGTTGGAGATTAGTGGTAGTGGGGGACAACGTAAGTGTACACAAAGCCATGTGGCCTGCATACATTTGGACCATGCATGCATGCATATATTGCTATATTGCCCGCCGCCTGCGAAAAAAAAGAAAAAGAAAAAGAAAAACATATATATTATGGTACTAGCTACTACTACCTCGGTCCTAAAAAAAGAATACAATTTTAGCACAATATCACATTTTAGTATCTTAAATTTAACCAATTATACATAAAAATATATTAATATTTATGATATCAAACTAATACCATTAGATTAATTATGAAATATATTTTTAGAATCAATTTATTTAGATTTATAAATGTGAATACTATTTACTAAAAAAATTAATCAAACATGAATTACTTTATTCGGCACGTAACCCGTAGTTGCTTTTTTTCAGGAGGGAGGGAGTATGTACTGGTTACCTAGATGTGAGAAGAAAGTTGCACCAGGAACTGGCCCTTTTGCTAGCTAGTGTCCATACTCTTTTTTGCATTGGTGTATGTATGAGACAGATCATGCATATTGTTGAGTTATGAAGCTTATAGTAGTAGCATAAGCACCATGTTAATTAGCTGGTTTAATTTGCTTTAATTATCTCAGGGTTAAAATAATCCATGCATGGATTTCTAGAATCTGCTAGACTGACAGGTAGGAGCTAACATGCTGATGATTCTTAACAACTTGCTCAGTGCCAACTTTTCTGCCTTTTGTATGACTAACTTTTTCTTGTTCGAGTGTGTACACCACCGCAGGGCTCATCTCAATCGGACGCTACACGAGGGAGCTAGAAAGTTTTGTGTTGTTGTGCGGTTCTAACAGCAACCCTAAATAAATATTACTACCAACCAACCATCCATTTGTCAATTGTGGTTGCTCACGAATCATGATCCATCCTTGACAGAAAAATCTAGCTTTTGCCCCACAAAGGGATAGATCGAATCCTCTTTATTTGTTTCCTCTATAGCTCGACAGCTCCACTGGGGGGCTCTCATTGCAATATTAAAAGCACGAGATGCTTAGAATATCTCTTAGCCAATACATGCATGATTGCATGATGCATGAGTTTATTACAGCCACACCACTTAACTTTACCTTTGCCATTTCTAGTGTTTGACTCCACATATATAATGCACAGCTAGCATCCTTTACGTATCAACCTCATCCATCCGTCCAACATCAAAGTCATGTACATAGTCCAAGCTAAGGAGAATACACCTGTATTAATTTGTAGCTAACATCTGCCCATTGCTAACGTCTGCCCATTATACGATCACAGTTGGCGATACCCAACGACAACGTGTTGTTTATAATCACTTCGTCAATCTTGAAATTTATTATCGGCTCAATCTTGAAATAGTGTGTGCTTAGTCAAGGGCAGATCTGCCACTAGGCTGAGGCTAGAGCCCCACCTCCATGGAGCCTCCCTTACCCCCCCCCCCCCCACCCCCATGAAAATTTAGCCTTGGGAGAAGGTTAGGAGGAGTTTGAGGTTGAAGTTGATGGCAGGAAGAATAGGTTTAGATCTTAGTTTTGCTAAAATCATAGCTTCATGTTATCTAAATAGTTTTAACTTAGCCCCCCCACAAAAACTTTTATCTTGGATCCGCCACTGTGCTTAGTATACATATGTGAACGAGTGCCTACGATTGTACTAAAAAATTAGAGATCACATATGGTTAGTATAGATTTGTCCCACCTCCTAGGAAGTAAGGTACCAAAGAAATCAAAGCACTTAATTTTTAGAATTATTATGACAATTGAATGAATTAACCAATAATTAGAAAAAATAAAGAAGAAAATGTCATATCCTCTCCCACGTCTAGGTTACAATAGCTTTGGTAGCACTTCAAGTCCAGGTTGAACTTCTCGTAGGAGCGAATTTTTTCTAGGATTTAACGGTGTTCCTGTCAACAGCGAGGCACTTCTGGTGACTTCATCAATCTCAGGAATTTGCCAATTAAGTTTTTGAATATGCTTATTACAGAGGTACAGTTTGCGTGTGTGCGTGCACTCGTAGGAGTGAGTGTATATGCGTCATAAGCGTATATGTTGTAATGTGTAATTCCAAAAAATCTAATACAGACATTTTTCCCATTTTATCCTAAAATGATACAAAAATACCCACCCCATTCTTAAATAAATAGTAGAGTTTTCGTAAGCCTTTTTTTAGTTTGATCAAATTTATAACAAAATATATTTTCCTAGTGTGCTTAATTTAGGTCATTGATATTTGTTATCTTTGGTTTCTATAAAATCCAGTTATACTAAAAAGTTGACTTTAATGATAGCGGTAGAAATTTGTTTATTTAGAATGGAGTGAGTATATATTTCATATATATGTGGTTATAATCACTCACACTAGTAGAGAAATGACTTTTAGTTTTAGGCTGTAGTCCCGCCAAAATCTCGGTCCGGAACTAAAGGAAGTATCATTTTCGATTAGAACCACCAACCGGGACTAAAGTCCCCTGCACAACGGATATTGTGTTAGTCTTTTTCAATAGGGATATTTAGTCCCGGTTTGTGGTTACAACCAGGACTAATTCACCGCTTTCACTCCCGGTTGTTGAGATAAACCAGGACTAACGGTTTTTCATCCCAGTTTGTTATTCCAACAGGGACTAGAGATTGTCCTTTAGTCCTAATATGGTCATGGCTACGGAGCCCTCTACTCTCGGTTGGTATAACAAACCAAGACTGAAGGTCCCCCCTTCAGTCCCGGTTACCGTACTCAGGTGGTGGGCCTTTAGTCCTGGATTTATAGTTCTAGTTATGCAACTGAGAGAATAGGAGGTTGCCAATCGAAACTGCATCTCATACAGGGTTTTTCTTACCGTTCGGTCTAAAAAAATCGCCGGCGGGCGGTTTCGGCTAACCGGCCGGTTTAAAACGGTTACCGAAAAAAACCGGCCGAATTCAAATGTCAAATTTGAATTTTGAAGTAGACTTAGTGCAAACGGTAAGGACCGGCTAACCAGCCGGTTAGTAGCGGTTACCGACCGGTTTAAATGGTAACCGGTCTGGTGTCTTTTTTTTTGGCTAGAAAAAATTATTTTTTTCGGCATGACCTTTGCAGAAATTCATGTCCAAGAGCACACCCCCACCCCCCGCGGTAGGCAATAAGTGCCATTGGGGCCAGTTGGGCCTCACGGGCCTTAATGGGCCGCGGCCTTTTTTTTCTTTTTTTTTTCAAAATTCCAAACGTCAAAACAAATACTAAACGAACTCAAATTTGAAAAATTTTGACACCATTGGATTCTATAAATCATGAACTATTTTTAGAAATTTTTCTAGATTTTTTTTTTCAAATTCAAATTTCAAATTTTAAAAACCCTAGCGGTTTGAACCGGTGGCAAACCGAACCGGTCCGGTCCAGTTTGGTCGGTAACCGGCCAAACCGCCGGTTTACCACCGGTAAAAAAAACCATGATCTCATATGTGCACTAGTGTCATATTACTCCCTCCATATAGGAAAAGGAAGTCGTTTTGGACAAGGTTTGGGTGAAACATTGGGAACATAAATTATGAATAACTTTTAAGTTATTAAGTTTGAAAATATGAAAACCATGTGAATAGATTTGTCTTGAAAAATACTGTCATAAAAGTATAAATATATCAACATTGTGATGAGTATTTTTACAAAAATATGAAGTCAAAGTTATACTTTGGAGACCGGTAATGGTTGTCCTAAAACGACTTCTATTTGCAACATGGAGGGAGTATCTAGTTAGATGGACGGTCGTCGTCCACAATAATTTGGGAGTAACATGCAATTATATTTATAAATAAAATAAAATATGTTCAGAAGTTTATTTAATTATTAGAAATTAGAAATAATAGTAAAAGATATGGACCATAAAGGCCGTACGTGCCACCCTAATGCCCACGGTGGCTGCCCATCGGGGTGCCTGTATTAATTTGTCGGTCCTCACACTTAATATAAGCCATCGACCTATCTGTTGCGCCGATGAAGATGAAGATGTCTCGATCCACTGCCAAGAACATAGAAAAGGACAATTAAGACTGGACGATAATATAGTTATTTGGAATCTACGATGCAGCGCCAACGACGCGCCAAATAAAATAAGCAAAGACGGGACTCTCTTCCAGATCTCCGTGCCAATATTAGCCGCACCACCTAACATGCATGCATGCCTCGTTGCATTGCATGTTGTATTTTGCTACCAACAGCTACGTACGGCGTAATTATATAATACTTTCTCCATCTCAAATTATAACGTATTTTAAGAATCATGCAGAGTCAAAAATTTTAAGTTTAACCAAACACTACTACACAAAAAGATTTTGCAAGGCACTTGAAAAATGAGCTCGGATGCGGTTTTAGGAAAAAAAACCGCCTCGGTTAATGATTCCCAACCGAGTCAATGCCCAGCCCCAATAACCGCCTCGGAAAATATATTAACCGAGGCGGTTTTTATAAACAAACCGCCTCTGTTAATGAATATTAACCGAGGCGGTTACTCTAACGTAACCGCCTCGGTTAATATATTAACCGAGGCGGTTTTGTAAAGATAACCGCCTCGGTTAATAGACATTAACCGAGGCGGTTCTTTATAAAAATCACCTCGGTTAATGTATTAACCGAGGCGGTTGTTGTAACACAAACCGCCTCGCTTAATATACCGTTAACCGAGGCGGTTTTCTAACAAAAACCGCCTCGGTTAACTCTGCACTATATAACCAGCCCCCTTCTTCTTCCCGCCCTGGCTTCTCCTCCATTTTTTGCGGGTTTGAGCTCCAAAACCGCAAAAATTGTATATTTTCTAGGGGGAGAAGTTTTGCTCTTGGAATTGGCAAAGGGGCAACGCAAGAGCTCAATTTTTACCCTCCAACCCTCCTTTTCTTCTCTCTTCCCCTCTTTCCTCTCCTCTCTTTCCCCTACATCTAGATCTAGATCTAAGTGGAGGAGAAAGAACCATCTCCTAAGGAGGAAGAACCCTTGGATTTGTGAAAGGTGGCACCACAATAGGTTGATTCTTACTCTTCAAAACCCCACTTTTTCCTCTCTTTTTCTCTCTTTGTTCATTCTCTCTTTTCCTCTCCTCTTTTCCTCTCTCTTTCTCTCTCTTTTCTCTTTTCTTTAGATCTAGATTTAGATACATGCATTTTTTTAGCTCTCATCCTTATATATGTTTATGGTACATGTGCAAGGTTGCGGATGGCAAGGGATTGGATGTACAAGGGATCGAGGCTAGATCCATCTTTCTTAGATCATGTGAAGAGAAAGTTCATTCCTGCGGCGACAAAGCATCGTCTGAGTGTGGGTCGAGATTTTATAATTTGTCCGTGCAATAGCTGTAAGAATTTGCTGGCACATGGCGAGAGCGTGGTGCAATCTCACTTAGTGCGGTTTGGTTTCGTTAAAGATTATAAGGTCTGAATTTTTATGGTTTAATTATTCTAAAATTTTAAAATTTTAGAATAATTAAACCATAAAAATTTAGGACATTAAATAGGTATTCGATAAAAATATAACTAATAAATAATCTAATGATACTTAGTTGGTGTCATAAGTATTATTATTTTATTATATAAATTTGGTCAAACTTGAAAACTTTGACTCTCCAAAATTCACGGAATGCCTTACAATTTGGGATGGAGGGAGTAGCAAAAAACATATTTGTGGTTTGGACCCAGACGCTTACTAACTTGTTATGGGGTTATCTGAATGACTTGTGTGTTGAAGATTTATTTATTTAGCAATCACGTCGTGTATATTTCTCAATTTATTTGAGATCCAAACTTCTTACTGTGCTTGGATTGCATTGGGCTAACTTGTATTATTGGGTTTGAGATTTATTATCGGTGAGCACATTGGGTTCCAATTCAATTTGGATTAGACTCCGTAAACATGTACGAACAGTTAATAAACGCACATAGGTACCGGAGAAAGAGAAGGATCATGGAAACACTTGTTTTGCAATTGAAACATCCACCGTACGTGTTTGGACACACTACTCTCTGACTTGTATGTATAGACACAAGAAAAATTGAGTTGGTTGCATTGGATCTCTATTGGCCTTTGTCAACAAAGAAAGAATGATAAACCTTCCGCCACTTGATTATTAGAAATAGAATAAATAGGAACACATATATAGAGACCCATATACATGCATGCTATATACACGTTGATCATTGAGAGGTTAATTAGACCACGAGTTGGTTAGAGTGGTCCTTATAGTGGAATCATATATATATATATATATATATATATATATATATATATATATATATATATGCCCACTGTCCCCTCAGCTCTCTCACTCTAGATTAAAAAAAAAGCGTACTCATTAATAGTGATATCCTCATTAATAGCGAGGTATCTGTGATGATTTTGTCAATCTAAAGATTTATCGGTTCAATCTATTTTCTCAAAAAGAGTTTATACATAGGGATATGACGTTTATGTTTACGGTGAACATGTTTACGTATATGTCACCGGGTACAAAATCCTTTGTACAGGCGGTGGTAGACCCATTTACACAGCGCCAAGCCCACCGCCGTACTAGGGGGGTCGTACTAATCGGCCCACAAGATGCAGTACGGGGGCAGTGAGCCGCCTGTGAAAAATTGGGTTTTCACAGCGGCTCACTTTGTCACCGCCTTGTGTAAATTAAAGATTTTCACAGGCGGCGGTGACTAAGTCAACCGCCTTGTGAAAATCATTGTCCGTAAAACACGAAAAAATAGCAAAAAAATATTTTTTTTAAAAACGCAAAAAAATATTTTTGAAACCGGAGAGTCGCAAGTCGCGCATTTTTTTCGTAAAATCGCTACGCTACGTGGCCGTGGGGGGTTTGAACCCACGACCTCGGGTTCGCGCGTACCCCCCTCTACCACTCCACCCACACGTCACTTGTGTCTATTTGTCATTTTTGTTCCCCACATATTATACAAACCCAACGGAAAATTGAATATTTGAGGGTCTAAATGAATTCAAATAAAAAAGTGGTGAACTACAAAGTTTCATAACTTTTGAGATCTATAACTTTCATTTAGAGTGTTTCTCCATCTGAGGTCATTTGCAAAATTTGGATTTCAAATTTGAGGAATTCAAATGCAATTTTGGGAGCCTACATGATTTCAAGAAAAATTTGTAAACTACAAACATTCATAACTTTTTGAGATCTATAACTGTCATTTTGGTCAAAATTCCATCCCAGGTCGTTTGAAAAATTCAAAATAATAAATTTAAAATTATTTGTACAAAGCGGATGTCTTAGAGAACCGCCTGTACAAATCGATTTCTACAAAGCGGATGTCTAAGAGATCCGCCTGTACAAAATATGTTGATTTGTACAGGCGGATGTCTTAGACAACCGCCCCTGTACAAATATCGATTTGTGCAGGCGGATGTCTAAGAGATCCGCCTGTATAAATATGTCGATTTGTACAGGCGGATCTCTTAGACATCCGCCTGTACAAATCGATTTGTACGCAACGGTTTCTCTTTTTCTGGGCCCACTGATTTCTTTATACAAAGGCGTCAAGAAAATTGGAGCCGCCTGTAAAAAAAAAAAACCGTAGTGTCGTGAAAAATAATTTTTCTACTAGTGTGTGAGGCGACTCTATTCTATATGTATATATATATTTGGTTTTTAGGGGACAAAAATACACAAAAGCTAAAGTAGTCACGGATAATGGTGACGCGAGGCAAGCTGGATGAGGTCAACATACATAAATACGTACATATGTACATAGTAGTCAGATGGATGTTTACGAGGATTAGCGCAGGGTCATTATCTCTATCCTATCCAAGTATCCATGCATCATCATCATCATCATCCAATGTCGGTCTCGCGTAGCAAGTCGTCCGGCCTCCTTGCCATATTATAAAATCCCAACCGAACCATGCACCGGGCCAGTTGATTTCGTTTTCCATGAACTAGCTAGTTGTTCTAATGAATTGGTACTCATACTATATATACACTAGCCGCAGTAGGTTTGCCAAAGTTTACTTTGGACTCTCGATGATGATTTCTTAGCTACCAGGGCAAAGAAAGTCCACTTCGATCCATTGGTCGTGCTAGCTAGCTAGTAGCTAACGGTCGTCGTAGTCCGTCGTCGGAAAGGAAAAGAAAAGTGGGAAACGGTTATTTTTTTCCCTTTTGGTTCTTCGTACGTTGTCCGCCTTTGTTTATTCGTTAGCGTATATGCAAGTCGGTTTATAGATATGATAATTATATTTTATCCATGGTAACTCCGTACAACATCACGTGCTCCGGTCACGTGCCATGATCGTGCATGATGTGGTAAAGTAAAGTACTGTAGGATCTTTTCATATATATACCCCGAAATAATCAAAGGACGGTGTGATAATTATGGGTTCTTGATTTGAGCGGAAAAACATAGGGTAGAACACGCGCCCGGACGTCCGGACGCCACCGAAGTCCGGACGCCCGTCCTCCCCGCGCCACCCTTCTTCCCGTGCCCTCGCCCCGCCGCCCGCCACCCCCGCCCCGGCCGGCCGCTCGGGGTTCGCCGGAGCTCCGGCCCGAGCCCCTGGGCCGGGGCGGCCGCCTCTTTCCTCCCCCGCCGCCTCCTTCTCCGGCTCCCACCCTCGCCCCCCCCTAGGCTGGCCCACCGCCCGCCCCCCGCCCGGACTACCCTAAACCGCCCCGCCTACCACCCCACCGCTGTCTTCCTTCCTCCCCCCCGGCCGGGCGATTCTACAAACCAATCGGAGTTGAGGGAGAGAGGGGAGTCTCGCCGGAGTTGGAGAGGAGGAGGAGGAGGGGAGAGAGAGAGAGAGGAGGAGGAGACCTACCCCGGAGGACCTCGCCGGGGAGAAGCAGCCGCTAAATGGCGCTGGGGGCAGTGTGTGTGTCCCAAGCAGGGGTTGGGGGCCGGACATCCGGCGCCCAGCATTACCGAAAAACATACGGAGTATATAGTAATGGCTCCGTTAATAAACTAAAAATAACTGATTTTTTGAGACAAAATAATATTAAAACGACTGATAAGTTAAAAATCACTGATCTTCATAATAGGAAAATACTGCTGGAACGATAACCGGTGAAGCGACGTCGATGGGTACGTAAGTCCGTTAGTGATTGTTTGTTGAAAAAAAAAAAAAGAAAATAAAACGAAACGAAAACCAGAGGCTAGCTGACCGTCTGGTTGAGGCTGATACCGGGGAACTGGAAATACAACTACTGGATGGATGAGGTGGTGAAATGAAACCCGGCGCGGCGCCCGGAAAACCTGACCGGCCGCCGTCACCCGTCGCCGTCGCCGTCAGCGTCCTGGCGGGGAAGGGAAGGGAAGGCAATTACCGTCCGGACTCCGGACAGCGTTACCAAATCTCGCGCTGAACGCCTTCTCATCTCATCCAAAGTACCCAAACGCAGCAGAAATCCTGAAAGCGATCCTCCTCCTCCTCCGGTATCTATCTGCTCGTGACGTCGTTGCGAGCCACGCCACGGCAGCACCTACGTACTGTACGTCGTCCGTCTCCTGGTCCAGCAGGCAGCAGGGTGCAGGGACACACACACACCACAGCCACAAACACCAGCCACGTCACTCGCGTATACTGTACTGTACTGTACATACATACATACGGTTTGTGCTGTATGCCTACGAGGAGACTTGTCGTGTGCCATGCCGAGCATGTACCATACTAGTTTATACGTACTTCCTCCATGCCACGAATAAATGCACTTTTTTAATTTTTATGGTTGTTGTTTGACTATTCATCTTATTTAATTTTTATATACAAATAACAAAATAAATAAATTATTATGAAAATATATCTAATAATAAAATAAATTATAACAAAATAAATAATATTTATTACAATTTTTAAATAAGATAAACGGACAAACAGAATTTATAGAAATTTGCGTTTATTCGTGGGATGGAGTGAGCAGGAAAATACAGGCCGGCCTGCATGCACCCTGCTGGCCCTGGACACGCCTACCCTGGGCCGAGCCCACGCTGGGTGCCAGCCAGCGGGCCCACGCGGCAGCGACCGACAGAGACCGGCCACACCTCATCCACCAGGTACACCGCACCGCCGCCCGCTGCTCGTCTCCGTCTCTCTCTCTCTCTCTCTCTCTCTCTCTCTCCGACTATACAAACAATTCCACTGGCGGGGCAGGGTCCAGCTCCTTATCCTGTCCCCCTCCTCCCTTTCCCTTCCCCGCCCGTCTCCTCCCCCTCCCTCCACGCCCGCCCACCCATCCATCCATCTCGAGCTCTCTCGCTAGCTCGCGCACCGAGATTTCCTGTGTCTTCTCGCTCCGCGGCTCTCCTCCTGCATGCCGGTCGGTCGATTCGGGTGTTTTGGCCCGAGGTGCGCCGCGGCGGGAGGCTCTGCCCGGTCGGATTCGCTGCTCATCGCTCGGGTCGGTCGGTTGATTCCGTGGGTAGTTGGCTGGTTACTTGGCTGGTTGGTACGCGAGGCCAGGGTATGTCCACGGCGGTGGCGGCGGGGTTGCCACCGGCGCACGGCGGGTTCCGGCGGTCGGGGAGCGGGAAGCCGGATCCGGACGAGGCGGACCGGATGAGGAACGCCAACGGCTTCTTCTCCGTCCCCGACGAGGAAGAGGAAGAAGAGGAGGAAGAGCATGGTGATGAGGCGGCGGCGGTGAGGAGGGACGAGGAGGAGGAGGAGGCGGAGGCGCTGTCGGAGGCCTCGTCCATCGGCGCCGCGTCGTCCGACAGCTCCTCCATCGGCGAGAACTCCGCGTCCGACAAGGACGAAGAGGATGAGGTGGAGAGCAAGGCGCAGGGGCTCGGCATGATGGGGCTCGCCACGCTCGAGTCCTTGGAGGATGCTCTGCCCACCAAGTAAGCTGCTTGTTACTGTACTTGTTCTTCTTCTGCTATCCATTAATAAATCCCCCTTCTTGATCTACTACGGAGTAGCTGCTTTTGTTACTTGTCAGTAGAAATTAGATATTATTGTTTCTGCAAAACCGCTGCTGGAGATAATATGTTTTACGGATAAATATCCGATTTTTAGCTGCAAGATGGTGTATTCTTCTAGTGAAATTATAAAGATTAGTTCAGATCCAACTACTAATAGTAGCTACTACTAGTACTCTAATGATAAGAGTTGCTTGGAAAAGAAAATTGTTTTTTCCCCCAATCCTAGGTACTTGTAGCAGAAGTAGTAGTACCATCCATGGTCATTTGGTCAAACTTAGCAATGCGTTTTCTGTTCATCATGCTGACAAAGCTATCGGATTTGGCCTACCAGCTTAAAAAATTGCAATCAAGCAACCAACCATCGATCTATCTAGTTTTCCATCAGCAATGCATTCCCATCGTGATTCTTTTGTCCTCCACCTCCTAATTAATGATCCTTATTAACAATGATGAATGAACGAACGAAATCGCAGGCGGGGGCTGTCCAACTTCTACGCGGGCAAGTCCAAGTCGTTCACGAGCCTGGCGGAGGCGGCGGCGACGGCGGCCGCCAAGGAGATCGCCAAGCCGGAGAACCCGTTCAACAAGCGCCGCCGCGTGCTGCAGGCGTGGTCGCGGCGCCGGGCGTCCTGCAGCGCGCTGGCCACCACGTACCTGCCGCCGCTGCTGGCGCCGGACCACGCCGTCGTGGAGGAGGACGACGAGGAGGGCGCGGACGACGAGGACGAGGACGACGAGCAGCAGAACAGCCGCGGAGGTGGTGGGCTCAGGAGCAGGAGGCCGCCCACGTTCCCGTCCCCAAGGCTGAGCGTGGCCGCCACCTCCGGTGCCGGTGGCGGCCAGATGGCGAGGAACAGCTCGTTTAGGTCCCCGAGGTCCTTCTCCATGACGGATCTCCACAGCGCGGACTACGACTAGCAGTGAGCCAGCAGAAGCCAAGATTAGAGCAGAGCCTCTCTCTTTCTTCTTCTTCCTCCTCCCTTCCCCTCCTATCCTCAGTTGATGTCTAGGTGCATGCATGCTGTTACTGGTAATGCTGCCTGCCTGCCACTGGTGCTACTGGTCTGTTATTACTGGCTATATAATCATGGTCATCAATCAAGATACATATAACGAGAAACTCCATTCCTTGTGCTTGCCACCGTCGATCGTGTCGGCTCTGAATTGTCGAATGCGATGTTTCTGAACGTCGCATGAACACTTGCTCTGTCGGTCTGCCTGAATGTCGCATGAACATTATCGCTCTGTCGGTCTGAATAATACAGCATCATCAGGATTTCAGGGCTGTGCAGAACTTCAAGTAACCAATGGTAACATGTGATACGCTGATCGATGCTACAGTAACTCGCGATGCTCAATCGATCATTAGGAGTGAGCAATCGTAATCATCATCATCATGCGTGCCAAGAAAGGACAAGGAAAGGGATGAAGAATATTCATTCAGGTGATGAGTGGTCTCTGTTGTGTTGTGTAATCGTGTTGCTCTCTTCTTGTCTCTGCATTTGCTGAAGCTGCTGCTGATGCTGGTGGTGGTGAATTGTGGGATCAGACAAAAACCGGTGGGTGATGAGTCCTAGGCCCGCCTGCCTAATCTCCATCTTAGTGCTACTAGTAAGCACCATCCAGTTGTTTTCTTTTTTTTATTATGAAATCCATCTGGTTTTTGTTGGGAGGGAAGGGAAGGGAAAAAGAAAACGCTCTCCTCTGCTGACACCATAACATCAGCAACATGGTTAATTGGTTAGAAGAAGGCAGCGACAAATCTAAGCATACAGCACAAGAAGAAGAAAAAAAAAGGTTCTTTTCCTTTTTTTTTTAGCAACAAAAGGGTTCTTTTCTAACAAGGCAGCAGTAGCTTTCTCTTGAAAAGGAGGCGGCCCAAGTGTGATGGCACAAGCAAACTCCCTCCTTGTCGAAGAGACGAAGACTAGAAGAGAGCAATGGCATAGTAGCAGTAGTAGGTCTAGTGGCACAGTCCATGATTGACTTGAGGGTTTGCTTGATTTCTACAAAAACAGAGGTTAAAATAAAAGGATACTCGTCGAAACTAGTAGCAACCACGAGTTGCCACGTACTAAACGTTTCACGAAGCAGACTTGTGTAATTTATAAATATTATATGTATAAATATATAAAATATAAAGTTTTTCTTGTGCCGTGGCTTTGGGAGGTGTGTGAGGGACGTAAAGAGGAGGGGGAAAAAGAAAAAGAAAACCCAAACACGGCCACCGACCTTGGTGTTAATCAATCAATCCCGGATTCTTCCTACGTCGTCTCGTCTCCCCGGACGGTGGCATCGAATCGGTAGACCGGCGGCGGCGGCGTCGGCGAGGTGTCGCGGCAGCCGCCGCCGTTGCAATTTTAATTAATGGAGGGTTAGCTACTTAGCTTTGCTGCTAGGATTAGTGTACTTATATTTATAAACATAGCAATGGCAGGTGTTGTTTAAGGTTTCCAAAGGGGGCGACGGATGCGATGCCATGGAATGGAGGAGCATCCTATGACTATGACGCCGCTACTGTACTGCAACAAGTTTGCTTTCTTTAGCTGATGATGATTGAGCAAGTGTCATTAGGCAAGGTACAGTATTTGTGTTTTGTATATATACGGAGTATATACCTGGCTCTGGCTGTACTAGGTACGTAGCGGTGCATTTATTTAGAGAGAGAAAGTAGAGAGGGAGATGGGGATAAGGTGTGGGCCATGAGAAGTGGGGAGAGAGGGGGAAAACGGGAAAAGGGCCCAAGCAAGCAAGGCTGCACATGCAGGGACGCACGTTGTTGCAGGGCTTAATCTTATCTTATCCTATCCTGTCTCGCTAAAAATACCCGGCGTCCGTACGCACGGCGAGCTGGCCGAGGCGGCGAGGAGGGAGTCGGTCTGCGTCTGCTGCATCTGCACCCTGGGGCTCGGTTCGAGGATCCCCCCATCTGCCAGACTGTCTTTCCAGCCACTGCAAAGCAACTCAACCAAGCAAGTGGATCATGAGTTCTCACTCTGGCTAGACTCCGCAATGGATTTTCATGACTTCTCACTCTGCATTTGCGACGCCATATTTCCATGTCTGTAATACATTTTGGTTTTTTTGAGCAAATTTTGTTAGTAAAAAAAAATAAAAAACCACTAAACCAGAAAAGCGCTGTAGTCCAGTGGCGAACCAAGGGATCAAGCCCACGGCGCTTACAGCCCTATTTGATGCCCTACAAAAGGCCCGTCAGATGCGGAGGCCCATCTCAGCCCAAATAATGCTTTTCAGCCTTTCAGGCCTGGCCAACCTCGACGACGACGAGCCAACACTCCCGGCGCCGGCGCCTCTCCAGGAGGGAGCGAGAGGCGCAGCCAGCTCCTGCTACGAGCATCCCCGTGGCGGCGGAGAGCAGGATGTCTCCTTTGCGCGCGAGTAGCGGCGGACCAATCCGGGTGAGGCTTGCTGCGCGTTTTACTCGTCGGATCAGATAGATTTGGATGCCATTGGACACGACATTCGAAATGACCTACTGGATTGACACTTGTGTAAAAGTGTTTGTGAGGGTTTAAGTGTATGCCCCCAAAATCTTGCGAGAGCAAGTACACGGCGGAGAATGCCTTGTGTTTTGTGCGCCAAGTGCTGTCTGAAACTGTAGCTGGATATCCTCGTAGTGTTTGGTCAGTTATTATCTTGTCTGTTTCAACCATATAGTTTACATTCAAGCAGCCGACTCGATAAGTGTATCACTGTGGTGTGAATTATGCTTCCATCCCATCATTATAGGCGCTTTTACAGAGTATACACATGTGCACAGAAATTTAATGAGAAATTGTGGCATCTGAAGATAAAATGGTGGACAGAGAGCGTAAGAACGAGGAAGGCAGTGAGATTACATTGCACTGCAATTTGCAAACTGAATTTTATGATATTTATGGCCTTTTAGATTACTAAATTGAATTACATCTGATACATGGATGTCTCATGCCTCGCGTACAGACAATGTATGTCCCTTATAATAAAATTTGCAATTTTTTGTTTTTTTTGTCAAATTAGGTCAGTAGATATGAAAACACACACATTTTTGTATTTTTGATGAACACATCTAATTTCAGTATTTCTTAGCTTTAAATCTTGTGACTTGATTTTGTTTTTTTAATCGTAGTGACTTAGCTTGTGCACACTCCTTTTGCGTTTGTATGTATGTAAAAGTAATGAATTTCATTTGTTCTGATTAAATACAAGCCTCAGGAAATTCAACTATTCAAGTTGATTATTTTACCTTTTCACCAAGCATTGCTGACTGCATAAGCGAAGCATCAGTCATGCAGGTGATGACCAGATTATACAATGGCAGTAGGTGAAGCAGATGTCTATTGCTCTTATTTGATTGTGAAATCTTAACCTTATATTGGTTCCTCTAAGAATATTTGAAGCAGATGTCACACTGATCATAAATTTCTTTGTTTTTCCAGTCGACTGATTGTTCTCTATCCTTTTTCACAAGAAAGTAGCGAGATTATCTGTGTTAGCCAATGCCAACTCTAAGCTAACAGCATTGGATAGCACATTGTTTCATTTAATCATGACAATCTGAAATGAAATGGCTGAAGAAGGATGATGATATTTTATTTGAGAAACCAGTTGGTGAATGGGTCAAGCAATCCTAACCCTGGGTATGGTATTTTTCTTTCTACAACTGAACCCATTGCTTTCTACTTTGATGACCTTCATGTAACTCTGCACTTTGCAGGCTGGGAAGACATTTGCTTTGCTGGGTGACTAACCAAGAAATACAAGGATGAATCTTGAAATTGCTAAGTTGAACTCCCAGGTTAGTACTGTGGTTGGGTTCCTGAATCATCACCGAGGTATCAATCTTGTTTGCTAGTGTTTGTTATAGCTATGGAGATTTGGCATCCTGTTATTTCCTTGCATAGTATGATGAGGTCAAGGTGATCCTAATGACCTAAACACACAAATAATGACGATGCTTTGAAGCACCTGGATCACTTAAGAGACTTCATATGACGTGTTTTCATTTGTGGGGAAGGTGACCGGGTGCTCTGTCAGTGCTGCATCTGTGTGCTTGCTAGCAGAAACTAACTGAATCAAATGCGCCAAGTAGCTAGACATACTAAAGTTCCATTGCCAGTACCAATAGCGCTGCAGAATGTTCTTTATAGTCACGCTAAAGATTGTGCATGTAGAAGTTATATGCTCCAGATAAATCTTTACCTCGAGTTTGAGCAGACAACTTTTCTAGAGTATTTCTCAGATACTGGGTACATATTGCTTGCGTAAGGGTCGGCTTGGTTATATGCTTTGAGACAATGCAAAATTAGATTAACTATTTTTCTATTCTGGATGTAGAGAGTTACAACTTCACGGGAAAAAAATACAACATTAATTTGCGAAAATTATTCTTCTGATGCTATCTGAAACATACTTCCAAATTAGAAATCAGATAAGGTACAGAAGCAATTACAAAGCCTAAGAGTACAACATGGATGTTCCTTCTATTCATTACTGACAATGATACATTTCATCTTGGACCAGATATGATTGATGCCAGCGGTGGAGCTGAATATGCTGATTGATCACTTTGAACAGACAATACTGGATCTGAACTGAAGAAATTGTAATCTATGGAAGTTTCTACGGTCATTGTACCTTCCAGTACCTTGACTACCGTTGACATCAATGGCCTTCGACTGCTATCATGTTGCAAGCACCACATTGCAAGCTTCATCATCTGAATAACTTTATCCTGGTGTGTGACCATGTCATGACTTTGTTTGTCAATCATATCAATCAGCCTGTTGTTTTGAGCCTTTTCTTGTAACAAATTGATCAGATAGATGCTTTCCTCAGGCTGATAATTATCGATATTTTTTCTTCCACATATTACTTCCATGACAACAACTCCAAAGCTATAAATATCAACTTTCTCAGTGATTTGCGACGTTAACCATTCAGGTGCCAGATATCCAGGTGTGCCTCTCATCACAGTCACTATTTTGCTTTGATCCCTGTCTATGAGCTTGGATAATCCAAAATCAGCCAATTTAGCATTGAAGTTCTCATCTAACAGAATATTTTGTGGTTTAATGTCCAAATGAGCAATTTTTCGCCGGCACTCCTCATGAAGATAGCATAGGCCTTTGGCAATGTCCAGAATGATCCTACACCTGGTGCTCCAATCAAGAGGCGCATTATTGTGACGGTAATATATCCACCGATCAAGGGAACCTTTAGGCATATATTCATACACTAGAAGTCTATGTGCTTTCTCGACGCAGAATCCTACCAGTCTGACAAGATTGATGTGCTCAACACTACCAATCGTTTCAACCTCTGCCATGAATTCTTTCTTCCCTTGTCTAGCGCTCTCCAAACGTTTCACAGCGATTCTTTCTTCATTTAATTTCCCTTCAAAAACTGAACCAAATCCACCTTCCCCGAGCTTTTGACCGAAATCTTCGGTGCATTCTCTCAACTTTGCGTAAGAAAACCTCATTGGTTTTCCTGGCAATTGATCAAAATCAAATTCTTCATCTATCTCGTGGTACTTCCTTCTCCTTCGTACATAAAGAGTGACAACAATGAGAACCAGTACAATACCAGTAACACCTCCAATTACAGCACCTAAAATTGCCGTCTTTTTATTTGCAGTAGTTGCAGAAGAGGAGGGGCTAAGCTGCACCTTGAGGTAAGCAGAGGAGTTGTAATGAACAATCTGAGGTTGTATTGATTGCAAGGAGAAAACCTTCGGGACCCACAGGCAGTCACCATTGGACTCGTCCTGGCCATACCTGAACATCACGGCTTGGCAGGAGCAGTTTTTCAAGCATGCTTGCTTACAGTCATCACTTTTTGTAGCATTTGCAATGGTGTGACTTTTATCTATATCGAAGTATGTAACATCTTTCAGGGTCAATAGCTCATGGTTCTGAATTTCTTGACAGGAGATTGGAGTCAGAGGCATGCAACCAACATTCGGCTTCCTCCCGTCGATGAGCTTGAAATAGCTTGAAGTAGAGTTACTCTGGAAGGGACAGCTGCATTGCCCTCCTGTGCATACACCGTACTCCCCACAGACCGTCGGGAAAGCACAGTCATCAGGAAACATCTTGATAATATCAGAGACCATGACCCACTTTGCTTCAGCGTCAGACCATTCATACAGCCTCAGGTGTCCATCATATTCAAGTCTCATGTACTGGGTAGACTTAGCTGCTGGCAGTGCGATGCTTGAATCTGGATCTGGCTTTGATTGCACAAAGATACCAAAGCTGCCATTTGTTAAGGTAAACTGTGTCGGATGGTTTCCTGTCTTGTTTTTGTTCACCAATCGTGAGAAGTAGGGCTGTGGTGGTGTGGAATCAACATAGGCATACAATCCATCTTGGCGAACAGTTATATATAGTTGATTCTGTGTCCAGTTTGTTGCAGAGGTATTTGTAGTGAGGCTCATACCTTCCAGTAGTGACTGCCCAGGGACCAGCACATCAGTCGGATGACCAAACGACTGCCATACTATTGTGTTCTTCTGATCAAACAGCACCAGGTTGCCCAGCTCTGTGATCTCCATGCCAGCAATGGACCTGCCTACAGTGCCGCTTGACCAGACTTCAGTGCCACCAGCATCAGAGAGGATCAGGTCGCCATCCCCAGTAAGGTTGAGGGTGGCGTTCTCCTTCACAGGGTGGAATCGGTTAGCGGACCAGACCACTTGTGGAATGCCAGTGGTTGTCTGGGTGATGCCGCCACCGCTGTTGGTGTAGACGATGAAGACGCCGAACAGGAAAGCACCATTGTCGCAGGGTGCGGAGGCACAGAAGAACCCTGCAGCGAAAGAAGGACCGAAGAAGGTCTTTGGCGACCGGAGAACAATGGCCCGTACAACTGAGCCATCGGTATAGGTGACAGTGTGCTTGAGGGAGTTGTTGTTGGTCCACAGCGTTGAGAGGTTGGCCGTCGGGTAGTCGAAGGGCTGCCCAGTGATCAACGGAGTTGCAATTGCAAGCAGGAGGAAGAGGAGGAGATTGAAAGGCGCCATGGCAGGCACAGCAGCTGCTAATTGAAGGTATTGCAGAGATGGTGTTAAGATTCAGTTACAATCTTGACGCGAAGCCAGCAAGAGCTGAGGAATGGATGTTGCAGAGATGAGCTTACAGTGAAGAAGAAAGAACTCACCTGACTACAGGCTCGATGGGGCAGCTCCAGTCGCCGGACGCGCTGCCGGCATGGATGGGGTTTGCCTGCCTGCCTGGGGCAATGAGATAGAAGTCAATGACAATCGGTCTTCTCCTTTTGGACTGTATCTTTGCTCTCATCATGAAGTTGAGAATAAAGTAGAGAAAACATACGGCACGCGGTGTTTTGTTAGCTGATTGGTTTGAGAAAGTGGTTGACTGTTTTCAATTCCAACTTGCAACACCAATAATGCTATCGTCACTCCGGTGCAGTGGTTGTGCTGGGTCGAAGACATGGTCGGCCGTGGCGTGGAGTCTAGATCGTCAACCAACTCCGTCCAGTGTAACATTTTAGTTTGAAGATACGATTAATACAGCGAGGAAAGTACGTAGACAGAATCACATTTTATTTATTTATTTATTTATTGTTATATTATATTATAAGGGAAAATCATACTCAAAGCTATTTATTATAAACGAAGAGACTATCTTGTATACTAACTAGGCTGTAAGTTGATGGATTCGTTGTCTGTTGCTGCTGTCCGGAGTCGATATATTAAGCTGGTGTAATCCTTGTTTGTTGCTTCCTTTCATAGTTACTTTGAGGGAATTTTTTTTTTTATTTTTAACTGATTTTCCAAAGAAATTTTAAAAAAAACTGGGACCTGAAACTATTTTCAGGTCTAACCACTTTTGTAGCGCCATTGAAGTGGGCGCTGCAAACCTGTGGATCGCGCCATGCATGCGGGCGCGGCGGCCCCCGCCAGCGTGGCAACTTGCGCCCGAGCCGACGTGGGCGTATGACGGGGCGGGGGGGCGCGCCGGCATGCATGGCGTGGTCCCAGCTGGCATGCTGACGTGGCGGAGACCGCGCCACCAGCTGTGGCGCTGCCCCCCATTTTTGCGGAGACAGCCCTGGCCGGCTACATGTTGTGGCGGCCGACAGCCCTGGCAGGTCAGACTAGGTGCAGGCCGGCCAAGCTGCCTACACTCTGTACTCTTGTGCAATTGTAGCGACTGACGCACTAATCAATGCTCCTGACGCCCAACCTCTGATGCCACCATCTCACTCTCCTCGTTTGAAGGTACATGTGACAGGTTCTGTTCCAAATTTATTTGGAGGTACTCCCTTCATCCCACAAAGCATAGAAACGTGGCTTTCAAAACTTGTCTCCCAAATTTATTTTTTACACTAAGTTTTTTTCTAATTTTTTCATCTCACCACAGCATTTTTAAAACTAAAAAAGTCAAAATAGCTTGAAATAAATAATAATTTCTGATGTGAAATATTTTTTTTTTCAATTCTTGTCTTGGACAAAATATTATTGTGATGCGAATATCGATGGACACATACTCCCTCCGTATATTTAATAAGGGCAAAACAGAAAAAAAAAATACCCCTAATTAATCTCTCTTTAGTAGGAGTGATCATATCTTAAACGACTAGTATTTTCTATATAGAGGGAGTAATTAGCTGAATATGACTTCTCTTTGCTATATAATATGACCAAATATGTCGTCGTGGTAACATTTAGACCATAGATATGACTTCTTTTTTTTAAGCCTCTCATCTGAGTACAGCTGTAGCTGTAGTATCTATTTATGTACGATCACACGCCTTACTCTGCGCACGCACACCACACACACCTCCGTGCGTGTTCGTTTTTGTTTTTTTATTTTTCCTTTCTTAATCGGGGTAGGCAGGGTGCAAATGCTGTGGGGCTTCGGCCCCCTTTTTCATTTTTTTTCTTATTTCGATCAGGCAGGGGGCGATGCCCGGAAGCTCCTGGAGGCAGATGCCGTGGCTGCAATCTGTGCGGTGGGCTGGGTACGTGGATGGGCAAGAAACGTGCACGGTAGATGAATAGGGATATATGAGAGGGGGAAGCGTTGTTATACATCGTTGGCTCCGACTTGAACGGATGAATGAAATGGGAATGATGATGGGACTTAAAAGCAATGTCCCCCCGACCCCATACACGGCACATGTTTTTCTTTTTTTTGACGCCGGCACATGCTGTCCTACTAGGCTAGCAGCTGCCTCCTACCTCTACACGCCCCCTGTCACATGTAGCCGGCCGGTCTCCATAAAAAGAGGGCAGCGCCACGGTGGTGGCGCGGTCTCCGCCACGTCGGCATGCCGGCGGGGACCGCGCCATGCATGCCGGCGCGCCCCCCCACTGCCACGTCATCGCCCCACGTTGGCTCCCCTGGCGCAAGTTGCCACGGGGGGGGACCGCGCCCGCATGCAAGGCGCGGTCCAGGGGTTTGCAGCGCCTACTTCAATGGCGCTACAAAAGTGGTTAGACATAAAAATAGTTTGGTAATGACTTTGTTTCAGCTGTGCGTGCGTTTGGCAACGCGCACGCACGCTCCCTCCGCCGTCGATCGAGCATCCCAATCGCGTGGCTTTGGAGTTTTCCTCCCAATCGCGGTGGCCTGGCCTAGTAGTCAGAGAGAGGGTGAGATGAACTGTTCAAACATCGGGAGCCCCGCGGCCTCTCTCTTCCGACAGCAGAGAGCGCTCGCTTCGTCTCCCTCTCCGTCCGAGAGCGGCATGCCTCCGCCCTCGGCGGCCAGGAGGATTCCGTCGGTGACTACCCTTTTTTTTTTCGGCGACCCCTTATCTAGGTGGAGCTCAAGCTTCATCGCTGCAGTCACCGGTGAGTTGGACTCGCGCCTCTGCTTCCCCCCTCACACGATTCGATTTGTTCCCTATCTAACTCGGATCTCTCTGATTCGCGTGGTTCGCTTGGTGCTGGATGCTTAGCCTAGGCAGCGCCATGCTTAGTTCCTAGCTATGGGGTTTTCCCCTTTTTTTATGCGATTTTTTCGGGCGGGGATCATGTACTGATGTTTTTGACGGATTTGGGTTGCCTGCAGGTTTCTCGTCGACGGCCGCGTCGCACCTCACTCCGGCCATCTTCCCCCTCGTAGCAGTCTATCTCGTTTCCTCGCGGCAGCCCCCTGTCACCCAGATTCAGGTGAGTTTTCAATCGCACCTAATTTTTACCATCATGCATGCATCAATTTTTTGTACTGGGGATGGCTTCGTGGGGTATAGGATGGGGCGGTTGGGCCAGAAGCTCGATTCAGGGTGGTCGGAGGTTGGTTTGGGCGTCGGCATCGACCGAGCTCGTGCTGCTGGAGCTTGCCTAGGCGCCAGCTTTTTTGTTTTGGCTGTTTTGCTTTTGTGGAATGCAGGGTACCATGTTTTAGAGTAGTGTGATGTAAATGTGTTTTGCTGCACTACAATGGTGTAGGATTTTTGATACTCTCTGCCTGCAGATTTGAGCTCTGTTTCACATTGTTTAGGGATGATTCATAGTTCCAGCACTAGGAGGACAGGACAGATGTTTGAACCTTTTTGTTGTTTTTTTCTGAATGCTTAGTGTCTGCTAAATGCATCAGGCAAAATTAATTCAAAAACCCTTTTACATGATCGACTTACCTGTTTCAAATTAACTTTTAACTCATATCCCCTAACTAATCTGTGTTCGTGATTAGTTAGCATCTCTCTGAGTCACTAATCTGTATGTTCAAGTGCATTTTTTTTGTTGATTTCTGTGTGTTAATGGGTATGGCAATATGCCCATACATGATTTTTGATCCTGAGCGGCTTGCTTTGAATGGAATCCTACAGTGTGCTGTTTTTCGACAACCTAGTTTGTACTCTGAATTAGTATACTTGCTCAGTTTGTACTCTGAATTAGTATATCCTAGTTTGTTTTGAGACATATGTTGATATTATTGAACTGCTTTTCTTAGATTATTGAACTGCTTTTCTGAAATTATTGCTTTTCTGAAATTACTAAAGTTCCTGTCTATCTTGTTGATTTTACCTATATTTATGCCAAATGAGCTGAACCCTTCATCCAACATGGTTTTTAGGTGCTTTGCTTGTGTTAGGAAATGGGTAGACGACAAAGCAAAGCCAACATACTGCTTCGTCGTCTTCAACGGTTCTTATGGTATGTCTATCCAATCCGTTAGCTCTATTATTGTATTCACATGTTCTGTTCACTCAAATTTTAGTTGCTGCTATTTTCTAACTTTTGTCAATCCATCTCCTATTCTCAGCCTCGAAGACAAGGGCTACCCCAGCTAGGCTAGTGAAGCTATACGACAAGTTGACCGCATCACAGAAGAAAAGGATAAGGACGATCGGTTTTGGTGGTCTCCTAAAAATTGCTTGTGAGACCTTACCTGCAGATTTTACAAATTGGTTGATGGCCGATTGCTATGATGCTGATTCATCGGAGCTGGTGTTTCCTGGAAGGGGCAGGATTGCAGTTAATGCTGAATCAGTGTACAGTGTTTTTGAGCTTCCAAATGAGGGTGATGAAGTTAAATATGAGCTTGATGTTGATGCAATCAACTTCATCCATGAGGAGTATGGTATTGATGAGGGGACAGCACCTACCATTGACTCTATATTGGAAAGGTTGAAGAAGAATAGGACAAGCAACGATGATTTTCTAAGGTCCTGGCTGATGATAGCAGTTTCAACATTCTTGTGTCCTCCTACTGGCATATCTATTAGCCCAAGGTGCTACCCGTCCATTGTTGATCTTTCTTCCGCCAACAAGTTGAATTGGTGCCAGTTTGTTGTTGACCAGCTTAAAGTCACAGCAAACAAAAAGAGGAAAAGAAAATCTTTTAAGAGCTGCCTTCTTGTCCTTGTGGTAAGTTGCTTTGCATCTTCTTCTGTACTATATATGTTTCCACATCTTCCTGCTTTGTTCTTGTGTTTTGATGACCTCATTGATTGTCATCTTTTGCAGATTATATATGTGGATTCACTTGTGGTTGACAACATACAGATCCCTTCCACCAAGCCTAGAATTGCAGCATGGTCAAGGCCGTTGTTGGATCGTGTCATCAAGTTAGACACCAACCGTGATGGCTCGTTTGGGAAGCTCAAGGTATGTATCGTGACCTCAATGTGGCTTTTGCTTTGTCACTGGAGTATCCCCCAATGTCAATATGATAAATTGGCATGTACATGTTTTATGTGTTCAGTTGAAAGGATCAAGCTATTGTACTCCACAGACTTCATTGTTCCATATGGATGATATTAGAAGATTTGTTTCCGCAAAGGTTCCTGCTGGCATTTCAGATCAGGTTTGTACATGGTCTCTTCTCTAATGATGTTCTTATTACTACTAATTTTTGTTAAATGAACCAGAATGTGTTTTGCGTTAAAATTTGTGTTGGCAGAACTGTTGTAATGTTTTTTATACACACATCATATGTGTTACAGACTTGATGTGGCACTGTCTTTCCTATTTACTTAGTTCATCTTAGCTAATGATGTTGCTTATGCGCAATGGCCTCGCCTTTCATGAATCCCGTGTTCTTAGCATCCCCATTTTAGCATCTTCACACTTTCTTAGGCAATTTAGGTGTCATTCATTAGGCGACAATGTATTCTTAGCTAGGCAATTTAGCTTATTCTTACTAGTCAAAAAGGTCATCCCTTTTGTTGCTTATATGCTTGCTTAACTCTACTTGTTTTTCCCGCCCCATTCGTGGGCCTGCACAAGCTTCTATGAATCTTGTGGGGATGCCCATTCCACTTGTTCACTTTTCACTCCTCTTTTGGGTTTTGTCTAAAATTTGTGTGGGGTTTGGGGGTTTCATTCCATTACTTACACCTGTTTTCTCCTCTTCTTTTGTCCTTTACAGAAAAAAAGTACGCTCAACACTGGCTGTTACCCGGTTACGCTCTGGTTTCCGCAGAGCTTCTTGGAACATTTTTTTGAAAATGTTTCTTCATGTGAAGCTCCCCCAAACACAGCCGGAGGGCAGTTCCAAGCGTTCTAGGGCTGCTCAAGATAACACCTTCTCTGAATGTGAACAGCCGGAGGGCAGTTCCAAGCGTTCTAGGGCTGGTCAAGATAACACTTTCTCTGAATGTGAACCTTCCTTTGCACAGAATCACTACAGAGCAAAGCGTTCCAAACCGACACAAGGTGTACCTGACATTGCACAAAGGCAGACAAGGTTAATGAGTAGAATGCTACATATTGCTGAAGGTGAATCTTTGTGTGAAGAATCTGAAGATGATTTGCTTAGTGAAGAAAATGTAGACGCTGACAGTGATCAAGATGAAGAGGATTTTGTATGTCTGGATTCTGAGGATGAAGATTGTGATACAGATCATGATAGTGCCTCTGATTATCCTGGCATTGGAAATATGCCCCCTATACTGGAGGACGAAGATGGAGACATTGAAAAGCAAGATCCTCCTGTAGATTCATCCACCCATGTTGAAGCTGATGTGGATGACATTGACGATCTTGTCCCACTTAATGTCCGTTTGAAAAGGTTGCGATCTCAAAAACTTGAAGATAAGAAGCATGATACATCAACTTATGAACCTCAACCAATAGAAATTGTTCCTCCAGAACCCAAGCCCAAATCCACTTCACAAAGAAGGAGAGATAAGCTTAGACTCCCACTTGGTAACTTCGCATCTTTACTACTATTTATGTTTCGTCTTATATGTTTTTTCCTATATTGCTTGGACTCATAATAAACCCAACACAGGTGACACACATGGTGGCAGCCGCTGTCCTTTGGATTTTACACCTCCAGATATTGACATCATGAAGTTTGTATATTCACAAGATGGACCTGAGAGAGCAGCTTCTGAAGTTGAAACAACTTGGACATCAGGTTCTCAGTGCTCACTGTCAGATATACCAGAAGAGATTCTTGCTAAGATGGAAAATGATGCTCGTATTGAGATTAGCAAGAAAACTATGAAACCAGCAGTTGTGTTCGAGGCAACTACATCTTCTGTTCCTGTTCCTCCTCCATCCATATCTAAGGAGCCTGCTAGTGGAAATTCTTCAGTTACACCTGCTTATCGGCCTCACCCAAATAGGATTCAGAAAAGGGCAGCTGCTTTGCGATCACCTTATATTGACTTTGCTAAAAAGAAGAGCTTCAAATGCAGCAAGAATGTTTGTGATTTATATGCTGCAGTTTGTGCACATGGAAATTCAAGGTCTACGACATCTAAACAAGCTCAAGAGTGCGTATGCCCATAACTATGTCTTCCTTTATTACCTGATCATCATGAAATCAATTATTTTATGCTCATTTTGTGCTTCTTTTATGTGTGCAGCATTGTCATAATCAATTTCTGGAGCTTCTTTGTGACGCTAGATCAACTTGCTCAATCGGTGAAGCCTGGTGGGAAGCTAATGAGCCCAGTAGCTGAAATTGCAATCCACACAATTGATAACACCAATAGAAAGGCTGTCAAACGTGTTCTACCTTTTCGAGTCTCGGTTAGTTCGTATTTTCTTATATTATTCTTCTACTACTACAAATCTATACTGAAGCAATTCTTCTTTTAGTATCAAGTAATGTTTCATGTTTTTCTTAGCAATTTTCTTAATTTGTTGAGGCAATTTTGCTGCATTAGTAGCAGCACCAGCTTTAGTAATGCACCACTAGTAGTACCCTGCATGCAGCCTTGCCTGAACACTTACTTTTAATATTCTAGCCAACTACTGCTTCCTGCTATTTGTTTTGTGCTGCTATGCCAATATCATTTTTGCCAATGTCAAAGCATGTCACTAAGAGGAGCATAGCAGCTAGCTCTTCCACTAAGAAGCATAGCAGCTTTGCTTTTCCACTAAAAAGCATAGCAGCAGCAACATACATGCAATTTTTCATGTTCTCATTAGCAATTTTTCATGTTCTCATTAGCAATTTTCTGTAGACCTTCATCCAGCAGGGCAACCTAACTACTGGACAGATCTCGTGTGTATTCTGGCCTCCAGATAACCATCTAGACCATCGTAATATGGTAATTTCATATCCTCACATGTATTTACGTTTTGTCTTAGATGATATTTTGTTTCTTAGTGCCATGCTTTGATAATAATCAACCCAACACAGGTGATGTTCCCTACCCTTCAAATGGTTGGAGATAGCAAATCTACAACACAAGTAGGACACTACTTTTTGCTTGTGCTGAACCTACGAAACAATAGGTTTGAGGTGTTAGACTCAATGAGAACTCTAGAAGATGAAGCTCTTTACGAGTGCTGCAACACCTTGATAGCTGGAATCAAACAACTTTGGACCAAATATAAATATGAGCTAAAGAGGCCCATATGCAGTTATGAAGTTGTTGATATTGGTGTTCCAATTCAGTCCAACAAGTAAGTAGTTTTTTGGCTTCTAACTAATGCTAGCTTTTTGCATATCCACCTTGTGTTATGTACACTGAGTTTCTATATTTCTTTTTGGCCCTGCAGCCATGATTATGGTTTTCATATGTTGATGCATGCTGAACATTGGGATGGACGTTCAATGCAATACTTCAAGGAGAGTGACATCCCTAATATACGCAAGCTTCTGCTGCATAAGTGGTTAACTCACAAAGATAATGATGCGAAGGATTGGAGGGAGAAGCTGAATTTATAACAGGTAAAGGTTGAAAACAATTTTGTAATGCTCCTGCTATGAATGCCTATGCTGCAATGTTTCCAAAAAAGGGTAAAGCCTAGAATACAACTTTAGTACACCCTGCTACTGTATATGTGTCTAGTTTGAGGCAAGGCTGACATCAGCCATACTTATTATATGTGTCTAGCAAGTTATTAGTAATCTGGTAAGCAATTTAATACCATTATCAGGCAAGTTAGTAGCAATATGGTAGCAATTATGTGTGCCCAACACCAAAAATGTGCCTATAACCTCTGTGAAACCAGAGCAGAACTGGGTAACAGCAGTGTTGAGCGTACTTTTTTTCTGCAAAGGACAAAAGAAGAGGAGAAAACAGGTGTAAGTAATGGAATGAAACCCCCAAACCCCACACAAATTTTGGACAAAACCCAAAAAAGGAGTGAAAAGTGAACAAGTGGAATGGGCATCCCACAAGATTCATAGAAGCTTGTGCAGGCCCACGAATGGGGCGGGAAAAATAAGTAGAGTTAAGCAAGCATATAAGCAACAAAAGGGATGGCCTTTTTGACTAGTAAGAATAAGCTAAATTGCCTAGCTAAGAATACATTGTCGCCTAATGAATGACACCTAAATTGCCTAAGAAAGTGTGAAGATGCTAAAATGGGGATGCTAAGAACACGGGATTCATGAAAGGCGAGGCCATTGCGCATAAGCAACATCATTAGCTAAGATGAACTAAGTAAATAGGAAAGACAATGCCACATCAAGTCTGTAACACATATGATGTGTGTATAAAAAACATTACAACGGTTCTGCCAACACAAATTTTAACGCAAAACACATTCTGGTTCAATCATTTGAACTAACATCTTCTGAGACTCTTAATTTAAACTATTTCTTGACTTTGAACTTCTCTTCCGGGCTTGTTTGGGCATGTCTTTGAATTGTGGCCAGCTAATTTGCAGACACTGCACTTGTTCTTCCTTTTTGCCTGACCATCCATCCCCTTCTTGTGCCTCTTCTCTTTCTTCCGCCCTTTAGCTTTTGATTTTGGGGGGTTCCCTATAGTTGCTATACTCGGACCAGCTGCTGTACCTGGAGATTCAAATGCAATATAAGCAACTATGAAAAATTTAGATACTGTTATTAGGATGAAATAGACTAGAATATTGGGGGGTGTAGGGCTAGTTTCAAACCTGCTGTTCTCGGTAAAGGTTCACTTGGAGTTGAGGCACTTGGTCCAACTTGTGCATTTTCTGTAGTAGTAGTAGTATTCATCATCTTTCTCTTTTTAATTTCTTCAAATTCAGACCGCATCTCCTTGATATGCTTCTCCAAAATAGCATAGCTTTCATCACATGTACAGCCCTCGGCTGCTAGTGCTGCAAGTGCAGTAGATGAGTTGGTGAACCTCATTGTTTTAAGGCTGTTCAATGGCATTCCACGAGCCACAATCTGAACCAGTGCTTGCACATTTGCAATCTGATCTCCATCACTAGTAATTGCCTGCTGTGTCCACCTTTTAAGGATATATCTATCCGGTATTGATTTCACACCAAACCAGATCATCACCTTCATAATATGGCAGCAAATTATGCCATCTCTATCAAACTTGCTGCACTCACAGCAGTAGCTCTCTTCGTCTTGAATTGCTGTAACAAGGTACTTCCTTTTCCCATATCCATAAACAAAGGTGTTATTTGGCTCCATCCAGTATTGGTACTACCCAGCAGGCTTGACATCGTACTATGTAGTCTTCTCGAACTCTTTAGAGAACTTGTAGAACATGTTCTTTGTGCATACAGCAGAAGCATGCTTCTCGAGTGGATATCGAGACCATCGCCTTCGCTCGTTCTCATCAGTCCTAAAGTCTTGCCCATCTTGTGCAACTAGACACTTTTCTTGTATTTTTTGGTATTGCCTTACAAATTGTAGCACCGATAAATTTGGGTTGACATATTTCTTGAGCAAAGAATTGAAGCCTTCGCTTCTTTGAGTGGACTGAAGGAATGGGAAGAAGTTGTGCATGTAATAGGCTGGTACAAAGCTCTGTCGTATGCTGTATAGGTGCTGAAAGTGCTCATTTTGTTCCAAACCGTTCTTCTGTACCATAGCAGACCATTTAGACTCAAACTCTTCTGGATTGGTGGTATAATTCAGGCAATCCACAAACTCCTCATTTAGCTCATCATTTTTTGATAGGATGGGCCCTATTGTGCTAGAAAATTTATCCATGATGTGCCACCTGCAGTTCCTATGGGTTGTGTTTGGGAAAACAGTGCAAATGGCAGCCCTCATTGCAGCGTCTTGGTCAGTGATAATGTTCAACGGGGCCTTTCCACCCATTGCCTCCAGAAAGCTTAGAAACAACCATTCATAGGTACCTGTCTTCTCATTTCTTATGAATGCACAACCCAACTGAAAGGTCTGACAGTGCCTATTGATCCCTATAAATGGTGTAAAAGGCATCTCATACATGTTGGTCATATAGGTCGCATCAAATGAAACACAGTCGTTGTATGCCTCTTTGTAAGCTCGCCTTGCTGCGGAATCAACCCAAAATAGGTTCTCCACCTTGTGGTTCTCATCGAGTTTGATCTTATAGAAGAAATCTGGGTCTTGTTCTTTCAAATCTCTGAAATGATCCAAAGTTTCTTGCATGTCTTTGTACTTCTCGGTCTTATGGATGGTGGAGCGGAAATTTGAAACATCTTTGCCCTCGTATGGCACCAGGTATGCGCACCCCATAGAACTCGCTCATTAACTGCATGATTCTACCGGTGCTCAAGTTGCACCCATGTAGCAAAACAATGAAATCCTTTTCATGCATCGGAATCCCTTTGTGGGACCTTAGGAACTTCTTGAGTGAGGGCTTCACCACAAGATCATGGTTGTGCTCTGCCAAGAAATAGATGACTTGCCACCTAGCACCAATTAATTTGACCACCATCCTTGCCTTGCAGTTTGTATATAGCATTCTTTCCCTCTTTCTTTTCTTACAGCCATCAAGCTTCTTTCGCTTCTCACCTTGCGCATCTTCTTCCTCTTGTGCGCTATCCTCCTCCTCTTCAGCTAAATCATTATCTGAGTAGCAAGTGACAACATCAGCAACCTGAGCTCCTCCCCTTTTCTTGCCAAAGCCTTCCTTGTTGCACACATAGTGCACCTTCTGCATTTCCCTTGTGATTGCAGACCGGCGTGATGTGTTGGTTCTAATTGAAAAGCCGGTTCTCTTTGCATACGAATTGTAATACTCTTTTGCTTCTTCCAGGGATGCAAAGGACATGCCATTGTGTGGTATTTGAGGAGTGGACCACACCTCTTCTTCCTCTTCGACAACTGCATTTTCAGCAAACGAATCTTCATTTCTATCCTCCAACCTTGCTTGCTCAAGTGACAATCTGATCTCAGAAACTGTAGGAATGACATCTTCTGAAACTACAGGAATATCTGCTATAACAGTAGGACCAGCCACTTGTGTAAGACTGAAATCTTCTACAGAAATATCTGCTAACTCAACAGGAATATCCACTAAACCAGTAGTACCGCCACTTGAGTGCAAAAGATAGGATTGCTGATCATATAATCCAAGCCAAGTACATCTAAAAAATCCTCATCAAATTCTGGTGGTGGTTCGTTTAGGTTCATAATTGACACAATAATCACCTGCCTGAAACAGTAAGTATAAGAGGGCAAATTAGTCAAACAATTTAGGCAATAATACAAGATCTTGGGTTGGCAAAAATGGCTAGCAATTTAGGCAATTTTTTTATGTTTGTACATGCTGTGTTGTGCATAATGCAGTTATACTTGTCATGCTAATCCTTTTTTTACTTCTATTATATTACAGGATGTGAGGCCACATTACAGCAGCTAATGTCATATGTGCAGTAACAACATCAGTACAGGTGTCAGGCAACTAAGGCATAAAGATGTATATAGTAAGAAGAGACATGTGGTGCTAATGTGATATGTGCAGTAACCTTGGGAGTACAAGTTTGGATTAGATCTTCTGAACAGTTGGGATCAAATGTACTTAGGCAGTAGGAATTGCAGTAGGAACTTGATACTACTAGTAACTACTGATTTGCTTGTTTCTATTTTCTAATCGGCCGTGTTACGGCAAAATTAATGAAATTTATTTGACATGGTATTGCTTGCTAGTAGCAACTGAATTCAGTGTAAATTCTGGACATCTACTGGACATATAGTTGGATCTATAGATATGCATGATAGTACTCACAGATCTGAGGCTAGTAGTAACTGAATTTATTACCTGTTTTGCCTCTGATTTGGATGAATTAGCAATTCTCCGTGTGGATTAGCCGGCTGCCAGAGGGTGGCGGCGGCGCAGACACGCGGTGGATATGGGGTTTTGCGTGTTGGAAGGGACAAGCAAAGCAGAGGAAGCAAAAGAGAATCCTGTGCATGGGCCTGGCAACCGGTGGGCCTTGTCCAGAAGGCGGGAAGGGGCAGGAAGCGTGCTTCCCGCCGTAGCGTTACGCGCGGACGGCCGCTGGACGTTTTCGGGAGGTGCTAGTTTTGTTGGATTTCCTAATATGGAGTGTGCGTCCGGCCTGCTTAACGCATGCACGGCCGGGCGTTAGTCGCTCCCAAATAGTTTCAGGTCCCAGTTTTTTTTAAAATTTCTTTGAAAAATCAGTTAAAAATAAAAAAAAAAAATCCTTTGAGGAGACCACTCGCCCGCAACCGCAAGGCACCGCTACTGGACTACGCGGCCACGTCTCCGGCGCCCTGCGAGCAGCGGCCGCACCTCCACCTGTTTCGTTCGCTCCTCGCTCCTCTGCTGCTCCGAGTTAAAACTCCACCGCCGACGCTGCCGCGCACCGTCGTGCCCTTGCCCTTCACCTCCCTGAATCAACAGCCTCCCAGCCCGACGCAGCTCCCTCTGGCCGGTCGGCGAGAATCGGCCGCGACCCAGCCCCGCCCGACACAGCTATCACGGGCCGCTTGTTTCCTTCGCCGGACGCAGCCAATGCCAGCAGCAGGAGGACCCAACGCGCTAAGGCCATGGCCGCTTCGACGACGACCGGCGCGGCCGCGACGCACCTCCTCCTGGGCCGCTGCGAACGCGCCACAGCCGCCGCCGCCGCCGCCGACGCCGACGCCTCCTCTCTCTCCCGACCCTCGCGCCGCCGCTCCATCCCTGCGCTCGTCCACGTTGACGCTTCCTCTCCCTACCTGCCCTCGTGCCGCCGCGCCTCCATCCCCCTCGCCTGCACCGGCACCTCACCTCGGCAAGTCGGACGCCTCCAAAGAACCCGACGCGCCACGACTGTCCTGCCCTCGATTGCCGACCCGCTTGTGCTCATGTAGTCATGTTGGGGTCGACTATGCCTGCATCTGCGTCGCTACGAAGAGTTACGGCTACCATAGCGTTCGTGCACGACGCGAGGCTGGATCCTGGATGTCAACGCTGCTGGCCAGTAGCGGAGGAACCACGGCGTTGTTGCCGAACGCTAGGAAGAAGGTGACTGGTACGGCCGGCCCTGTGCAGCTCCCTCGCAACGACCGTCGGCTGCTTGAGAAATTGCCTGCAAGGTTTGTGCCAAGTCCTTCTCTTTTATTTTAGAGTTCAGTCCTTCTCTTTTATCTCCATCCACAAGTTCCTGCTTCAAAATTCCTATTTTTCCCACATCCTAATCCAATCACAGAACCATAAACTTCCTCTGTTTTCCACAGTGCAAAGTTATTCAGTTCTGCTTGGAGTGTCCTACATTAGCTACCTAGACCTTACTAAATGGAATGAAATGAAATTTCCCAAGACCAATGGGAGTGTCCTGCCCGCCTTGCTTGTCTGACCACTTGGCTTCTATCGATCCATAATGAAGGCAAGGCATTGGCATTGGCACATATTCCTCTCAACTTCAGCAGAAGATCTTATTATTAACCTTTCAGTTGAGAAGATGCAGTAAGGTAACGATCACAACACTACCAAGAAGCATGATATTTTCCTTGTTTTGCATCCATATTAGATGCAGGTCGTGTGTAGCTTGTTATTAAGCATTAACCAGTGCAGATATGTCTCACAACACTACTAACCGGTGGTAAGCCAACAGCTAGCTCAAGTAAAGCTCACCTGTGTTATGCATTGTCTGCTATAGTGGCAAGGAAACCTGTGAGTTAGGTCTTTATTCACATGTTTGATGCTACTGGATAGAAAAAGATATACATTTAGATTAGCGCACTGAACTCATTGCCTGAAATAAATTAACATTGAGATCAGCAAAACCATTGCAATTGTTGGTAATTTAGATTACAAAAAATTTGCAACCCCTTAAACATGGTGGCATGACTGGTTATGTTTTACTAAGTCTTGTAATTTCACAGATTGCATTAATTTGTTCAGGAACAAGCAGCCCTTCATGGAATGTTCTAAATATTCTGCATGGAGCAGAAAGCCATGATACAGCCGATGTCATCAGTACCAATCTGTTCACATGATCTACCAGCTGATGAGTGGCCATTCAAATTCTCATGCAAGCCAACAGTAACCCCTCCTCTCGTGCAGGTACTATGGAATTTCCCCTTTTTCCTAATTATCAAATTAGTATAGAGATAAATGATTCTTTTTTTTTTTTTTTTTGCTACTCTACCAAAATCCAACTGAATCCTTGTGCTTGAACTAGATACGGACATGATTTAAAATTCATGCCATGTCAAGTGTGTATATCCATTAATCGCTATGTAGTGTAGGATTGAATGTACAGTGCTGAGTTTTTAGGAAATTTTCTTGCAGTATTTCAAAAGCTGAAACTCCTTGATAATGTGGGAATCACAAGGACCGGATATTTGCAAGTAATGGGTTAGTTTAGGAAGGACGGATGGAGGGAGCAAAAGCAAAATATATGTGTACGTACGTAAGCATCAGTCATCAGTCATGCAGGTGATGACCAGATTATACAATGGCAGTAGGTGAAGCAGATGTATTACTTGTATCTGATTGTGAAATCTTAACCTTATATTGGTTCCTCTAAGAATATTTGAAGCAGATGTCACACTGATCATATTTTTTGTTTTCCAGTCGACTGATTGTTCTCTATCCTTCTTCACATGAAAGTAGATATTATCTGTGTTAACCATTTTGTCAAACATCCAGGAGAATGCCAACTCTAAGCTAAGAGCATTGGATAGCACACTGTTTTTCATTCAATCATGACAAGCTGAAATAAAATGGCTGAATGAGGATGATGTTATTTTATTTGAGAAACCAGTTAGTAAATGGATGAACCGATCCTAACCCTGGGTATGGTTTGTTTTTCTATCTACAACCCAAAGGTGTAATTGGTTGTGCAGTAAGGAGTCTGCCCCATTGCTTTGTGTAATTGATGTCACTTTGTGCAGTAAGCAGTCTGCCCCATTGCTTTCTACTTTTGATGACCTACATGTAACTATGTACTTTGCAGGCTGCGAAGGCGTTTGCTTTGGTGGGTGGCTAACCAGGAAATACAAGGACGAATCTTGAAATCGCCAGGTTGAACTTCCAGGTTAGTGTTGCCATTGGGCTTCCCGAATCATCACCGAGGTGTCAATCTTGTCTGCTAGTGTTTGTTATAACTATGGAGATTTGGCATCCTGTTATTTCCTTGCATAGTTGCATGATAAGGTGATCCTAGTGACCTAAACACAAATAATGACGATGCTTTGATGCACCTGGCTCACTTAAGATACTTCATATGACATTTTTCATCTTTGAGGAAGGTGGCCGGGTGCTCTGTCAATGCTGCATCTCTGTGCTTGCACGCAGAAACTAACCGAATCAAATGCACCAAGTAGCTAGATATACTAAAGTGCCATTGCCAACACTAATAGGGCTGTATAATATTCTTTATAGTCACGCTAAAGATTGTGCATGTAGAAGTTATATGCTCCTGATAAATCTTTACTTTGAATTTGAGCAGACAATTTTTCTGGAGTATTTCTTGGATACTGGTACATGTTGCTTGTGTAAGGGTCGGCTTGGTTATATGCTTCGAGACAATTTAAAATTAGATTAAACTATTTTTCCATTCCAGATGTAGAGAGTTACAACTTCACGGGAAAAATACGACATTAATTTGCGAAAATTATTCTTGTGATGCTATCTGAAACATACTCCCAAATTAGAAATCAGATAAGGTACAGATGCAATTAAAAAGCCTAAGTGTACAATATGGATGTTCCTTCTATTCATTACTGAAAGTGATACATTTCATCTTGGACCAGATAAGACTGATGCCAGTGGTGGAGCTGAATATGCCGATTGATCAATTTGAACAGACAATACTGGATCTGAACTGAAGAAATTGTAATCTATGGAAGTTTCTACAGTCATTGTACCTTCCAGAACCTTGATTACTGTTGACATAAATGGCCTTCGACTGCTATCATGTTGCAAGCACCACATTGCAAGCTTCATCGTCTGAATAACTTCATCCTGGTGTGTGACCATGTCATGATGCTGGTCAATCATATCAATCAGCCTGTTGTTTTGAGCTTTTTCTTGTAACAAATTGATCAGATGGATGCTTTCTTCAGGCTGAGAAGTATCAATATTTTTTCTTCCACATATTACTTCCATAACAACAACTCCAAAGCTGTAAATATCAACTTTTTCAGTGATTTGCGACGTTAACCATTCAGGTGCCAGATACCCAGGTGTGCCTCTCATCACAGTCACTACTTTGCTTTGATCCCTGTCTATGAGCTTGGATAATCCAAAATCAGCCAATTTAGCATTGAAGTTGTCATCTAACAGAATATTTTGTGGTTTAATGTCCAAATGAGCAATTTTTCGCCGGCACTCCTCATGAAGATAGCATAGGCCCTTGGCAATGTCCAAAATGATCCTACACCTGGTGCTCCAATCAAGAGGGGCATTATTGTGGCGGTAATATATCCACCGATCAAGGGAACCTCTAGGCATATATTCATATACTAGAAGTCTATGTGCTTTCTCTACACAGAATCCTACCAGTCTGACAAGATTGATGTGCTCAATGCTACCAATCGTTTCAACCTCTGCCGAATTCTTTTTTCCCTTGTCTAGCGCTTTCCAAACGTTTCACGGCGACTCTCTCTTCATTTAATTTCCCTTCAAAAACTGAACCAAATCCACCTTCCCCAAGCTTTTGACTGAAGTCTTCGGTGCATTCTCTCAACTTTGCGTAAGAAAACCTCATTGGTTTTCCTGGCAATTGATCAAAATCAAATTCTTCATCTATCTCGTTGTACTTCCTTCTCCTTCGTACATAAAGAGTGACAGCAATGAGAACCAGTACAATACCAAGAACACCTCCAATTATAGCACCTAAAATTGTCTTCTTTTTATTTTCAGTAGTTGCAGAAGAGGAGGGGCTAAGCTGCACCTTGAGGTAAGCAGAGGAGTTGTAATGAACAATCTGAGGTTGTATTGATTGCAAGGAGAAAACCTTCAGGACCCACAGGCAGTCACCATTAGACTCGTCCTGGCCATACCTGAACATCACGGCCTGGCAGGAGCAGTTTTTTAAGCATGCCTGCTTACAGTCATCACTGTTTCTAACATTTGCAATGGTGTGGCTTGTATTAATATCAAAGTATGAAACATCTTTCAGGGTCAATAGCTCATGGTTCTGAATTTCCTGACAGGAGATTGGAGTCAGAGGCATGCAACCAAAATTCGGGTACCTCCTGTTAATTTGCTTGAAATAGCTTGATGAAGTAGAGTTACTCTGGAAGGGGCAGCTGCATTGCCCTCCTGTGCATACCCCATACTCCCCACAAACTGTCGGGAAAGCACAGTCATCAGGAAACATCTTGATAATATCAGACACCACGACCCACTTCCCTTCAGCGTCAGACCATTCGTACAGCCTCAGGTGTCCATCATATTCAAATCGCATGTACTGGGTAGACTTAGCTGCTGGCAATGCGATGCTTGAATCTGGATCTGGCGTGGACTGTACAAAGAAACTGAAGCTGCCATTCGTTAAGGTAAACTGTGTCGGATGGTTTCCTGTCTTGTTTTTGTTCACCAATCTCGAAAAATAGGGCTGTGGTGGTGTGGAATCAACATAGGCATACAATCCATCCTGGAGAACAGTCATATATAGCTGATTGCGTTTCCAGTTTGTTGCAGAGGTATTTGCAGTGAGGCTCATACCTTCCAGTAGTGACTGCCCAGGGACCAGTGCATCAGTCGGATGACCAAACGACTGCCATACTGTCGTGTTATTCTGATCAAACAACACCAGGTTGCCCAGCTCTGTGATCTCCATGCCGGTAATGGACCTGTCTGCAGTACCGCTTGACCAGACTTCAGCGCCGTCAGCGTCAGTGAGGATCAGGTTGCCATCCTCAGTAAGGTTGAGGGTGGCGTTCTCCTTCAGAGGGCGGAGTCGGTTAGCGGACCAGACCACCTGCGGAATGCCAGTGGTTATATGGGTGATGCCGCCACCGCTGTTGGTGTAGACGATGAAGACGCCGAACAGGAAAGCACCAGTGTCGCAGGGTGCGGAGGCACAGAAGAACCCTGCGGCGAAAGAAGGACCGAAGAAGGTCTTTGGTGATCGGAGAACAATGGCCCGTACAACTGAGCCATCGGTGTAGGTGACAGTGTGCTTGAGGGAGTTGTTGTTGGTCCACAGCGTTGAGAGGTTAGCCTTCGGGTAGTCGAAGGGCTGCCCAGTGATCAACGGAGTTCCAATCGCAAGCAGGAGGAAGAGGAGGAGATTGAAAGGCGCCATGGTAGGCACAGCAGCTGCTAGTTGAAGATATTGCGGAGATGGTATTAAGATTCAGTTACAATCTTGACGCGAAGCCAGCAAGAGCTGAGGAGATAAGCTAATTAGAGATTCCAGCGAAGAAGAACTCACCTGACTACAGGCTCGAGGGGCGGCTCCAGTCGCCGGACACGCTGTCGGCATTGACGGGGTTTGCCTTCCTGCCTGCCTGGAATAATGAGATAGCAGTCAACCATAACAAGTCTTCTCCTTTTGTATCTTTGTTCGCATCATAAAGTTGAGAACCCCACTCTGAAAAAAGTAGAGAACCACACCATGGGCTACGGCACGCGGTGTTTGTTAGCTGGATTGGTTTGAAACTAGTGTTTGACTGTTCTTGCACCACCAAGGTCACCGTCACTCTGGTGTAGTGGCTGTGGCGATCGAAGACATGGTTGGGTTGGCGGTGGCGTAGTCTAGATCGTCAACTAACTTCGTCCAGAGCGTCAACATTTTAGTTTGAAGATATGATCTGAGGCAGTATGGAAAGTACATAGATGAAATTATATATTTATGTTTTTTTTTATATTATTGTAATAGAAAATCACAGTCAAAGCTATATTCTGGGTATAAAAATTGTGAAACTGAATGGATTATACCTTTATAGGCTGTTAAGTTA
Organism: Chrysopogon serrulatus; assembly: GCA_015844335.1. Lineage (NCBI taxonomy): Eukaryota > Viridiplantae > Streptophyta > Magnoliopsida > Poales > Poaceae > Chrysopogon > Chrysopogon serrulatus. The sequence continues at coordinate 294,973 of JADLZL010004767.1, read as the reverse complement.
ATGGAATCTTTGTCTGTTGCTGCTGTCCGAAGTCGATATATTAAGCTGATGTAATCCTTTAGTTTGTTGCTGCTTTTCGTAGTTACTTTGAGTAGATTTTTGTGAGAGTTTTGCTTAATAATTTTTTCGGACGGTATGCCATTAGCAGTGTTGTCACAGTTTAAACTGTCTTTTGACTTCAGTTAAAAGACGGGCTCTGCCCAAAAACTCTAAAAAAAAAACTTTAACGCTGACTCATTTTTTTCTGTGACAAATATATTCTCTGAAAAGATTTTGTGGCAAATCTTGCCCTGGTTTGACAAAAATCAGGCATGACAGCAATGCTAGAAGCAACTAACAAGTCGTTACTACATAATATGGCACCATTTAAAAATGTGATTAAAAAAACTATTTCAGATACAATGGAATGTGTTTGTACTCTCTCCGTTCCAAAAAAACATGCAATTCTCACATCCCGAGAAGTCAAACATTGTGAATTTTGACTAAAATTATATGAAAAAATACTTAAACTTATGAGACAAAATAAGTATCATTAGATTGGTTATGAAATATATTTGTATAATAAATTTATTTTGAGACATAAATAGTAATACTTTTTCTTTAAACTTGATCAAAGTTGACATAGTTTGACTAGCACGCTTTTCATAATTGCATATTCCGGAGGGAGTACAACTTATTGACCACCTAGAGCACCGCGTGTTGTGTTGAACATTTTTCTCTAAATCAAAGACACATAAACTTTTTGCGTGATCGAGCATGTTTGTTGTGTCGCTTGACCAAAAACTTTTTCAAATAATGCAATGGGACGTATCCGTTCCGTTGTGTCGCTGGACCTAGACCGTAGACATAATTGTGTGGCTAGACCTACTCGTGTGCTACAAAGAAAAGGGCGATCATGGGCGAGAGGAGAAAGAAAATGAAAAGAACTAGATGAAAAAAAAAAGAAATGAATGCTGACAGAATAAAAAAAAGCAAAGCACACCAAAGAAGAGGAGGAGGAGGAGGGAGGAGGGGGGGGGAGAGAGAGAGAGAGAGAGAGAGAACATGTAAATGTGGAAAAGGGAAGAGACATGCGTATAGCCGTATAGTACGTGCTGTACTTAATAAGTTGGCAAGTGTCAAAATATGACGTAAAAACTCGATCTTTTATAGGATAATGACGACGATGCGTTGTGTTAAGTAGCAAAAGTGCAAAACCAATTCCTTAAAAGAAAAGTAGCAAAAGAGGCGCTCACGATAATTTGTGTGTTTCCCCCCTTTTTTGGCACAGCTAAGCACCGTGGATTCTTTTGGAACAAAGTTAAAAAATCTAAAGCAATTAAGCAATAGTGACATTTCTTTATTAAAAGAACAGTGACAATTGTTTTTAAATAGGAATAGGATTAAGATTATGTTTTGTCAAGTAGCAAACTAAACCGACAACTAGATGTTATGCCTTTTCTATATTTTATTTAGTTTTGTTTGTACCTCTTTTTTATCCGGCCGGCGTCTCATCATGAACAGTACATTCCAATTAGTTAGAGCATCGTAGACGGTAGTGGCGGAGTGCTCTTAATTAAACACCTATTTTATCTTCAGTAGCACTACGTAAATGGAACAATAATTTTTGTTGCCTGCCGGCGCCGTGCGGGTGTACCGTACGTGGACGCGGTCAGCGCATGCACACGTAGTACACTCCCTGCTCTGCTCCTGGTCCTGCATGCTCATGGCGGAGACGGCCGGCCGGCCGTTGAGAGCTTTCCATTCCGGGGCCGGCCGGTCGGCTCCCCATTCGATGGACCGCGCAACTCCTCCTCCTCCTCAATTTGGAAATGGAGACCCACGCACGTAGCCGTTGAGAGCTTGCCATTCCTAGCCGGCGAGAGTATATAACCGGAGCGCCGCCGTATCCGTCTCCAAATCTTTCGAGGATCCACGGAGATCTCAGCAGCGCCTCACGCCAAGATCCGTCGTGATCTCTGCTAGATTCTCATGTCCGCCGGCGGTATGGAAACGGATCCTCATCCGGACAGCGGAGGCGGCGGCGGCAGCAGTGCGACGACGACTGCGGCGAGGCGGTGCGCCGCGTGCAAGTACCTCCGGCGGAGGTGCGCCCCCGACTGCGTCCTCGCGCCCTACTTCCCGGCGTCGCAGCCGCGGCGGTACGCCGACGTGCACGCCGTCTTCGGCACCAGCAACGTCACCAGAGTGCTCCAGGTGCGTGCGTCACTAATGCAGTGCCGTCATGCTCTCATGCATGCAATGCGATGCATCACTGACACTCTTTTTATTTTAGCTCTTATTAATTATATGTCATTCAGATTAATTAGAGTGCAATGACGAACGTGTGCATATGCATATGCGCCGCCATTTCTGAGCTTGCTTGCTTGCACGCATGCAGAGCCTGCCGGTGCAGGAGCGAGGCACGGCGGCGGACACGATGGCGACGGAGGCGCACTGGCGGGTGCAGGACCCGGTGTACGGATGCACGGGCATCATCCACCGCCTGCAGCAGGAGATCCGCGCCGTGCAGCACCAGCTCGCCACCACGCGGGCGCAGCTCGCCATGCACGTGCACGCCGGCAGTGGCACGGCGGCGCCGCCGCCACCTCCTCCGCCCCAGCCTCTTGCTGCTGCTGCTGCTACTGTGGCGATGAACAACGTCCGCAGCGGAGGACATGGCGTCAGCGTGCACGAGGACAACGAGCAGCAGCAGCAGGAGGAGGAGGAGGCGCCGTTGATGGACATGGACCCCGACGAGTTCCTCGACCTCGATGGTCGCCTCTGAGCGAGCTCTGCATGCTGGCCGAAGCTTTGAAACCAAATCAACCTCTCTTCACCTTTTCGACCACGTCGCATGGGTTTTAATTAAATTTACACGCACACGATTTGTGTAGTGTTCATTTATTATATTATATTTTGTCACGTAAGTAGAAATGTAGAACATTTCCAAATATATGTGTACGTACGTAACGTTCGTCGTATCTTGTGTTCGACGACGGTCTAGTAATTATGAAGCTTGTTTATTTGGCACATCATAATAGATACTCCATGCATGCATGCATATATGGCAACTTTTGGTAGTATACATGAATTTGAATGGCTTGACTTGGCACATAGCCGAGCTACACATGCTCCCCCTCTATTATTTAAGATGTACTCCTAGCCTTATTAGCAAGATTTAATTAGAGGATGGCATCCATGTAAGGTGTTGTTATTGGGTCACTATAAAAAAAGCAGTTCAAAGGAAATTAAAAAAAAAAAAACCCTGTCGTCTAATGTTCTTAATTATTATAGAAATAGAACCTTTTAAGATCTCTTTTAGAGGATACTATTAATGCATGCAGAGATGGAATGACATATGCCTAGTTGAGAGAAGGGACATTTTTCACCTAGATTTTAAATAAAAACAGCTCCTTCAATATTATCTTGTCAGTAGTGTAGGGGTTTTCGAAGAAAATTTGGTAATTGAAAGAAAACAATACTTTGGTTTTTTTTAAAAATAATGGGTAATGCTTAACAAGGATAATGACAATAGGAGGAACCGGAGTGAATTAGTAACCACACAAAACCTCTTTCTGAATCTAGTCAACAACAATATCACTCGTGCACAATGTGCGAATCCATTGGACAGACAGTGCCTTTGCCACTTGATTTTTCCGCTTGTTGTGATTGTAAAGCAAAGGAAACAAAGCTGTCGGTGCATGTCCATATATATCCTGCTCGTGCTCGAGCTCCAGAAACTTGCTTTTTGGCCCATTATGCACCGTGACCTTCATTCGTCACAACCGCGAGTGATTGGTAAATATCGCGAACAGTGACATTATTCAATCCCTAGACCTCGTAGTATGTAGGATTGGAAACTCGTGTTATTGGACTACAGAAGAAGCAAAAAATATACAACAACATAGCATGAAGACGTTATTTCTAACAAAAAAAAAAAACCTTTTTGTTCACCTACGGGCTACAGAAGAAACCAATAAATTCACGAATTCCATCTAGAATTCATCAAAATTCTGAACTCTACCTTACGTCCCCGCTATTTGGCTCTAGCTTCACCATTGATGGTAGATTTCCCTCCATGTCCTCTCCACCACTCCTTGATGTACATGATTTGAATCCTGCATATTCCTATATATCCTTTTTTTTTTTTTTTTTTCCTTCGGGGCAGGGCGACTTCTCATGGCGAGACTGTGAGGGCGTGTATTACATGACACACTAGGCCATTTAGATTAGCTAGTTTTTGCGTTGGGTTTCTTGCATGAAACTTGCTCACACGAGTTTTGAATCCTCAACTTTGACATGAGTGCTAAGATTTTATTGGATTATTTATTCTAAAATTTAACAGTACCTCAAATTTTATCAGATTTGTTTTATGATTTAGCGGTATTATTTTTTCCAGTGGTAGACGACGACAAAATTATTCTTATAGTGATAAATGGTATACCTGTCGACAAGGCACATGTGACAACTTCTGTCAATATCATGATCTACTAGCCCTGTATTAAACTCTGTCTCTTTAGAAGATCCTCATAAGGGTAGAATGTGTAACTATATTATAGGGATGAATATAAGTACATGTATAAAGGTCTACGTTTGTATTGTGATCCCTTGAAAAAAGATTAGCTTGTTTTAGAGCTGTTCTTTTGACTCTATTTTCGTATAGAAAAAATATTCCATAGAAAAGGTACATAGAAAATGAGAACATCTCGTAGTCGATAAACATTTACAAATCTACAGTCAGGTCATATCGTCAGGAGAAAAAAAATGCTGCTACATCGCAAGCTAGCACTGCTTCATTCAGGTTATGCTGATGACTCAAGTCCAAGTGAGGAACGCAGCTAGTATACTGTTGCTTGGAATGGATTGCGCTTGCTTGCCCTTTTCGCTGCCGCATAGCAGACCACCAGCTGGGTAGGGTAGAGCTAAGTACACGAGTTTGGGGGCTTCTCTGTAATTTTCACTGCTTCTCCTACAAGAAAACTACGAGGCTGACTAGCTGGCATCATCTTATACATTCCCAAGATGCTGTCACCATGGAACAAACCAGTAGAATTTATCTCCATTTCTTATCACATGCCTATTTACACTGCCCACTCGCTGCTCCCTAGGTCTGTCCACCACCTTCCTCCTCGTCTGCATTACGATAAATTTCTGAGTTTTGAATCAAAATTGAAGCAGGGAAGGATCAAAGCTAACTTCATGGAGATTCACCTCGGCGGGACTGTTTCCGACAACAGCGAGGCTTGAAATAGTCTGGGAGAGGCCTTACGGGCACAGGAATAAATTTACCCAAATAAGCCAGGGGCCAACTGGAAACATCAAACCAAGTAAAAAGGAGGTCAGCATTCACACCAGAATTGACACTGAGGCTTCACATTCAGTTTTACAAAAAAAAAAAAGGAGTTCCATGGAAAATGATTTGTCACGCAATGATCAGGATGATAAGCTCGTGCATAAAGGATGTGACACATTCGAAGGATTGAAAAAGGTTTACAGAACCATAATAGGTTGCCAAATTTTGAAGTGCATACCTCACAAGGCCAATAGCAACTGAAACCAACCATAGTCTCCAATCAAGCCTCACTGTTTTGAAGAACTTCCCCAGGAACTGAATTATCAGTATCTGCCAAAAACGAGAGCAACTTTTATAACCATGGACAGAGGTGATACCAATGTAGTGAATCTGTATTGTCTGTTACCTGAAATACTGTCGTTATACCGATTATTCCCATGAATAGGTGATTCTTTGTGACCCCTTTGAAGACATTCTTCTCCTCGGGTTTTCGCGCATTGAACTCATTGAAGATCTGGCATAAAAAACACATCCTAGTCAAATCAAACCTTTGTTCTAGATGTACATGGAGTTAACGCAGGTCATAAATTACCAAAATAATATATATTCATGGCAAATTCACTCTGGTATGGTTCAACTGCCTACAAGCAAGACAACAGGCTAATATATATGGTCACTCGAGGGCCAGATTCTAGGAGGTTAAAGTTGGCCATACTTCTATATAATTTCCAGGTGAAAATAGATAAAAAAACATTCCAGGTGAAGTATATAGCCAACTTCTATATAACTTATGCAATACCTGAAACTTGATTATGGTAACTTATAACTTGACTATGGTAAGGTAGTGAATAGCTTATAACAAATTCTTATTCGAAGAAAAATATCCATGCAGTATCAAGGCTAGAGAACACACAAGTCCCTTTTGTGGAAAACTAATACCAATATATATAGTCAACTCAACATTTATTCTTTTCTTTTGAGAATCCAGTGTTAGTATGCATTTGTCTCAAAGGTGAAGCATGTTCTGTTATGTTTGTTGAATTATTGAAGAACAAATATTTCACCTGGCAAAATACAAATGTGTTAAAGATGAAGGTATTCGTTATCTTCTCAGAGTGAGACCGGCTTTCATTCTGCAGACGCAGAATCCTTACTCCAGCAAAATCGAAAATCAGAAGAACTGCTACTTGGTAAAGGGCCTGCGCAAAATTCCAAAGATATCAGAACAAGAAAGAATTTTAAACAGCATCCAGTTGTATAATGAAGGAATACTAACCTGAACAAACAAGTTTCTCCACATAATATTTGTAACAAGAGGTTCCCTGCAGTAGAAAAGTATGGGTAAAATATTTCCAAATTCAGAAAGCAAAGTATATAATGGACACAATGTTGTCAACAAGGAATTTTGGATCATTTTACATGCCTTCGACCAACAGGATTTCTCTTCATAAGGTTGTCTGTTGGAGGCTCGGTTGCCAATGCAAGAGCTCCAAGTGTGTCCATGATAAGGTTCACCCAGAGAAGCTGAAAAGTGAAAGAACAAAATTCAGCAGACATTTCATGCGACATGACAACTATCTGCTTCAATGTAGAAGCAATGGCAGCAGTCAAGTAAACATGGAGGAAATTGTTCCAACCTCAACAGCATTCAGGGGCACGTCGCCAGAGGACACAGCAGCAACCACATTAATCACAAGTGCAGCAACATTGACGGTGAGCTGGAACTGAATGAATTTCTGAATATTAGCGTAGACAGATCGTCCCCAACGAACAACCTGAAAGAGGATGCATAAATCCATAATTTCTAACATAATCTCACCAGATACACTTCTCCAACAAGAACTGTAGCCTAGAAATTAAAAAAAAAAACATTCGACCAAGCATTCATGCATGTATGCTATGTTCAGGACTTGGATGTGTGAACTCTGAACAAGTGGAACTATTTTTTACAAGGAAAGAAATTCAGTGCTGAGCACAGTTAAGTCCTCTTGGATAATTCTACCAAACAAACCTTGACAACTGACGTGAAGTCATCATCCAATATTATAATGTCAGAGCTTTCTTTAGCGACTTCTGTCCCTGAAATGCCCATTGAAAGACCTATATCGGCCTAGACAACAAATCAAGAAGCAAGGTTGCAATTACAAACGGTAATCTCGTCAATGTAAAAAAAGTGCAATATGTAATGGCTCATCAATGTCTCAAGCTGAACATGTCACCTCGTGCAATGCAGGGGCATCATTTGTGCCATCACCAGTAACAGCTACAACATGACCTTTTCTTTTTAAAGCTTGAACAAGCAAAAGTTTATCATTTGGCGAGGATCTCCCCATCACCTGAAACACCAAAAAGAATGAAGAGACTTGAAAAATGCTCCAGAGGACAAAGGCTATAATGACAGCATTGGCAAAGTGCCAAAGTGAAAGAAAGCACCAAATAACTTGTGAGACATAGTGACAGAGAGTTACAATTATCTTGTCAGCGGCATCTCCTCTTGCACTTTCAGACATCTCACGGAAAACTTTTCCCTCAATTACATATGGCTCTGAAATAACACTATTTGCATCTAGTATTCCACACTCCAGAGCTATAGCTTTAGCTGTTTCAATATTATCTCCTGTAACCATGCGCACCTGAATTGCAGACACTATGGCTATCAATCACAGATTAAAAGAAAATCCATCTCCAAAGAAAATGCATGCATTCTTGAAAGAAAGAAAAAAAAATAGTAACAGAGCAAGATACATCAAGACTGGAAAGATGTACACAATCTAGTGGACAATATTTGGTTAATGGGCAATTACATAGTGTTTAATAACGTGCAAGCTGCCATAGGAACGAACAAGGGGTTTTTAGGAAGTTATTTGCCATAGGACAAAGGCTAGCAATTTCTTGATGCTCAAACATGGTAGACTAAATATTGTGATCCTTTTTTGTGTCGCTGTTTTTTGAACTTCTATATACTTCTATATTCAGTATACAATAAGAATCAGGTCCTTTCCTCCTGTTAATATTACTTTCTGTTACTACCATTTTATTTGCTCTTTGAATATTAAAAAAAACTATAGGTCATCCTTAGAATGCACGATAATGTGATGCAGGAAGAATAAAAACAATATAAGTAACACAGACCTTAACACCTGCAGTGGTGCACAGTCGTACAGCATCCCTTACACCTGGGCGACAGGGGTCCTATAGGAGAAACAAGTTGTTGAATGCTGTTACCAATTTTGCTTAAAAGCAGATGCATGGTGAGACTAAACAGGAGGTATTATGATGCATGCTCACAGATATGGCAAAATAAATCATTTGAAGATGCACTGGTCAATAATAGTACACATGGCAGTAAGGGATTGTGCCAAATTATGCACTCCTTTTCTGTCAAAAAAAATTATGCACTCTTTTTCTTTCTCCATTCAAATAAAACTAAGCCATGCTCATGACAAAAGAGAGTAGAGAACAGAATACACAGACTGTCCTACACTCAAGTGTTTGAACAAAAAACTTTGACTCCCTAATATGTGTCAAAGCACAGACATAGTCGAACCAAAAAACAAGTCCAGAACAACAGTAATCAACCTTTATTCCTATGATGCCAAGCAGAGTCAGGTCATCCTCAGGCAACTCCCAGCTTGCTATATCTTCCTCTGGGATCATTTCAATGTCAAAGGAACGGTATGCAAAAGCAACACACCGTAATGAATTCGCTGCCATGTCTTCAATTGATTTCTTGAATTCATCATGCTGCAAATATTAGAAGTCCAAGTGGGGCTCACAGAAACAAACATTTTCAAATTCAAGTGAGTCTCAGATCAACCGACAAAAAGTTAGGAGATGGTACTACCTTCTCAGCACTCATTGACTGAACCGAACCGTCGACAGAAAGCCAGCTTTTGCAAGATGATAACACTATTTCAGCTGCACCTTTCCAGTGGATGCGAACACCATCATCTGACTAAAATTCCAGGAATCAGACACCAAGATAACACTAGCCATATTGGGATAAGAAACAATATGACATAGATATTTTCATCAGGATAAGGAAGTCACTGGACAAACAATTACAAATATTTGCATATCAAAAGACAAGATTATGGAAATACTATCCTGATTCAAGGATGATAAGAAAATGGCAATGGAATCTGACGATTAAAGCCATGGAGGCAATTGCCTAGTAATCAGTAATCCTTGTAAGCAGAGAGGTGTCCCAAAACTGTCTAATTTAGAGGTAAAGCACAAGTCAAATTGTGCTCAAAATCTTGCCCCTCTAGGGGTTGTCGTAGTTGTTGTCTTGTTGTACTGCCTAGTCTGGGGTTTTTCCACTTTTAATATGACCTGCAGCTCTTCTGCTTGTTCTTTTTTAAAAAAAATTATGCTCGAAACACATCCAGAAGTTGTTTACAAATTACAATTAGTAGCAAGATGGTAAGTGGCAATCATTTGGCAGGTTTTTGTTCCAATCCAACAGCAAGCCAATCAGAAAACAGTATCAGCCCCGCAGACAGATATGACATGTTATTTGTAAGTGTTAAAACTTCGATGACATCAACTCCCAACAGAAATTCAATTAATTATGAATTAAATGCCATTTCAAAATAAAGAAAGCTTTGCAAAAAAATGTAAAAAGCAATAGGATAATTCAGGCATGCACGTTACATTATTTTATGTCCCGACAACAGCTACAAGTGTTACATGGTACAAGGAATTACTAATATAAAGCTGTACTCCCTCCGTCCCATGGAGTTTGTCGTTAAAAAACCGTGTCCCTCTCACAAACACGCTTTTCTAGTGACAACCTCCATGGGACGGAGGGAGTAGAAAAGAAGATGAGTCGAAAAGATTAGAACAGATTCTCAGACACACATTAGTCACATTAAGATTTCATACACATAATAATAACGCTATGTAGTACCTGTACTGCAACAGCGCCACGTTTCTTCTCCGAGTTAAATGGAAAAACGTGAATAACTGAAGATTTTGTCCTCACGTCGTGGAAATCCATCCCTATCTGTGCAAGGTGGAAAGTCAAGTCAACAGAAAAAGGACTTCTAGAAATACTGAAGAGTAAACCAAAAGTAATAATACCTTAAGGCCCCAAGAAAGAATGGCCTTTTCAGTAGGCGAACCTGTAAGTTCAGCTGCTCCCCCATCCTGTATAAAGGAAAAGAATGGATGAAAATTTATCGAACATGGCAAGTTGTCCATTGATAAGACAAGTGCTATGGATGATTTTCAATAGTCCCCTTAGACTGCCTCCAGGAGAATGCCCAGTTCAGGTACCCTGCATGTTAAGGGCGTAACCTGGTTGTTTCAGATCTTAAACTACTGATGAGCTTGATCCCTCCAAATTTCACACTATTAAAAGATTGTACTTGAGACTCATTCAATTTTTCTTTAGTTGACCTAGTTGACAAATTGTTTTTTGAGGAATCTGGAGGGGTAGTTGACAAATTGTTAGCGGCTCCATTCTGGACACTGAATCCGTGATATTATGAACTATGCCAGTTGCTAGCATTGGGTTTCCAAAAATGCTATCTAGAATTAAAAAGGAGACTTTTCTGTACCTCTGGCAGAAATACAGTTCCTGTTGTGTTCTGTGCAATTCCTTCAAGAATAAGTGATGCTGCACTGTCTGACATCTGGCTAACATCATCGCATGGAACCAACTTTGTTCCAGCAAAATATGCTTCCACGACTGTCATCTGCAGGATCAATTCAACGAGTTACAAACAAATTTGTGATGTCAGCAATTATAGAATGCCACAACTAAAGCACAAATATCAGAGCATATGTTCATTGTACTAGATAAAATTGAACATATGCATGCCCGAGAATTAGTTTGACGTGAAGTCCCGAGCAAGCATCTTGGGAATATACAATGAATGAACGAATTTAAATGGCAAATGGGCTGGTAAATGACTCAATAAACCTTATTCAATGTAAGGGTCCCTGTCTTATCACTGCATATTGTAGTAGCTGATCCCATTGTTTCACATGACGAGAGCCGCCTCACCTATTTAAATGGAAAAAAAAATCATATTCTGCCTCCTGTCGTATCTTTTTTTATATATAATTATATGCATAAAATATTTTTATTTACCAGTGCTTTGTCTCGCATCATCTTTTTCATGGAATATGCAAGCCTGAAAAATTGCAGATAGTCATTTACCTGAAAAGTTAATGGAATTTAAATAAGAATTCATACGTCAGTGTTACTGCCAATGGGAGTCCCTCAGGCACAGCAACTACTACAATGGTCACCTGTGGATAAAAAAGAGAAGAACCATTTAAAATCTGTTCAGGTACTAGTGTTATACTTTTATATTAAAAGCATTAGAATTACATACAGCGATAGTCAAAATTCTAATTGCCCCCATAAATCCTTGCTTCACACCAGTAGTTCCAGCGACAAATTGAGTTGTCCCATCAGGATTCTCGGTATGTCCAGTAAAATATCTGAAATTGGTTTCAAAATCAGTCAGAGAGAGAGAGAGGTAGAGAGAGAGAGAGAGAGAGAGAGAGAGAGAGAGAGAGAGAGAGAGAGAGAGAGGTATTTTCATTTAGTAAAAATAAAATACCTTATCCAGAGCACAACAAGTACTGCACCAGCTACAGACAGGCCTACCAATCCAATAAAAGTTGCAACACCATTCAAGCGAACCTAAAAAGGGTGAAAACATAAACCAAAGAGAACGTTCAGCATTTGTCCATTCAAGAATTTACATTATCGTTACAGAGAATAACCTGTAACGGTGTTTCTTCGCCATTATCTTCTGAAAGGTTAGCCATCAATTGACCCCATTCAGTATTTGTACCCACTCCTGTTACCTTATATTATAAGCAAAGTGCATAAGAAGTTATAGTTAGTTTATCCATGATAAAGAAAATATTAAATGAAAGGAAATACTATAGAGCACATTGACATGGAAAACAAGGGTTCTCAGTTCTAGATGTTGTCAAAATGCTTGAGATTGCTAGACTCACCAACATAGAGCCATAGCCATCTGCAACCTTGCAACCAGACATCAAGAATGGTGCCTTTTGATCCTTGTGGACCTAAAACAACACCCAACAATGAAAATACAAATAAACACAAATTTGGGAACAGCAACTGGCTCTTTTTTGATAGACTTACAACTTTTGACTCTCCAGTCATACTTGATTCATCTATTGCAAGAGAATGGCCAGATATCAGGACACCATCAGCAGGAACCTGGAGGCAAAAAAATAATAAGCAGATTATTCTACACAAAAAATGAAAATAGCAGTCAAAAAAAAAAAAAATATACCATCTTACTTGATCACCAATTTTGAGAGGAACTACATCACCAACAACAAGGTCAAAGATTGAAGCTCCAAATCTTTTACCACCTCGAACAACCTAATCAACAGAGATAGCAAATCAGAAATATAGCCAATGAATAGGAGTTCACATGTCATGTAGCCACACTCACTTCCACTTGTATGTTCTGTTTCTCCTCATTCAGATGTCGAAACTGTAGAGATTGTCTATAATCACTTGTTGCTGGAGATACGATGATAAATATTAGAAATAGAACATTGCTACTGAAAACAAGTTTACTTGTAATCCAAACCCATTACCAGTAACAAGTATCACAAGGAAAACGGCTAAAAAGATACTTCCACCATCATACCATCCTTCATCAACACCCTGGATGAATAATGGTAAAAGAGAAGGTAAGGTAATATGTATAATAAAGGACAACAGGATTTTTAGTTCAAACAACATAAGATTAAGAGTGATAAAAAAACACAAACACAATACCTCTGTGGTCATACCCAATGTTAGTGATATGGCAGCAGCGACCATCAGAATGACAAGAGTTAAATCTTGGCATGCTTCAAATATAAAACGCTGTGAACCAAACATAATAGAGTTAAATTTTGAAGTTGTAAAAAATTGAAGCAACAAGATTCACGTAGTGATACAAAAGTAGAAAATTATGATGGGACCAATGTCAACTTTTATTTTACCATTAAAAATTGTCTTCACTAATTTAAGGATTTATTTCAGATTTTCATTGCTTTAAGGATTTATTTCAGATTTTCATTGCTTTTGAAATTTACTCTCTTTCCAATTTTCCCCTCTTTCTACAAGTGAGCTATCTCATTCAAATGTGGTCCAAAATTCCCTCCAGTGGCAAAAAGGAGATGATTTCAATCAAAGTAGCAGAAATTTAAGCAGAGAAACATATAAGACATAAGGCATACAAAAGGCTGAAAAAACAAAAGGAAAAGAAAAGGGAAATATCTAGGAAATTGCAACCAGTGTTAACAGTATGAGGTTGTAACTGCAAGTGAGTGTTTGCAATGCTTGAAAATATGTATGATCTTATGTGTACTTATAAAATACCAGTATGTTTTTCCTCTTCTTGCGTGGATATGTATTTGAACCAAAGACATTTCTCCTTTGTAACAATTCATCCTCATTTGGATTAACTCCCTTCTCTAAATTACTCTTCAATAAATCCGACAGTCCCCTAACCTGATCAGATGGACATAATTAGTGACGAACAAAGTTTAACATGAAGAGGTTGACCAAAAGAAGTGATAGTAAAGATCAGCGTTATCTTACTCCTCCAATTTCTTGAAGAAGAACACTGTCATGGTCCCTGTTTAATGTGTTAAGCTTTTCCAGTTCAATTGGAAAACTGCGAGAGGCCGTTGCAACATTTATACCAGTATAAGCTTCTGCTTCGTGCAAGGACATTAAACATAACAGAAGAATATAAATAAATGGTATGCAAAACAAGCATAAAGGAAAACATAAGAATTAATCACAAGCATAACTTGGCAGAGCAGCAGTAAACTTCCACGCAGATATAACATCAGGAAATATACTATACAGCTAGCTGATTTATGGTAAAAGTGGCAATCTTAATTTTATAGATGAATCAGATGAACTTTAACATAATAATGTACAGCTTAAAGAATGAAATGATCGGAAGAGGGGAAATATAGTGAAAGGGTAGACTAGCCAAAGAAATTATTATGACAGTTACTGTAATCCAAGCGCATTACCACATCGTTACTATTTATATTATTACACAGAACTGTGCTCTTAGGTGCATTGCTACCAGGAAACCTGCTATAGTTTTTAGAAAGGAACAATGAAAACATAATGCGTTGTCCTTTTGTCACTAGCCTTTACAAGGATGGAATGATACTTGATGGCATAATAGTAACATGTTTCTATAAAAATGAACGCTAAAACAGAGGTTAAAATATGAATCGTCGTACCTCTAATATCTTTTTGGCCAGCTTCTTTGAAAAGAAATGCTGCCTGGAGAATACAAATTCAGAATACCAAAAAAGAATGAAACAGGAAAAAAAGAAGAAGAATACAGTATCTCAGTAAGCAAATGACACAGTACCCGTATAACTTGTGCATGGGACCGGATCTTCCTTCTTATAATCTCTTTTTCTTCCTCCTTTTTAAGGTCAAGAGTATATCTAAAACGTCGTGAAGCATTAAGAACAAGAGCAGCTTGCTGAAATGAGCAGAATAACCATATTTGTCAGAACTCGATACTAGAAGCCTGTGTCCATCCACTATACACAGCAAACTTCTGTATCCCAAAGGCCAGTTCACCCATCATCTTCAGCTTTATCGTGACAAGTCTCACATAAGCAACTTAGAACTATTAAGTAAAATAACTAGTATGCCGTTGTCATAAAATTGATGTTTGCTTCTTTTAATAATCTCTCCAGCGTATCAACATGATAGTCCAACCAAAGCTACAGAAATTATCCTCGTCTGCATAAGAGCAATGTTTGG
Source organism: Chrysopogon serrulatus (assembly GCA_015844335.1). Lineage (NCBI taxonomy): Eukaryota > Viridiplantae > Streptophyta > Magnoliopsida > Poales > Poaceae > Chrysopogon > Chrysopogon serrulatus. Next base: position 279,899 of record JADLZL010004767.1, on the reverse strand, counting down.
ATTTATGCATTCTGCTATCAATATTCTACTTTCGATTGCTGATTTTTGATGACTTTATAGTTACATGAATATGCACACAGTAGCAGGGGATCAGGTACTGTGTTTGTCAGCAAACAGACCACAATCCACAATGCCTTTGTAGCAATGTAGAGAGAAGGCAAGTACAATACGCATGTCATTAGGAGGAGAAAGAGGCTGCTGAATAGCAAAACATCGGAACATTCCACTGGACTATAATTCTTCAGTGAAATGCTAAAAAACATGTTCTTCAATGGGAAATATGCTCGTCACGCATTCGCTATTCCTCTTTTCTCCACGCGGCACAGAGAATCGTGTAAAATGCCCCCGCTTCGAGCCTCGGAAATCGAAACGGCACCTCCACAACCACACTCCGAACTCCACACTCCAGTCACGATCATGACGACATTGGCTGTCTAGTTATTTTATATATACCCCGAACGCACTCAAACAATCAGAGTACGGCATACGCACTGAACATTTCCAAATCGAAGGAAACCACACCACTCGGAGTACGCAAGTCAGATCCCCGACACAACCGGTCAACCGAAGATCCAAATCCGACGGAAACAGAGTGAGAGCAGGGAGACGATCGCGTACCCTCCACCGGCGCAGCCGGTCATGCGGCGCGTTCTTGTGGGGTATATCGAAGGCATCATCGAAGACCTCCTCCTCCGCCTCCGCCTCAGCCTCAGCCTCGGCGGCGGCGGCGGCGGCGTCCTCCGCCGCGGCCCGCTCGTCCGGCGAGCGGATCTCCGGCGGCGGCGGCGAACTCCCCTGCGCCATGCCCGATCAGACCACCCACCCCGGCAGCAACAGCCAGGGCACACCTTCGTCGCAGGAGAGACGACACCGGCGACCGGACCGGCGAGCGCGCGCGCGCAAACCCACCCCTGCGCGCCACACAGACGAGGGCACGCGTGTCACCACGAGATCGCCGGGAACGCCAGGTGGGAGCGGCGGGGACCCAGTCGCGCGCGGCTCACCTCGGCGTCGCGAAGCTTCTAGAAGATCCTTCTCCGCGGGCCTGCTCACTCACACACACCCCCAGCTGCCTCGCCGTTCCGCCCCTCTCTCTCTCTCTCTCCCCTCTGTATATCCAGCCAGGGAAGAAAGGGAAAAAAAAATGGCTTCGGGTTTCGTTTTGTTCTCTTCTTCCTCGGCCCGCTTTTGCGGTCGGGAATGGGGACTTGTTCTCGAGGCGGTTGCGGCCATGAAGCTTCGAGGAAGCTTCTTGCGGCGCATCACGCTGCCACATGGGCCCGCGCATGGCCAGGACTGGAGGAGCTCGTCCCCGCTTGAACGTAACAGACGTGGAGGTGGCCCACCAGTCAGTGGTACGTGTACGGCGGGAAGTAACGATCGGATCGGATCGGACGCTGCGGTTACTTGCTTGAGTTTGGCGCGTCGGGTTTAGCTTGACAGGTTTCAAATGGAAACGGAAGCGAATTAATAAGGTCAGGTAACTACGTAGTGAGATAACTATTAGTTGGACATTTAATTATTAATTAGCTAAACTATGTAGTTAGATCAATTTAAATTTAAAAGAGCTAATTATTAGTCGCTAACTGTTAGCTCTATTGATCTAAACAGAGCCCTCGATGCATTGGTAGCTAGTAATTAACTAGCTAATGGTTCATAACTTAGATTAGCAAGCTAACTTAGCTTGATCCATTGGCTAAAAGATGGATGCCAAAGGTATGTTTGGTTGCCTGTTATGGCTCAGAACGCTGTAGAGGCAAAATGACAAAAGAAGGTTACACGAAAACCAAGCAATGAAACTAAATATGGCCTAATACTATAGTACCCTCTCTTTTTAATATATATATATATATATATATATATATATATATATATATATATATTATGTTATTGAGAGTGCACATAGTAGAGGTTAGATGTAAAGGCGAAACTATGTAAACAATGTGCATTAAAAAGTTAAAACATTCTATCATTTAGACGGATAGCGTATTTGCTAGATTGGTATAGCTAATGAGATAGTTACTAGTTTGGTGCATAGCAAAATGGTAGTTAATCTTTTAGCTATAGCCCGTTTGGATCTCTAACTAATTTGTAGCAGTTAAGGGTATGTTTGGATCTATTAGTAGTAGGTGACCGTTTGAATCTACATGTTAATAGGTGGTTGGATAATGAGTTCAAGATACATACAAACTATTAGCATATATTAGTAGCAACTTAAAACCTACAAACGAAACTAATAGTTAGCAGCTAATGGAATTAATAGGTGGTTGGATAGTAAAACATGATTGATTCAAACGGAAAAAAAAAAAAAGACAACTCGATCGATGCGAACCAGAAATGGCACTGTCATGTTTTAGTAGCAGGATTCATCTCTCGCAAGTCGAAATAACCAAAAGAAAAAAAAAGAAACGAACAAAAAAAAGGAAGTTGCATGCATGCACCGGCAACAACCACATATGCCATATATATCGATACGATACGATCGGGCCAGGCGACAGAAGGAATGCTGAGGAAGCAGCATCGATCATACGGTCATACCACATTATTATTGGATCCAATTTGTGATCCGTCCGGGATTCCGCTCCGCGTCCGGTCCACGTCGCGTGTCTCTCACTTTGCCTCAAACCCGGGCTGCTCGTCGGTCACACACACACACACATGCTCCTGCTCCGCTCCGCTCAGCTTCCTACAGCGCCCTGCCACCCAATCATAGTACGCGCTTGTCTCTCTTTCGGGGCAGTCCACCTCACACGGGTCATGGCTTTGCTTGCACGCCGGGCACTGTGGGGATTGCTCCCCCGGGTATCCTCAGCCGAGGGCCTGGGCCGAGCGGTCGGCAAAGGCCCAGCCCGAGAAGACCATGCCGAGCGCTACCAGAAGACCGTGGAGTAAGGCGCAAGACTCGGCATGCAGATATGATTCGCCTAGATCATCGGGTGATCGGTTTCCTTGAACCTAGGATTTCTGGTCGGTTTGCGTGTGCCGATCGGGGAAAGCAAGATTAGATTGATCTTGTAACCCCGCCCCCCGACTATATAAGGCGGGCGGGGACCCCCCAAAACAGATGGTTCCCCGATCATAATCCACAACCGAACACAGGACTAGGGTTTTACGTCACCTCGGCGGCCTGAACCTGTCTAAACCCGTGTCTCGTGTTACTTTCTTGCTCTTGATCTCGCGCACCTCACCACCCTCGATCTCATCTACTACCTCGGGCACCCCCAAGGTAGGCTGCCGACCCGATATCGTCGGCAGTGGGCGCGCCCGAGTAGGGGTGTGCGTTTCGGATCCGTCGGCCGAGCAAGATGGTTACTCCTTCCACCCACGCTCTCTCCGCCGCGTCAGGCATGACCTTCACCGTCGGATCCATCACGTGGACCGTCGCCGCCGAGCACGATGGCGGGGAGAACGGCCAACCCCGGGTCCCATCCAATGGAACCGGGCATGCGTCGGCCCCGGCCGACCAGAGCCAGGCGCCTCCAAGCGAGGCCACGGCGATCCTCCCCCAGAGGGCGACGCTGCAGCGCCCCGTCGGGAGAGGAACCCCCGTCAACTCCGACGACCTGATTGAGCTCATCGACCGGGTCGATGGAGGCATACGCGAGTGCATCGAACTTCGCCGAAAACACGCCGCAGTGCGGCTTTAGCGAGCACCCACCCGTCGGACCGGGATGGCAACCCGCGCGTCGCCGCCGGGCACCACGCCGATCCGACCACCCGCCGCCCGAGGCCATCGGCCATCCCGGTGAGGCCCACGACTGGACGTCCCCATCGCGGCCAGCCGGACGACCCACCCGGTTTGGGCCCCCTGGTTACGGGAGATTTCCTCCCGGCACCCAAACCACTCGGCGGGGACGCCATCGCGCATATCCCCGGAGGAACAGATCTACAACCATGGTGGCATCACCCCGACCGCAAGGTCCCGCGGGTACCCACCAGGAAGTAGCACGGCGACAACTTCGCCCAACCATCACCGGCCGACACCCCATCGCCGACCGTTAACATGGTACAGCTCCACCGCTGGAGAACGACGAGTCACTCCACACCATCCTGGAGGAGCAGCCCGGTTCCGACTCCGATGCTTCTCCCGCATCCGATCTAGATACATCAATCGTTGTTAGTGGGCCGGAACCCTCCAAATAAATTACACCCCTCCCGGTATACCCGGCGCAGATCTTCATGCTCGAGCGGTCTCGCGGACGAGGACCCACCGGCCGACGAGACAGATGGACATCGCGCCGACCGCGAGGCGCGCAACTCCGATCGAGCCGAACGCCGTGTGGCTTACGGGGAACAGGAGCGTCTCCTCCGAGATGCGGCCGGCCGGGGCGCCACCTCTACAGGAACTTGGCGAAGAGTTCGTCTACATCGACGAACAGATCGTAGCGCCGACCCCGAAGCGCCAATCTCGCCGTCGCCGCCAACGAGCTTGAGGCGCTTGCCCCGACCCCTCGAGGTAAACCGGGCTAAAGCTTTCATTAAGGCTGCTCAAGTGCGGTGAACAGGCTACGGGAGATGCCGTCCGGATCCTCCACATCCGGATCCGGCCGCCACCGGTCGGGAAGATCCGGGCGTTCCCGCCCGATCGCACAATGACGGGGAGGTAGCGCAACCGCGGCAGAGCGAAGGCGGCCACGGTATGCCGATCCAACTATCAACCAAACCCGCCGACGCCCGTGCGATCATCAATGCCGGGCGTGGCGCTTCAGCGCCGTCATCGGCGCCCGACGCACCGATGCCTACAACGCCGAGATGGAGCGCCGCCCGTCGTTTCGACGCCGAGCACGGGGCTCCGACGCAACGGCGCCCGGTGATCGAGGGCCCCAAGCCCCTCTCGGCACGCCTGCGTCCCATCGGTGGCCCGATCACTTCCGGATCCCCTAACGATGGGAGCCCTACGACGGCAAGGCTAACCCCGGGCAAGGCTCCAAACGTGCGCCAGAGCAAAGGCCGCCGCCATGGGGAACAAGACACGATGGCAAACTACTTGCTTGTCATGCTGGCCTCCCCAGTCCCGAATCGTTCACGGGATCGGAGGAGAACTCCATCGACAACCGGGCGCAGCTCCGAAGCTCTTCGTGGACAACTACATGGCCACGTGTGATCGCCAAGCCACGCGCCCACGATCTCGAAAGGTTGGCGCAACGCCCCAACGAGACGCCCGGCAATACATTCGCCGCTTCTCCACGCTGCGCACCAGCCGCCAACGCCAATGACACCGACGTCATCACGGCCTTCATCCGAGGACTCACATACAGCAACTCCCCTGCGCGAGAAGCTCCACAGAAACGCCCGAAAACAATCGGCGAGCCGATGAAAACCGCCGACGCCTACGCACAGGGGGAGGAGGCCGAAGGGCACCACAGAGACCTCGCCGCAGGGAAGAGGCCCATGCCCCCTCCTCCGCCGCCCGGGAGCTCCTCGGCCCAACGATCGCAACACCGACCGTAGGGATCGAAGGCGGATCATCGCCACGACAACCGCGACCGCCGGACCCGATACCGGGACGCCGGCCCGACGTGAACAACGTCAAGTCACGGGTCAAAGCGAAACCTTGACGCCGAAGTTCGACAAAGTCCTGGATCAGCCGTGCCCGATCCACAAAAATGCGACGCACACCATGCGCCAATGCTACGGGCTCGGCAAAGTTTTCCGGAAGAAGACATGAAGCGCCAACGCCGCCGTGACGACGACAAAAACGGCGGCGATAAAGAAGATGACCCGAAACTGGGCGGTGCCGTTGCCAAACACCGCCCAAGAGCGTGGCCACGATCCGCGGTGGGCCACACGCAATGGAAAGCAAGAGGAGCAAGAAGCCGACCGCCCGGGAGGGTCATGGCGGTCTCCGACGAGAAAACTATCGCCGACCCGCCTTCCGCCATGGTCCGACCAGCCCATCACCTTCGGCGGGGAAGACCGGTGGTCGGACATACCATACCCCGGGCGTTTCCCCGGTCCTCGACCCGTGATCGGCAACGTCCACTTCAAGCGTGTCCTCATCGGCGGCGGGAGCTCCTTGAACATACTCTTCCCAAAGTCGCTCCGGGAACTCGGCATCCCGAAAGAGGCCTTCTGACCCGGCCGAATCTCCGTTACGGGGCATCATCCCGGACAAGCCATCGAGCCGCTCGGCCAAGTGACCCTGCCCGATCAGTTCGGCACCCCAGGCCGGTTCCGTAAGGAAAACCTCTTTGTTCTACGTCGCGGACTTCGACACGGCCCATCATGCCATCTTGGGGCGCCCGGCCCCGCACAAGTTTATGGCGGTCCCTCACTACGCCTACCTCGTGATGAAGATGCCGCCTCACGGTGGTGTGCTCACCCTCCGCGCCGACCGAGGAACGCATGCACGCATGCGAGCAAGAAAACTACATCATCAACGAGACCGCCCGGCCTCGCCGCCAAGATGCAAGCGTGCCTCGCCGACTCCAAAGAAGTGCCGCCGGAAGACCCGGGAGATTCCGTCAATGAACCACCGCGCTCCTCCATCAAGAACAAGGAGACCAAGGTCATCGACTTGGGCACGGGTGACCCCTCCAAAGTCACTCGGATCGGCGCCAACCTCGACCCCAAATAGGAAGACGCGCTCGTCAGCTTCCTCCGGGACAACGTGGACGTGTTCGCATGGAAACCTGCGGACATGCCCGGAGTACCGAGGAAGTATGCCGAGCACGCCCGCGAAGGTCTCATCCTCCGCCAAGCCGGTCAAGCGTAAGCTCCGCCCGATTCGCGCCCGGACAAGAAAGAGGCTATTAGGGTAGAAATCAACCGGCTCTTAGCCGCCGGTTTTATCAAAGAAGTGTATCACGCCGAGTGGCCGGCAAACCCGGTCCTCGTCCGCAAAAAAAAATAAAGAATGGCGAATGTGCGTTGATTACACCGATCTTAACAAACACGCCCTAAAGACCCGTTCACTCTCCCTCGCATCGACGAGGTCGTAGATTACACCGCCGGCCGCTGCTCCTCCTCTCGTTTCTTGATCGCTATTCCGGGTATCACCGGATCGCCTTAAAGGAGTCCGACCAGGTCAAAACGGCCTTCATAACTCCATTCGGCGCCTATTGCTACACGACGATGTCCTTCGGCCTAAAGAATGCTTTGGGCGACGCGTGCAATGGACAATTCAAGCATGCCCGAAGGATCGAGATAGGCATCAACGTCGAGGCCTACGCCGACGACGTTGTGGTAAAATCTAAAACCGCCGATACCTTAATCGCCGACCTTGACCAGACATTCAGAAGTCTCCGAGTGTATCGATGGAAACTCAATCCAAACAAGTGCATTTTCGAGCTTCCTCGGGAATCCTACTCGGGAATACGGTCGGCGACCACGGTATTGAACCAAACCCCGAGAAGGTATCGGCCATAACCAAAATGTTGCCGCCAACCAATATCAAGGAAGTACAGAAGCTCGCCGGCTGCTTGGCAGCCCTAAGTCGGTACATCTCCAAGCTAGGAGAGAGGGCCATGCCTTTCTTCCGCTTACTCCGAGCGTCCGACAAGTTTGTTTGGACTCCGAGGCGGCGACGAGGCATTCAAGGAGCTCAAGGTTTTCTTGACGACGCCCCCTGCCTTAACGGCTCCGCTACCCGGCGAGGATCTCCTCCTTTACATCGCAAAACGAATCGGGTGGTCTCCACAAATGGTCGTCGTCGAAGCGTGACGAACCCGGCATGCATTCAAGGTGCGGCCTTGGGTCTACTACATAAGCGAGGTCCCGAACGAGTCCAAAACTCGTTACCCGCAAATACAAAAAAGCTCATCTACGCCGTCCCCACGGACGTCACGTAAGGTGAACCACTACTTCCAGTCTCACAAGATAACGGTGGTGTCCCATTACCCGATCGGCGACATCATAAAGAACAAGGAAGTCGACGGGAGAGTCGCCAAATGGGCGATTGAAATCGGCGCATACACCGTCGAATACGCGAGCCGCCAAACGATAAAATCCCAGCGCCGCCGACTTCATCGCCGAGTGGACGGACATGCAGGAACCAGTCCCCACCTGAGCACCCCCAAAGACGGAAGAAGATGTACTTTGACGGTGCGCTAAATGTGAGCGGTCTTTGGTGCGGGGGTCGCCCCACTTGTATCTCCAAGCGGCGAGGAACTCCGATACGTCTTGAGAATACATTTCAAGGCATCTAACAACGCCGCCGAGTACGAAGCTGCCATCCACGGCATCAAGATTGCTATATCCCCGGGATCAAACGCCTGAAATCTTCGGCGACTCGGCGGCTGGTCGTCAACCGTGCAAACAAAGACCGGTCTTGCACCGGCCGAGAAAATGGACGCCTACCGCTTTCGGAAATCCGGAAACTTCGAGAACAAATTCTACGGCATTGAGTTCCACCACATCGTTCGGGAAGAAAACTCCGAGGCCGATCGGCTCTCCAAGTTAGGCTCCACACGAGCAGCCATTCCGCCAGGCGTATTTGCGCCGCGACCTCCCGACACCATCTATCGGCCAAGACGGAGCGACGTCCAACCCGACCCGCTGCGGGAGAAGGCAGTCGCACTCGCCGAGGCCATCGACGCCAAGACTGGCGCTCCCGCTTCATCGATACCTCACCAACTCGAGGTCCCGACCGACAAAACTGAGACAGAGCGTTTGATACGGCGGAGCAAGCACTACGCCCCGGTAGAGGGCTCGCCGATGCGCAGAAACGCCAACGCTAACGTTTCGCAAAAAGTGCGTTCTGCAGCCCGAAGGCCTGAAGATACTAAAAGAAATACATGCTTTGGACTCTGTGGAAGCCATTGCGCCTCTCGGAACCTGGTCGGCAGAGCCTTCCGAGCTGGATTTTTCTTGGCCGACCGCCGTAGCCGACGCAAACACCTGGTACGACATTGCGAGGGATGCCGGTTCTTCGCCAAGCAGCCTCACCGCCGCCCACGCCTAATGACGATCCCGTCAGCCGCCGTTCGCGGTCACGGGGGACTCGACCAGATCGGCCCCTTCGAGCCGCACTGGGCAATTTTAAATACGTCTTGGTCGCCATCGACAAGTTCTCCAAGTGGATTGAGTACAAACCACTCGCCCATTTCGACAAGCAAGAAGGCCGCCGAGTTCTTTGAGGATATCGTTCACCGCTTTGGCATCCCGAACAGCATCATCACTGACCTCGGGTCAAACTTCACGGGAAACGAGTTACGGGAGTTTTGTGAAGAGCGCTCCATCTTGGTCAAATATGTCTCCGTTGCGCACCCACGTGCCAACGGCCGGCCGAGCGCCAAACGGAATGATCCCGGGCGCACTTAAAAAGCGCCTATACCGGAAGGGCGACAAGCACCCGGGAAGGTGGTGAAGGAACTTCCACCCGGCGATCACGGGGACTGCGCACGCAGTTTCGGTCGAACACGGGGTTTCCCCTACTACATGGTATACGGGTCGGAAGTCGTCCTACCCGAGGGCGTCGCCTTCCGATCGCCAAGAGTGGAAAAACTACTCCGAGGAAACCTCCGACCAAGCGCCGCCCGACGACGTCGACCGTGCGCGAAGAAGAACGCCTAGCCGCTGCGTCCGATCGGCAAAGTACCTAGAGGGCGTCCGTCGCTATTACGACCGCAACGTCCCGGGAGCGCCCCTTCAGCGGTCGGCGATCTGGTCTTACGTCGCCGCCGCACGAGCTCCGCGGCATGCATAAGCTCTCCTCCCCGGGATGGTCCCTTCATCGTCAAGGAGGTCACCCGACCGGGGTCCTATAGGCTGGGTGGAGTCGACGCCGGCGCGATATCCCAAACTCCCACACACGCCGAGCACCTAATACGTTTTTACGCCTAATAAGTCAAGATGAACAAAGATATGTACTCTGTTTCCCTTTGTAATCCAAATATATATATGATTTAATGTCTTTTTTGTCTTGTCTCTTTTTCTCCTCGTGCATTCATTTTTCATATGTGCTACCCACGCACTATACGCCAATAAGACCGCCAATGCGCACTTTAACTCAAACCGATCGGACAACCCCTGTTCTGGCCCAAACCTACACGTGCTAGCGGCTCGGCGCTGCGTTATGGAAAGGCCAGCCAGCGGTCCCCGGGGGACCCTGGTACCTTCTACGCGCAATACAAGGAACATACCCTTAGCGCTATGAGATACTAGGAAACTTGGGCCGGTCCGGCAAGGCGACAAAGTCACACACTGCGAGGGCATTACGGCAAAAACACATTACATGCATAACAAAAATGATATTAACATCATTTACGAGGCAGCGTCTCCACACGCAATACATAAGTTAATTCTAACGCTCTTCTCCTAGGGCGCGTCGGCCTCGGCGTCGCCGAACAGTCCAGTCCTCCACCACCTTGACGGCAGCATCGAGAGGACTCGGCGCTCGGCTTCTCTGGTCGGCGACCGACTTGGTCCGGCAAAACCCGCCTCGACCGGGATAACTCCACCCGGGGATAGTGCGACCGGACCAGCGCCCGCAAGCGTGCCGGCAGCGGCGCAAAGCCGCTCAGAGTGAACAAACACACGTGTTTGTTGTAGAACGGCCCGGCATCGCACCGGGAAGCGTGACACTGAAGGATAGCGCTCCCGAGCACGTCCCGTCATAAACCCCCCGTCCGGATCGACGAGATTCAACAGTGGGGTCAGGTGGACGATGGTGTCCTCCATCCGCTCCTCAGCGGCTGCGAGACGCCGTTTCAAATCCGCCTGGGCCGCCGCCGCATTCTCCCGCACAACTGCGGAACAAGTGTTAAAACCCCGACACAGGCAATCGGGTAAACAAAGCAAAAGACGATAGCACTTACGCTGTGCCTCGGACCGGGCTGCCTCCGCCGACTGGGTAGCCTTGGCCGCCTCACGGGTTAGCTCCTCGACGAAGCCGCTGAGGCTAGCTGCGGCTTCGCCTTCAAGAGCTGCAGGCCGAGCACAGTCAGCACAGAATACACAAGAGCGCCCGAAAGGAAGGTAGGGGAAAACATACCGGTCACCGCGCCTGCAAAGTGTTTGCCAGCGCCCGCCTCCTCGCGCTGGCGGCGGCGCCTCCACGAGCCGAGCGTTCTCACGCTCCAGCTCTTCCACTGCCGGCGCGGTCGGTCGTCGTCCTCCGAAGCGGCCTTCAGTTGCGCTCTAACGGGCCGACCGACTCCGCCAAGCTGGTCTTCTCACGAAGAAGCCGCTCGTTGTCGGCCTTCATCTTCTCGTAGGCGGCCGCCGACTGCTCCAGCAGCCGCGCCAAGCGTCTCGGCCGGCGCGGGCAGCTCCTACATACATATTCGACATAAGCTCGCAACACTATCAAACGGACAATATGATTACTTACCGTAGCTCGGCGCCGAGCGAAGATCGGCGTCGGGTTTGATATTCACGGACGGCGATCTCGTCGTCCACCACCTCCACCCGTTCACCTCGGGGGTCGATGTAGAACGTGCGGCGAGGCAGCGCCGGCTCCTCGCGGCGCGAGCACTTCCCGTACCACCTCCTCCCGGCTCGGGCTCTGCCCGCCACGGCCTCCGCCCGTGGCGCCACCTTTGCTGGCGGACGGCGGGACGGCACCGAGGAGCAGGCCGCCGAGCGCCCTCCCCTCCGCCCGCCGGCCGCGAACAAAGGCCGCAGTCTCCGCAGCCCGAACAGGGCTGGGGGACCGAGCCCCACCAGCCCCAGATGGCTGGTCGGGAGTCACCCCCACATCGGCCGCGACGAGGTGGGTCGCTCTCGACGACCAGTGTCATCCTCCCCCGCACGGCCGGGGTCCTCCTCCACCACGGGATCGCCGCAATGTACACTCCTAAGCCAAACCTGGACAACACCGGGAACAAAAAAGAAACGAGTTGGTACTTACAGTCCGATCGGGCGGTGCCGAGCGCTGAAACGCCGGGGGCCTCCCAGAGCTGCCCGCCTCGGTCGGGTCGGGTCGGGCGGCACCGATGGCCGCTCGGCCGCCTTGGCGGCGCCCCCGCGGTCGGCATTTTCTCAAACACCGGTCGCGCAGAAGTCGCCAGCCTGCGACGCCGACTGACGCCGGACACGCTCGTCCAACGTCTCCGTGTCCTCGATCTTCGTCATCCGAGAGGATGACGGCTCGCTTCCCCCCCCCTCCTCGCCGATTCGAACAGACGAGGCAGGGGGGCACGGTCTCCTTCTTGCGCCTCTTCGGCGAAGGCGCCTCCTCCGAGCCACCCTTCGCCGATGGGCCCTTAGCTCGACGCTTGGGGACTGCCTTCTCGGCCGTCCCCTCGTTCATCAGTCCTCCGCAATCTTGCGGATTTCCTCCATCGACGCCGCCCCGGTCTACACCAGTCGGCCAGTGTCGTCGGGCACATCCGACACATAAACGGCTCGATCCTGCATAAACGGCGGCTTGAGCAAATGGGCGATCACACACATAATACTATAACAAAGCGAAACTCACCGCCGGTCGCGGATTGCCCAGCCTGTAGGGCTTCGCATACCCGAGCTCCTCACCTGGGTACCTCCGACGAAAAACGGCGTGAGCCGCCGCAAAGAGAACCTCCTTAGAGATCGCCTCCGGCGCCTCACGCGTAGGGTCCTTGTCCCCGAGTAGTACTACCCCCCGGTGCTCGCGCTCCTTGCATGGCCGGATGCGCCGCAAAGACGAAGTCGATAGCCACCGCCACCCCCATCGGGTTCATGGGGCGGATGATGCCGAGCAGCTCCTCCACCACCGCACCATGTCGGCATGATGGCCGCTCGGACCAGTTGGCGTTGGCGCTCCACCACTCGTTTACCTCATTGGAGATCTGTGGGCGGGGTTGCTGACGACGAACCATTGGGTGTTCCATCCCTTGATGGAAGAGCCGAGGGGCGATCCAGATACTTGGTTCCTCATCCCGTCCCCGAAGACAAAGATAGAGGCCACCAACCACCTTGGGTGAGCCGGCTCCAGTGAAACGCCCTCGGGGCGAGAAGAGATGGCGGAAGAGGTTGAAGTGGGGGAGGAATGCCGAGAAAAGACTCGCAAAAATGGATGAAAACAGAAAAGATGAAGAATGGAGTTGGGGTGGAGATGAATGAGCCGGATCTTGTAGTATGCAAGAAGCTTCCGGAGGAAGGGGGTGCGCCGGCAGCCCGAACCCGCGGCGGAAATAATCCGCGAACACTACGAGCTCATTACCGTTCGCCGGGGTGGGGAAGGACTCACCCACGGTGGGGCGCCCGGCCCGGCCGCGCGCCTCGTCGGGCAGCACTCCGTCGCGGACGAGCTCATCGAGGACCGCCCGCGTGCGGTCGAAGTAGCCCACTCCACCTCCGCGTTAGGCGGACCTCCGCGCCCTGGATCTCCGCCCGCGCTCGATGCGCCGCCGCCCGCGGAACCACGCTTTGCCCCTTGCCGCCGGCCATTTCGGATCTAGGTTTCGGATTGGGAGCGCCGGTGATGTGGGAGAGAAAGGTTGGTTGTGCGAGGAAGGCGAAGAGGCAGCCGGGTTTGCGGGCGCCGAGAGGAAGGCAAAGAGTGTGACTGAAAGGCCATGCCCGGTCTTAAAATAGATCTGTGACAGCGGTGTCGGGCGCCGCGCCGCGTCGCTTCGCCTTCCTTCCGTGGGAAACCGCGCCGCGCCGCTCCGTGGTTATCCGCCGGGGCTGGACCCGCGATGTTTCCCGAGGATGCTAGGCCCGATGGGCGGCCCACCGAAGCTCGACCCGGCTGGTCGCAGGCCCCGCACCCGACGTAAAACCAAAGTTTGGACCCTAGAAGATGACAAGCGGTCTCGGGGACTGCACAGTCCAAGATTCAACAACTTATACTTTGGCAAATTTGATCCTGGCACCAGTCTCATGCATCGCCTACTACCAGTCTCGGGGACTACGTGGTACACGTCGCCGGAGGCGACCGACGTGGTACACGGGACCCGTATGCCGGAGATCTTTCTTTTTTCTTTTTTTTCTCTTGAGCGGCTCGCGTCTCCACGACAGTGGGACCTCCTGCGTTCCTCTCAACCGCGGCGACATTGCGTGTTCCGGCGCGTTCCGCCTCCCTCCAAAGACCGTACGGCCGGCCTCGACGACGCCGACCGCCACGACTCGTCGGATCCGTTGATCGACTTCGCACCGCCCGAACACCGGGGTCGGAAGAACCGCCGGCACCAAGGAAGACGCCGAATGGTTCCCAACTTTGGGTTGAGACACGCAAGCTGCTTTCGGGGACTAGCCGTGGGGATTGCTCCCCCTGGTATCCTCACCCGAGGGCTCTGGGCGAGCGGTCGGCAAAGGCCCAAATTGAGAAGACCATGCCGAGCGCTACCGGAAGACCGTGGAGTAAGGCGCAAGACTCGGCATGCGTATATGATTCGCCTAGATCATCGGGTGATCAGTTTCCTTGAACCTAGGATTTCCTGGTCGGCCGGTGTGTGCCGATCGGGGAAAGCAAGATTAGATTGATCTTGTAACCCCCCCCCCGACTATATAAAGGCGGGCGGGGACCCCCCCAAAAAACAGATGGTTCCCGATCATAATCCACAACCGAAACACGGGACTAGGGTTTTACGTCACCTCGACGGCCCGAACCCTGTCTAAACCCGTGTCTCGTGTTACTTTCTTGCTCTTGATCTCGCGCACCTCACCACCCTCGATCTCATCTACTACCTCGGGCACCCCTCAAGGTAGGCTGCCGACCAGATATCGTCGACAGGCACAAGAGCGAGACGAGCTCCGGCCCGGCTCCGGCGGCCGTGGCAGGTGGCCGACAGCGACCGCCGCCGCCGGCTGCTCGCACGCCAGCCAGCCAGCCAGCAAGGAAGCGTGGCTCTGCACGCACGCCCGTTTCGGCGAATCGATCCTCCTCCTCAGGGTTTCTCCGCCGGATCATATCATGCGATGCGATGAGATCACAGTCAGCAGTGCTGACTCGTCAGTGTGTCTCCACACCTTGTCCAGATTGGGTCAGCAGATACAGACAGGCTGGACCAGAACCGGATCGGGGGTCCAGCCGCCGTCCAGCGCTCCAGGTCCACCAGGGGGCTGAGCTTCCAAACAGTTTCCATCCGCGAGCTGGACCAACATGCTTTGCCAGCTCCCACGGATCACGGGGAAGAATTTCTGGAAACAGCTCCAGGCAAGGTACAAATAGTATAAACTGAGCACACGCCAGACGACACCACATGCCGACCCACTTGCCATTTGCATGTGCAGTGGAGCAGACCCATTTGGCAAGGTATATACATCAGGGCAAGGCTGACAAAAAAATTGGTAGCAAGGATAAAAGATTACTGCATCCAACCATCTAGGAGAATAGGAGATTGTCTCCAAGGAGAAGAAACATAGATGAATGAAAAATCTTTCACATTGCACAAACTGAGGTAACACCTTGTTTAATGGCGAGGGGTTGTAATGTACTTCCTGTGTTTCATTTTACAAACACTGAGAAGCTGACATCTCAGGAGTCGAGACACAAATGCCTGCTAGGGTTCCTCCACGGTGATTCTAGAGAGAGCAAGGTTGTTTTGCTTTCGCGCTATAATGTTTTACCTACAAGTATCTGGAGGCACATGAGTGAAGTGGAGAAAGTCTACAAGCTTCGGTAGTCCATGACAGTCACTTCGTCCTCAGGAGCATCGAGGTCTTGGTAGCTGCAGGCATGGTAAGGTCAAAGCTGGTTAAAGGGTGTACCAGAAAGATGAAATGATTATACATTGGGAATACGTTTCAGAAATATCTATTGATAGTTCACATCAACAGGTATCCAAATACCAAATCCATTGCTAATCACAACTAAAAAATCTGCATCACTAGTATCCTACTCAAGCATATATATTATAAACTAGCCATATTCCACACGATCATAATCCTGGTTGTAGTAGTGCTACAACGCGGTTGAGAACGACTTGTACTGCAGATAGAGTTCCATAATCCGAGAATTCTTCAACTAGGACATTTTTCAGGGTGCACACATTATGAATCAGTGGCACCAAGCAAGAGCTTCAATTTGCCAATTAGCTCAAATTTTACAGTGAAGTGTTTTGATTTGGTACTCAAGAGTCTCAGACTGACGAGAAATATGCCCCAATGTACAAATCAAGACAAATGTAAAATACAACCCCATGTGAAACCAAAGTTAAGTTGGCTACAGCTAATCAGTTATGCATGCCTTGTCTTACTGTTTAGTACCTCGTCTCGGAATATCGCAAATGAATTGTTTTACTTATGATGAATTTCTGAGAAAGATAGCACAAACTGCAAAGAGACTTTGAGATATAAGTAAATACGAACCTTCGTATTCTACGAGGGTCATGCATCTGATGAGCCGGAGGAGCACTGAAGATTGGGGATGGACCACGCATTGGGGGACCACCACCCCTCCCTGCTTTCCTAGGATGTGGACCTCCAGTTGGCTCAAAAGGAGGTGGCGCACCCTGATCCCTCAACATATGCATGGCAACTTCTGGTGGTGCAGGGATAAACGGTCCGAGTGGACTGCATGGAGATGAACTGAATGAGTACTTCTTTCATCATTCAAATTTCAAAATCAGCAAGCAGAAATTTCCAGACTTACCCAGCACCAGGCACAGGCATTAGAACCGGGGGAGCAGGAATATCTGGAGGGAAGGCACCATGCATAATTGGATCACCAAACGAATCATAAATAGGCTCGTCGGGATTTTCACCAGACCCATCATGTGTTGGTGAATCAACATTCCTGTCGAACCTATGATTACCACGCTCATCCCTCAGCCGACTCTCTATTGGTGGCCTTTGTCTGCCTTTTCCCCTCTGAACATTGACCAGTACAAACAGTTAGACAATAATGCCACCAATTTGCAAGTGAGTACAAACTTAGTGATGAGGCTTACAGGAGCAGGTTGTTGCATAATAGGTGTACCGCCAGGCGCCTTTGGGTCACTGCATTCGAGATAAAATTTCTCAATCATCTTGCAATTTTTAAACCAAGCTAGCTTAATAATTAAAAGAATGGGATTGCAGAAACATACTTCATATAGTTCTCAAAGTAAATATCCTCTCTCACTTTTGAAGTTAGATCAACCACCAAGTCAGCATGCTTCAATTTAAGATGCTTCTGGACAAACTCAGCGGCATGGAAAAGTTTCGTGCAGCCCTTGGCTCCACATCCATATTTCCACCCATACTTCTCATCCCTTATTTTCCTCACATATGGATCCAAGACTTCAGTAGCAGCTCCATCAATCTTCTCCTTTGCTTTCAACATTTCTAATGGATCCTGACCTTGAATTCTGTCTTGCCAGAATGAATCAAGTTTATTCTCCCATTCAGCACCATTTGAGCTAGCCCCATTATATGTCCTCGCATCAGCTTTCACATGCCTTAGGCCTTTAGGTTCATTTGTCTCAGACATACCATAATAATCCACACCATGGATACGCCACAAATAAGTAACAAGAGTGTCCAGCAACTCAGCACCCTCAAGACCCTTCACAGTAGATGATCCTCGTATTATAACAATTGGCCCCATTGAACCATGTGACTTATCCCTGTCTGATTTTTCATGGTCACTACTTGAGAGAACGTTGTTTTCAATACCCTTCTCAGAATCAAGTTTACAAATGAGAGCTTGAGCTTGCTCAATGTCAATTCGAATTCGACGAACCTCAGAACTAACTGGGTGAGCCTTGGGAGCAGCATAATATGAATCATCAGGACCCTTTCCATGTTTCCCCTTTTTACCATCCCCTTCCACAGCATCTAGATTTTTACTGCTATTATTTCCTGACTTGCTCACTGCTGAACCCGTCAAACCTGGCCCGCTGTACGGTACAAAAAAATTAAGTATAATAATTAATAGGCAGTCTTAACGACTGCATGTGTGCGTGCTAGTGTTACTGTGTGTGTGTGTGAGAGAGAGAGAGAGAGGGAGAGAGAGAGAGTCATCATGTGTGCATGTGTTGTGTGCATGTATGTGAGAGTGACTGTGTCATTGTGTGCTGTGCATGTAGGGGGGGGAGGGAGGAAGGGAGGGAGGGAGGGAGGGAGGGAGGGAGGGGGGGGAGGGAGGGAGGGAGGGAGGGAGAGAGAGAGAGCATCTCACGTGTCTAGGCTTCCACTTTGCAATTGAAGAAAGAAATCACTTGCAGTAGTTCTTGCCAGTTCATTCCTTCTGTTTCAATAAACGATAGTGATAGCTAAGATGGCATTAAGAAAAAGCATTGCAAAAATGCCAGAACACCATGATGATGGCAGAAATAGACTAAGAAAGAAGCAAACCTTTCAATAACATTTTCAAGGTTTGTAGGATGGTACTTATTTCTTAACCTACAAGAAAGAGATGCAAAATTTAAAAGTTATTGAAGAAGATAAGATGATACATCACATTGTTGTAATATAAAGAACCATTACCAATCTTCATCCTTATGGAGGTCAAAGTATGCTTTCTTCTGAGTTGTGATGTACTCTGACTTGTACTCCTCATATCTACAAATAAATAGGATGAACTAAAACGTCAAATTGCATTTCACATCAGCCACAGAAAAAGTGTAACAAGCACAGCAGAAATGTGCATTTCACATCCACACACAGCAGAAATGATTCTTTTGATTAAATGGGAGAAAATTTGTTTGCAGTAGAAATATATGCCTGCCAAAAAATTTACAGTACAAAAAAAGGTGAGGTCTAGCACACACACCTGCTTTGAGCTTCAACTGGTGAAACGTCATCTTCAAGTTCCTGGATGAACTGCTTGTATGACATCAGTCCTTCCCTGTAGAGCATCAGTGTTGATCACTCTGGTTGTTTCCCGTATTTTTGGTATATAACAAAAGGAAAACAAAAGTAATAGTAGCAAATAAAAATAAGGTAAAAATGTCAATTAGATCCCTCTATTAATGTTTTTTCCCTTCTATTTCTACTTTAATAAAACTAGCAAATATGACCAAACTATGCTTTTAAACCTGGTCTTTCTTCCCCACAGTTAAAGAGATGGAAGGCAAGCAATATGCAATTCTAGATGGTTGATTCAAAGTGCTGTGACGAGGTTAGGAAAAAAAAAAAAGATTTTGTAGTGTTCACATGAGATTGTCTGCACCGGCCACTGCTTTTCCTCAGTATATCTATATCAGATGGTAATGATATGATTACTTTTCTTCAATTATTTAGTGCAGATCACTTTGTCCATAAAGAGTCTATTATACTAGTATTTATTGCGATAAATGGGAGGAGCGAGTGTACACCCCACACAGGTTCAAGTCCTATTTGGCTCCAATTGGGTGTCCATTTTCCTCTTAATGTTTCTCCTAAGTGGTTTGTCTTTTTTTTTTTTCACATTACACAGGACAACCCCTTGTATGTCTTATATCCTTTTTTCTCCATATTACACAGGATAATTCCACATGTACACGTCTTACAGACAAAACTGCCACCTGAAAGCATTAAATGCTCACCACTCATTACTATTTGGTTTGGTTTGCAGCGCCTCACAACAACACAGATTGAATGAATGATTGATGATATCTTTGTGGAGTGATGGCAGCACACTGCTGCAGCAGCAGTCAAGCAACACCGGAAGGGACTCAAGTTCTTCGTCATTCTGGGAGCTTGGACTATCAGGAAGCACCAGAAATAATGTGTTTTCGGGGGTGTGACATCTGAAGTTGAAGCAACAGTGGGTGCCACATATGGAGAGGCTGGTCTTTTGTGCATGAGAAATTTCGATATTTAACCCTCAATATGCATACCCCTCTACATTTGACATCCAATTCGCCAGCCTTTGGAAATTTAACCTGGGTATGCGAACTCTTTTGATCTGAGGGCTCTCATTTCCTATTTTCAATATATTCTCCTCTTTACTCAGTCCACAGGAAAAGACTCAAATGCCCATGCACCAAACAGAGAGCAACGATTGAGCCGGAAGCTCCACCTTACACATGTCGCGCAACTCTACGGACACCCGCGAGACCATCGCCCACTGCGTCTTCGGTCAACAGACGCCTTGCAAAGGACAGCAGTGCCCTAGATCCCGCTACGTGGCCATCATGGACACCAAGGATGCACACCAAGTAGCTGCTCCCGTAGGGCCACTCGAATTTTCTCGGTGCCGTAAACACCATATGAGTGAATCCCGGGTCCTAGGCCATGTGGACATCGTGCCACCGGGAAGCCTAGGCATGTCACCGTCATCTGGCCTCAGACATAACGCAAACAGCTGAAATGAGTTACCCACTGGACCACTCAACCTAACACTATTTGGTGCCAAATTGTACTGGGTAAGTCTAATGGGTATTAACACCATTGTTTATGTTTTGGGTATCGGCGCAATGGGTCGACCCACGAAATTTTGCATCGCTAGTCCCACACATGGAAAGCATGTGTCTTGTCCACCCTTTCAGGTGGAACCGTGAGATGAAGTGTGATATCCGATAGCTGCTGCAACTGTGAGATGAGACTGCCTCATGTGCCTGCCTCAGATTGTTGGAATTTCTGATTATTGGATAATGGGCTTCACCCTAGAGGGGTAGCCATATAGTTCATACATGGGCCTCATGGGCTTAGCCTCATGGGCCTAATACACACATACTCCAACACCCCCCCGCAGTCTGAACTACCGGCGCAGCGGAGTTCCAGACTGGACATGAAAAGAAGTACACACAGGAGCCCCCCCACAGACGCAACTAGCCACTGGTGATGTTGAGGCTGGAGCGAAACTCGGTGAAGGTCGAGGACGGGAGGCCCTTCGTGAAGATGTCGGCGAACTGGGAGGTGGTCGGCACGTGAAGGACCCGCATCTCGCCGATGGCGACCCGATCACGGACAAAGTGTAGGTCGATCTCCACATGCTTGGTCCGCTGGTGCTGAACGGGGTTGGTGGAGAGGTAGACCGCACTGACGTTGTCACAGCAGACCAACGTGCTCCGGAGGAGAGGGCTATGGAGCTCTCCAAGGAGCTGTCGGAGCCAGGAGGCCTCAGCCACGCCGTTGGCGACGGCGCGGTACTCCGCCTCGGCACTGGAGCGGGAGGCCACCTGCTGGCGCTTGGACGACCAGGACACCAGGTTGCCGCCCAAGAAGACGGCGTAGCCGGAGGTGGAGCGCCGAGTGTCCGGGCAACCACCCCCAGTCAGCGTCCGTGTAGACAACCAGCTCGGAGGAGGAAGATCGCCGGTGGAGGAGCAAGCCGTAGTCAACAGTACCCCTGAGGTAGCGAAGAAGACGCTTGAGAGCGGTGAGGTGGGGCTCGGGGATCATGCATATGGAGACATAGCTGCTGAACTGCATAGGTGATGTCCGGCCGGGTGAAGGTGAGGTAATCAAGAGCACCGGCAAGACTCCGATATGCAAAGGGGGATCAGTCCACCGGTGCACCCTCGGTCTCGACAAATTGCCCCGAGTGTCAACCGGAGGGAGCAGGGTTTGCATCGGCCATGCCAGCCGAGGATGTCAAGAGTATACCGCCGCCGGTGAAGAAGTAACCCTGCAGGGTGAGGCTCAACAGTGACACCGAGAAAGTGGTGGAGCACTCCCAGATCCTTCATAGCGAACTTCTGGCCAAGAGAGGAGATGATGCGCGGAGGAGTGACCGACCGAGGCCGTGAGGACAATATCATCAACATAGAGCAGCAGTACGCAGCCTCGGCTCCATGGTGATAGGGGAAACAAGGACGTGTCGACTTGGCTTCCACAAAGCCCAAAGGTCGGGCAGGGAAAGCAAAGAAATCGGTGGTTCCACGCCCGGGGGCCTGCTTGAGGCCGTAAAGAGACTTGTTGAGCCGGCAGACCATGTCATGGCGAGAAGAGTCAACAAACCCTACCGGGCCGACCGCAGATAATCGTCTCGGTGGAGAAGACCATGCAGAAAAGCATTCTTCACGCCCAAATTGATGCACGGGCCAAGAGCGAGTGAGAGCCAAAGGAGAGCACCGCGGCGGACGGTGGCCGGCTTTGACCACGGGGCTGAAAGTCTCATCGTAGATAACCCCTGTGGCGCCGAGTAAAGCCCCTGAGAACCCAAATGAGCCTTGTACCGCCGAGAGTACCATCTCGCCCGGGCGCTTGTGTGTCCAGATCCACTTGCCGGTGACGACATTGGAGCCCGGCGGACGGGGCACCGCATCCCACGCCCGTTGGCGAGGAGTGCCGCGATTCTCCTCTTCCATCGCGCGCCGAGGGCCGGACAAGGCTTCATGGGACGAAAGAGGGTACAGAGAGAGACTGGCGAGTCCCCGCATCGCCGCAAGAGCCCGGGCCGCAGGTACCACTGCTTCGCGGGCGCTGGCCACCATATGGTGAACATGACGCTGGTGTCGGTGAAGGAGCCGGGGTGGTACAATCGGGCGCCGTGACACGGGCAGTCGGGCCGCGGGCGGCGGAGTCGGTGTCGCCGCCGGGATGAAGAGGCCGCCCGCGTGTCGGTGACCCCGGCGAAGAAGGGCCACCGGTCCGACGACGGCGGCGGCGGCGGTATCGGGCGGCACGACGCCGGGTAGACGAAGGCCGGGCCGGGCGGCGCGCAGAAGGCCGGGCCGCCCCGGAAGGCGGCGGCGCGGCACGGGACGGGCGGCGGCCAGACAAGCGCCGGCCGGGCGGCGCGCCGGGGGCGGCGTCCGGGGACCACGCCGGCGAGGGCCGCCCGGGCGGTGAACCCGATGCCCGAGGAGGCACCGGCAGTGGCGAAGCCGGGGCACGGTCCTGCCGGAGAGCACGGTGTAGCGGTACCGCAGGATACAACCGTAAAGGTGGCTCAACCACCGGGTCGGGGAAACAAATGTGGAGAGGTCGAGTCCGGGGCTGGAGGTGGGTGTGGTGGTGGTGGTGGAGTAGGGGAAGACGGACTCATCGAACACCACATGACGAGAGATGAGGACCCGACGAGAGGTAAGGTCAAAACAATGCGGGTACCCCTTGTGATCCGGGAGTACCCGAGGAAGACACGTAGAGTCGATCGGGAGCCGCCTTTGTGCGGGAGCAAAGGGTCGTGGTGTTAGGGTAACACGCACACCCGAAGACTCAAGGTGATCGCATCGGCGGGGGGGCACCGAAGAGAGCGTGGTGTGGTGTGGGTGCCGGGCAAGCAACGGAAGGAAGACGGTTTAGGAGATAGGTGGCGGTGTGTAAGCTCTCGGCCCCGTTTGAGCAGAAGAGACGCCTGAAGTAGAAGAGTGCGCATGGTGTCATTGGTGGTGCGAATCATGCGCCAGCCTTGCCGCCGCTCGAGAGGAAGTATATGGGCAAGACATGCGCAATCGACTCCGTGAGAGAGGAAGAAGGCACGAGAGGTGGAGTTATCGAACTCACGGCCATTGTCGCACCGGACGGCCTTGATGGTGAGGCCGAATCGCGTGGTCACCCAAGCGAAAAAAGTGGAGAATCGCGGAAAAAGCATCCGACTTGGCACGCAAAGGAAAAGTCCACGAATAATGAGAGAAATCATCAACAATCACAAGATAGTACGTATAACCGTAAATGCCGATGACAGGGAGATGTCCATAGGTCGCAATATACAAGATCAAAAATGCAGCCGCATGAGAGGAAGAACTATGAAAAGGAAGACGAACATGACGCCCGGGGCTTGGCACGCATGACACAAATGCTCATCGTGAGCCCGAGTACATGGAATGTCGGAACTACGACCGAAGCCGCATCGGGGCATCACGCCCAGATGGCCGAGGCGCCGGTGCCAAGTAGTGGAAGAAGTGGTGGCGGCGAAAAGCAAATGACAAATCAGTGGCGGAGAAGGCGAGGCGCACGCCGGGAAGCGAAGAGTGTAAAGAGGCCCCGTGCTATCACATCGGAGCAGAGGACGCCGGAAACCAAATCCTTCACAAGAAGATCGAAGAGTCAAACTCCACGTAACAAGAATTGTCACCGTAAATCAACGAATAGAAAGAAGGTTGTGAACCATCGAAGGTGCAACAAGAACATCGGGAAGACGAAAAGAAACCATGAGTGCCGGTGGCACCCACGTAAGTGACAGAAGACACGAACCATTTGCGACCATGATGGACGGGTGGGTGAGAGGAAGAAGGAGGGTGAATGAACGAGTATACTTTGGGGTTGGGGGTGGTGTGGTAAGTAGCCCCCCCGAAGTCCGCGATCCACTCGGGCCGACAGAGGTGTCGGCCCATAGTGCCGGGCGAGTGTGCCAAGTCCGCCTGGCTCCAACCGGGAGGCACGGCGAGGTGCCGGAGCACGGGGTGGAAGCCGGGAGGAGCACCCGGTGAGCATGGCGGCCGACGGGCGAGGCACACCACCGGGAGCCCGGAAGGGCCACATGGAGACGCGCCCGACCATGGGTTGTGGAAGGACGGCCGGGGAGCGTCTCGTGGTGGCGGTGGAGCCGGTGAAGCCTCGATTGGCCCCACGACCATCCCCACGACCCCCCCCTCGCGGCCACCGCAACAACGACCACCACGGCCCCCCCCCCCCCCGCCGGCCCGGAGGAGGACCTGAAGGGACGACGGCGGCGGAGGAGTCGGGCGCCTTGGCGGTGGTAGGGCAGCGAGAGCGTACGAGGAGGTCGAGGACCCCGGGCGTAGAGACGGGCCCAGCGGACCACCTTGAGTGAGCTCCTCCGGGGCAAGGTCGTCCCCGAACCTCGTGGAAGGTGGGGGGGGCCGGCCGCCGGTGAGACAGAAGGAGGTGGTCAAGCGGTCGCCGAGCCCGCGGAGGACGTTGAGGACCAAGATGCGGTCCTCCACGGGGCAGCCAAGGTCCCCAAGGGAGTCCGCCATGTTCTTCATCCGGCGGCAAGATTCGCCGACGGAGAGGTCACCTTGGACGAAGTTGCGAAAACTCGCCGAGACGGAGGGCCCGGGCCGCATTGCTCAGAACTGGCCCTCGAAAAGTGCTAGCCCGGGCTCGGGCGGGCGTCGGGGACGCGGCGAACGATGTCGTGGAGCTCGAGGGAGATAGTCCCGACGATCCAGATGAGACGATGTTTGTCAAGGCGAGCCACGCCGGGTTCTCGGGCCGCAACCGAGGTGTCCAGGAGGATGTGGTCGCCGAGGGCGTAGCGCCGAGGTGAGAAGGAGCAGGTCCCGCCCGCCGGGCGTAGAGGGCGACTCCCTCGCTTGAGGACGACGGGGACGAGGTTCCGAATGTTCTCGACCCCGCCGGCCCGGTAGTGGAGCCGCATCACGAGCGGGTCGGCCGGGTCGCGCTGCAGGGACCGCGTATGGGACGCCAAGCTGGCCCGCGAAGCCGGAGGAAGCGGCACCGGCGGCCGTGGGAAGGGAATGCTGCCGACGAGGAGCTGCTCCGCCGGCGATACGGGCGAGCCAAGGCGCTAGCCAAGCCAAGCCCCCACTCCCATACGAGTGCAGCGCGCGCAGCTGGGCCTCCCCGCCTCGCAGCGATCCGGCAGCAGCGATGGCGGCGACGAGTGGAGTCAGCACCGCCCGCCATGGCGTAGGGTTGGGGAAGAAGCGGCGGAGGAGGTGGCGCCGGGAAGGAGGCACCAGCCGCCGTATCGGGCGGGCTGCTGCTGCAAGGGCAGCGGCAGCAGCGGCTGCAGTGGCGTGTGCGCCCTGCTGGCCCTGGGCGCCAGCTGCGGCGTGCTGGAAGCCGCCACGCCGAAGCTGGAGGCCCGGCCGCGCCCTGCTGCACGCCTGGGGGCGCCCGCGCCTCGTTGCTGGCCGGGCGGCGGCTGCTGCGGCGGCTGCTGGGGCCGGGCGGCGGCTGCTGCAGGCTCCCTCCGCCCCGGCGCCCTGCTGCGCTGGCAGGCCGGGCTGTGGGCGGCGACGCGCGCCCGAGGAAGAAGAAGGGGAGGGGGGAAGAAGGAGAAGTAGGTGGGAGGAGGAGGAGGAGGAGGCCGGCCGGCCATGGGTGGCGGCGGCGGGCGCCGGGCGGCCGGGATGGCCGGGCGGCCGAGGGAGGGAGGGAGGAAGGGAAGAGAGAAACCCTAGCTTGATACCATGTTGGAATTTCTGATTATTAGATAATGGGCTTCACCCTAGAGGGGTAGCCATATAGTTCATACATGGGCCTCATGGGCTTAGCCTCATGGGCCTAATACACACATACTCCAACACAGATGAGTACACACAGGCGAAAACACCTTTAGTGTTCGAGCCGACTAAGACCACCTGGCAGGGCTCCGCGTGGCATGTGCCATGTACATGGCCTTTCTCTTGGGAAGCACAGACAACTGCTCCATTCTGAACAAAAATCCCATTCTCCTTGAACATCTACGGAGTGTCTACATGGAGGTGGTCACTAGTGATGGGGTCCGACACCATGAAATGTTGCTCCCTGAAGTTGACGACAAGAAGGCAGCCATGGTGGCATCCAAGGATTAGGCGACCCTCACCGAGCTGCCGGCTGGAGAAGCGTGCAGCAGCGATGTGATTCGGTGAATCCAGGATGGGTCTGAAACCAACAGTTCCATTGTAGGTGCTAAAGAAGCCAAGGAGAGGGGCTTTCTTGTGGTGAGCCACAAAGCGACTATGGAAATGAGGATCAGTGACAAGGAGGCGCCACGAAGCTACTCCCGTAGGGCCTCCACTCAAATTCTTTCGGTGCCGTTAACACCTCACCCTAGATCCCACATCTTGTCGATGTCGTGCCACTAGGAAGACCTAGGCACGTCACCGGCGTCAGCGAAGTCCGGGACGCTTGCCATCACCATCGCTGGGCGAAGCTCAGGGAAGAGCTCCCTCAGACCCACAGCTGGAGGATGCGCATCTGTGCCGAGACCGAGGGCGCCTCCATTTTTTTTGGCCTAGACGAAGTGGCAGTGGAACGTGGGCTACACACCACAGAGGATGTTGGCAATGGGGAGGACTTCCTGCCCTAGGAGGATGCCAGAGGCGGAGTCGAGTCAGACGGCACCATCGGGAGTCGAGTCAAACGGTCACGCTGTGGCTACGTGCCAAGGCAGACGGCAATGGGGAGGACTTCCTACCCTAGGAGGATATGGGAGGCGGAGTCGAGTCAGACGGCACCATCGGGAGCACAAAGCGTACTAGCCACAGAGACAAAAACGCCACGTTCTCCAGCGTGACCGTGCCCTTGCCTAGGGAAGACGAAGGTGTTTGTTTAGGAGGACAAGAAAGGCACGAGCAGAAGCAGCACGACCTCACTCCCTCGCCGCACCCGGTACGTGATCTCGACTCCAGGATCCCGAGCTTGCGCCACACAACCCAACATCTAGGGATTGAGGAGGGCTGCATTGGGTCGCGGCTTGCGTTAGGCCAAGCGTCCGCCTACATCCTTCTCTGTGTTAGGTGGGGGGCATTTGAGTCTTTTCCCGTGGTCTGAGTTGAGAGAACATATTGAAAATAGGAAATAATAGAAAATGTGAAAAATCCTTCAAATCAAAGGACTTTGTGTGTCCAAGATTATATTTTCAAAGGCTTGTGAATTGGATGTCAAATGTAGGGAGGTGTACGTATTGAGGGTTAAATATCAAAATTCTCTTTGAGCCTAGACATATTGGATGCTAAAGGTTACCAATGCAGAAACTCTAATCCTGCTTTTGATTTGTGTGTTATTTTTTTAGTGTGTGTTTTTCTTCTCTTCTTTCTATTTTTGGTTGGTGTTCTCACCCTAAGTACTAAAACCTATTATTCCTTCTATAATGCAATGAAATGCAGCTCTGTTGTTGTCTTGCATGTTCGAGAAAAATATCATAATGAAAACCATGACAATCTTGACAAGAGTTGCTCCTCAGAAAGTAAAAAAGAGTACGCAAAGCCAATCCATATTTATATATGTACCTACGACTGTTCCCATGTCCCTCGTTCCATCCAACGCGTCCAGAATCTGACCAATCTATACATCATATGGAAAATTATAGTCAAAGGAACATCACTACCAAGTACCAAGAATTTCAAACATAAGCTTGAAATGACAAGACATACAAATGAATCGATTCCAATGTCTACAGTACATTTTATGTTGTGTGCTTGATACACTTGAAGATTTGACTTAAGAAAAAACATGTTCTATGAATTGTGATCCATTCCAATGTGTATGGTACATATTATGTTGTGTGCTTGACACACTCGAATAAGACCAAGAGAAACATATCAATTACGGGGAAAATGAGCTAGATCATCACTACCTTTTCAATCTCTAGTAAAACTTATAACTAATAATATCTTTACAAAAATGACAATTTGACAAGCAGCAGGTAATGCAATACTGGCTCACTAATTCATACCGGGTGCACGATTTGTATATCGACCATCACCACCTCTTCCTCCTACGCCACCAAGACCATTTCCATACCTAGGAAACAAATCACAGAAACTTCAAAAAAACTGACATGACGTGACGCTCAAAATATGTGCAAGAAATAAGAACTGACGGACTAAGTTTTAAAATACTCGTCACATAATCTCCTTCTTTTCTGCTCATAGCTATAGCACTATCTAGAGTTGCCAAATTGAAACGGCAAACCCATGCATATATAGAACTAAAACCAACAAAAGTTTCACCGCCATTCGCTTTTAGCTCTGATCTCTAGCCTACCCCAACTTGCTTGGGATAAAAGGCTTTGTTGTTGTTGTTGTTGTTGTTGATGTAGATGTAGATGCAGCTACAGCTGCTGTTTGATGCTGCCGAACACCCATATTTGCTTACTATACAAAAAGTAACACAACGAGCTTTTGAATACAACAAATTTAATAGCACATTCTCATGCAGAGAAAACAGTAAGGTGATACCAAAATCTACAACAGCAACAAAGCATCAAGAAATATATTTGCTTAATAATTAATGTACAAGCCACAAGCGTTTAAATACACATTATTAATAACATGTTTCGTTGAATAGCAAGCATTCGGGCAATGCTATCAAGTAAGCCGAAGATCGTGATAAGTCATCCTTATCGGTCCCTTGATCTCAATTAGGTCCACCAACCAATTAGCTCAACTAGGTTTCTAGTCGACCGACTAGTCATTGACTTATCACGAATAATCGTCCAATCAGGGAGAGGAAAACATTTAGGGTATTATTAGCAATTTGGCCCACAGGTCTAGGATCCACAGTTCACAGCATTTCATAAGTGACTAAGAAACCATGGTTGAAACTTGAATTCTTGATGCTAGGTTGTTTGCTTTCTTTACCAATCAATGTTATCATCGATCCTAGTCACCATAACACCGATCAGCCCAACTAATCGTGACTAATCGTAGTGCATAACTAATCACCATGGAACTGATAAACCTGACTAATCGCATGTTAACACTTTTAAAACTTTTAACTAATTGCGACTAATTGCTTTCCTACTTTATTCCATGTTAACACTTTTAACACGGCCATTACAACAAATAGCATGCATTGAAACCTCGTGTCACAGTGTAACACAGCAACCTTTCATTGAAATGTCGTGTCATAATGTCACACAGAAACCTACGACCTCTCATCGATATACCTAACAAACTAAAAACTGTAATTTCTAGTACACACCAATTGATTTTAATTGACAGAAGCTAGACAGCCTTTTCTTTTTCTTCTTGTCTAAACTATCACGACAAAACTCCCCATTCCGTCCACTCCCTCATATGCCTCCATGATTCTAACCTAGGAGACTAATCTCAAAAGAACTGCCGCAGCATTCAAATCGATGTCCAAGACTAAATAAATAAACATCCGACAACAAAACCCTCGCATGTTTTACCTTGTTTCTGCTCACAGCTATAAATCACTTAAGAGTTCTCAGATGGGGGGCAACAAAGCCCATGCAGATAAAACTGTGAAAAGCTATTACAGATGCAATGTACCAACAAATATGCTAGCTTCACATGGAAAAGTGCATCACATCACATCACAAGACTTTAAATATACAAGTGATCAACGGCACATAAGCACAGTCAATGCAGGAAGCTCAGGTCATTGATGGTGTTAAAGGGATTCAGGAGCTAAACAGAAGAACTAGGATAGCCCAGATATCCTTATAATGTGATGAAATCTCATTTGCAGTGCCGTGCACCGCAAGACACAACCTCTCTAATCCTCATAGCTAGACCCATCTAAAATAGCAATTTCCGATAAGCAAATGCTCGTACAGCTTAAGCGGCCTACTCATCGTCCTGCTCGTTCCCATACAAAGTTTTCAGATAGGTTCAACAAATCAACACAGAGAAAACTGCCAAAAGCTATTACAGTTGTGACAATCATCAACAGACATGCTAGCTTGAGATAAAACAAAAAATGAACATCATAAGACTTTGGAGGTTCAGATTATCAATGGCACATTCGATCGAATAGTAAACACAGTCACTGTGACAGGGTCAGGTCATTGACGGTGCTAAAGGTATTCATCAGAAGCTAAACAGGGGAACTAAGAACGCTCAGACATCTTCCGTAATTAGATGAACCGAACCGAACCTCAGATTGAAGTATTGCACACTGCAGGTCACAATCTCTAATCTACACAGCTAGACCCAGCCAAAAACAGCGACGACCAGTAAACACCATACAGCTTCCACTGACAGCAACAAGCAGAGCACGTAGCAAGCTCCGATCTGCCCCTCTCAATCATACATACATATACATACTACAGTAAGCTAAAACAGCTCCTACAACGCCACGCCCACTCACCTCCTGTCGTCCTGCTCGTGCCCTCCGCCGCCGACTGGGCCGAGCCGGCGCCGGTCGAAGCCGCCGCCACCGCCCTCCTCCCTACGCCTCTTGTGCCGGCCGGGCGGCGGGGCCCGGGCGGCGGCGGCGGGAGCACGGGCGACGCGCGGCCCCGCTTGCGGTCTCCGCCGCCGGTCGCGGGAGGCGGAGGCGACGCGTCGGCCACCTCGGCCATGGCTGGCGCCCCGCGAGATCCTTGCTAGGGCACCTTGCAGTCTGCCCGCGCCCGCCTCGATCTGGAGGAGCCGAGGAGGATCTCTCCCTCGTCTCGGGTCCGGTTGGGATTTGGGAAGCACGACACGAGGAGAAATCAATCGGACGGAAACGAGGAAGAACCGGGAGAGGTGGTGCGTCTGGAGTCGGGAGGGAGGAGGGAGAAAGAGAGACAGAGGTGGGTGGGGGGACGTGTACGGGGGACATGTAGCGGAGTGCCTATAGTGACGTGGCGTCGCGTGGGGGTCGGGATTGACTTGCCGCGTGAGGCTGGGCGGTGGGGCCGATTGCGGTGTGGCCCAGGTGGCAGAGGCATGGGAATTGCTTGGTTGGGGGCTGGGGGCCCTGCTTGGTTTTGGGTGAGAGGGTGAAAAAAAAAAAGGGAAGAAGAAGCATATAAAGGACAGCTTGAAAATCTTTCCGCATAAAGTTTGAAAATCTGGTGGCTTTATTTATCTGACGGAGTCTGTATCCCGTAGTGCTGAAGTACTATCTTTAAGACAAGGAAAAGCCATGTACTACTACAAAAAATTCTGCAGAGAGTTCAGAATCTGAAGTTTTCAATTTCAGCTTTGAGGCCTTTTGGTTTGGACCGTGTGAATTTCATTAAACTCTTTCAAAAACTACTAGTGGCCGCTTTCGCTTCTGCTTGTAAGCAGTTTGCGGCTGCAATTGTTTTAGTTGCAGCAACAGTAGTAGTACACAACTAATCATGGCAAGCTTCAGCATTGTTGTCTGCATGCGTTCCCGTTTCTTCCTTCCTCTTTCCTTTCCGATTTCCGAAGGGTGCGTTCTGATCTCCACACAAACAAAACGTGAATATTAGCCGACTCAGGTGTTTGTCAGTAGCATGCACATTCTTTTTTTTCTTTTTCCAAAAAAAAGTCCATCATGCCAAAGCACACTCCAATCATCAGTCACCAGACAGAGACAGGCAAACGCTGCACGCTCCGGACATGCAGGCAGGTCGGTATACCAAGTACTCGCACGAAGGCAAGTTTCCACATGCAGATGCAGCTCAGCTCTGCGCGTAGTTGCAATAGCCAGAGAGAATCAGCTAACAGCTTTTGGATCAACTAAAATTTGTTTACAAGCTGCAATAGCTAGAAAGAGCCAGCTAGCAACTTTTTATAAGCTGGGTGACTGAATAGTTAAAAAAAATAGACTATAAGCTGGACTATTTTGACTAATTAGAAACTTATTTAGCTGCTAGCAAGTTATCTATCTCATCCAAACAACACTGTCAAAATTTGTAGCACAAATAGCAGTACCGTCATTCGTTGCTCACGGGTAATGTGTGCATCGATATTTTGTCCTGCTCAAAGATCCACTGAGGTTGCAGTCTTTGCATTATTGTAAGCTGGGTCCATTTCGGAAAGTGTACATGCAGCGGTATTGCAAGCTTGCCATTTCGAACATGCAAACTGACAACTAGTGCCAATTTCACCAGACATCAGTACCGCTCACATAATGATACCATCAAACTATAATCATAATCAAGGCGTGCAATTTTCTTCACGTTGAAAAATCTACGATGACACTCAGGTTACCAGGTATCCAGAAGCCAGAAATAGACTGTCCCCTCTATGCCAAGTTTGCCAACAAGAAGAATGTCCAGTTTCCTCAAGCAGCAACCGCACAATATAGTAATTATTAATTTGGCAACACGAGCATATATACAATCTTCACCACAGCTGGAGAGAGATTCTCATTATTAAAAAGACAGCCATAGTTTTCACTTGTTCATGCTACTTGCTACATTACCGAATCCTCGGTCAGCGGTTGCAATGAAACCTTACTCCATTAGAAAAATGAGTAGCTAGCTTCTGCAGCCTTTCATTTTATTTGCTGCTTGTCTATGATTATCTTGTGTAGTGCTTTCTTGGCTTCCTCCAGAGTCTCAACTTTATGAGGGACATCAAATGCTAGCCTCTGAATATTAAACTGCACAGAAGAACAAATTCAAGAACTTCGCCAAGAATCAATAGGCTCATGGTTGATCGTAAGCAATTAAGCATATATTATACCTGTGCGCCCTGACGAACCCGTATGTCTATCCCTTTGCTATCTACTGATATAAGAGCAGCATCATCGACCTCCCCTTCTGATGATAGGACCTCTCGAAGTGGTTTAGAGAAAATAGCATTTAATTCCTGCATAAAATTCATCAGAATATTTTACTGTAGAAACCTATGAGTGGGAGTGGCATGTAGCTAGCCAAATGACCCAGATAACTTGTTGCGGTCATTATACCATATAAACAAGTTATCAATGATCTGGTATGGTTGGTTACCTTTAAACTTTGCAAGTCACCACCATCAACTGCTATCTTGTCAGGTTGAATAGTTTCATATTCCTTAACATCTATCCACGCAACAGTTCCAAAGCCCCCGATGAAGTATATGTCACTGTAATTAGTGAGATAGTTTGTCACAACTCCCAATTTACACAAGGGTAATGACAAGAAAAACACTGCTTTTGATAAACAGGGAAGCACATATTTTAAACTACAGAGCTGAACTCAAATGACAAACGGATAGGAAAATACAGGATGATAAAGGGACATAACCAATCAGAAGTCCAGACCTTATGTTGTGCATCCTGTAATAGTAAAAATTTCCCCACTGCTGTGATGCCCACTGCTGATGTTTTGCTACATATTGTTTATGGGCCCATTCCTAATGAACATGAACAATCAGTTCGTTCACCAAAGTTCTAAAACAAAGAATGGTAGAACAAAATATAATCCAACACTTCATATTAACAGTTCTGAAGATGCATCATAGATTCCGAATTCAAATCATGTCT
Source organism: Chrysopogon serrulatus (assembly GCA_015844335.1). Taxonomy (NCBI): domain Eukaryota; kingdom Viridiplantae; phylum Streptophyta; class Magnoliopsida; order Poales; family Poaceae; genus Chrysopogon; species Chrysopogon serrulatus. Next base: position 246,425 of record JADLZL010004767.1, on the reverse strand, counting down.
CAAGAGCAAAAAAAAAATAAAAAAAAAATAAAATAAAATCCCTGCTCTCTTTACATCCATGGCGAAGTGTCACTGACAACAAATACTAGTAGCTCAACAGGAATTACTGATTAGGGACATTTGATGTTGAAAAAATCTCAGCCCAGAAAAGGCTACCAAACAACAGTTGTTTATTAGGATTCAGAAGTCAGAAGTGACTATCATATGGTTAAAAATGCCAGCAATGTTACAGTGGGGGTTTGCCCTGCTGTATTTCTCGTTAAAAAATAGAAATGCCACTAATCAATGGAAAACCAATTACCTAAAAGATTGCAGTATCTAAAAACAAAAGGCAGTTAAAAAGAAACCTGTTGTTCAGCTGGTAAAGGGTAAACATCACCAAATATGGTGACTCGCGCATTTGACAGTCCACTCCATCCAGGCACCTGTGAAGAAGATTCACATGATATTACCAAGAATGAAACTTATGCTCCACAACACAACTCCAGAAGGAAATGTTAAGAAACTTCATACCTGGACAACAAGCGTACATCTTGGGTCAGCGAGTAAGTTCCTCGTATGGATTGCTAAGGGTGACAGTGAGAAAATTGGGTCTGCACAAGACATCGACAGCGACAGTTAGAAACAGTGGCCTAACAGAGTGTAGCATTATTTTCCAAAAACAGTAACAATAAGGTGCTGACTCACGGCCCATTGAATCATTAGCAAAGTCGACAAGTGAACCAAACGGATATCCAGTACGTCGGTGATGCATGCCAGACATGACAGAGCACAGGTGGGCAAACCGCGCCTGGTACACACACATAAATCAGGCAGACAAGAGAAATATGAGATTTTGTTTCACAGACAGGAAGCCTCAGGAGGGTAGCTAGCAGGAGCTACCTGTTCCATCAAATTGCGAACGGCCAAAGCCGGCGGAGGTAGACCATGGGCGAAAGTTGCACTCTGCACACCACCTGATATGGGTGTTCTAAACAGGCCAGCTCTAGTTCCACTTGAGTCAGTACTAACACTGGTTGATGAAGCCTTCTGCGACTTGTCAGCCGCGACCGGTAGGACTCCATTTTGACTTGAATCGCTCTTCAGCTGTTAAAAAACATTTAGTACAATCAACTAAGCCCGAGAGAGCGAAAGGTAAATGAAGTAGAATAAACTGCTGCATATACTGTTCTCTACTTCTCTTAGCAATAAACAGGAAGATAGCAAGTAAATAACTTCTAAGTAATAAGCGAAATCCAGAGACACAACTCTAAATCGTATATACTGTTCTCAAGCAATAAAACAGGAAGATAATAAATAAATACCTTCTAGTAAATGAAATCCAGAGACACAACTCTAAAATCTTTGATGATGGAAATGCTAAACCAATACATAACCCATGCCCCGTACTTCTCAATTGACTAGCACATATCGAAATTTTGGACCTCTCATAAACCCTTCGTAAACCAGTAGCAATTGCAACCACCGCAACCTATCCAGCCATCTCAGCATGCATCACGCCTCGCATCCAGTCTAGAATCTAACAGAACAACAGCCTAAACATAATCCAATCGCCCCCGGATTCATCCCATACAGGCCACGGCTCTATCATTTTTCTTTTAAGATCGGCCGCCGCTCCCATCTACTCTCACATCAAACGCGTACACCCCGGGAACCCACTGGCTGGGCCTTGAGGGAGTCTATATATAATGACAGAAACTGTTACCCTGAGGACGGGAGACCCGTTGGCGGCGGGGGCGGCCTGGGCGTCGTCCTTGCCACTGCCACTGCCACCGCCGGCGCCGGCCGCGCGGAGGGGCCGCAGCGGCTAGGACGGAGCGCGAGGGACTGCGCGGCCAGGCGGGAAGGCGGGTGGCGCGCGGGGAGAATGGAGGAGGATGCGGCGCCCGCGAGAGCGTCCATTGGTTGGTTCTGGGGCAGGCAGGAGAGAGAAAGAGAGGAGGGGTGGAGCGAAGAAGCGGCGCGGCGAGCGATGGAGGGAGAGAGTTCGGCGAGGCGGCTAGAGGACGGGGAAAGGGGTTTTGGCTTTTGGGGATTTTTGGAGGGGGGCGTGTGTGGGGAGAAAGGGTGACGTGTCTCATTTGCAAGCGTTGGATTGGATGGGACCCTGCTCTTTTTAGCATTTCCTCGTCTAGAGATTCTCACGCGCGGAAAAGGTAAGCGGAAACCTCAGAAAAAGAATGGACATCGCCCGACGCCGATCAGGTCATCTCTACTTCTCTAGTGTCTTTTCAAACCATAGTCCTCTATAAAGAGAGGTGTACCAATTCAGACGAATTTTACACCAAAACATATACAATAGGCAAAAATTGTAGCCACAGTTCATGCTCTTTATCGTTTTTGACTTTTCAGACATACTGCTATGGCTTATTTTATTCTTTAATAATAATTTGATTATTTTATAATTTATATAAATTTTTTAAATAAGATCAAATAAAGTGTAAGTCGGTGACATACTTCTCTCCGTCTAAATAAGTCTCTCAATAAGTGTCGCCGTAGGATGCGTGCCACAAATTTGACTTGATTTATAGAAATATGTGTAACATTTATATCTCCAAATACTTTTGTTAAAAAACTTGATCTTTCTAATGATACTAATCGATGATATTTATTATTATTTAAAATTGCCGGCAGTTGTTTCTCAGAAAGCGAAGTTAACATTTAGGGACAGAGGGAGTAATTTTTTTTAGGACGGGAGGCAGTAGTAAGCAACTTGCAAAATCGACAGACCGAATTCAACGGGGGCACAGAAGCTTGGAGGCCTTTTTTTTTGGCGAAAGAGATACAAGTAAACATGTCCGCATCACTGAGAGCGTCAAGAATTCAGGAAACATATCTGTTCTATTCACACACACACGTTATTCTCAATGAAACGGCAGCAATTTGAGGTACAACATCTGTTCTACATTATTCACACACTGGTTATTCAATGAAGCAACAGCAATTTGAGGTACAACATCTGTTCTAGTTCTACATTATTTGCTACACTGGTTACGCACATCAGTTCAGAGGGGTTATAGGAGAAATCAGTTGGCAGCTTCTCCAACTTTAGAATCCACACTTGCGCCACAGTTGCCCTGAGATGGTGCATCCGTTAGCAAAATATGGATGAGTAAAATGGTATAAAATGAAGAATTCAAGGGAAAAAAAAGGTTTGAACATTCTGAAAAATTATTCAAGACTAACCTTTACACAGACATAGATGTAGTGAACATCAGGTTTCGGGCCAAGAAGTGCAACTACTGATGTGCTATCGTCATCTAAAGGCAATGGTTTTGTCAGTTCCCATTTATTCTGATTTGAAGTTTTCTCCCATCTATCTGCAGTAACACCAGTACACTTACAGTTGTAAGCACTAGCATTTTACCATGACGAAATGAAAACAGAGCTGCTATGGAATGCATTCGTGAATCCAAACATCAGTTTGGATATAAAAAAGGTCAAGACTGATTGGAGCTCTGCAGATACCAGAAGGTGCAGTTAAATTGACCTGATGGTGCATAACTAACCTATGACATGGAGCTTTACTGTCCAGTTTTCCATGTCCTTCAAGAGACGCAAGCGGTAACTTGGATCTCCATAAGTGATCTAAGGCATTATGGGACTCAGAAATTTGTTAAATGCACCAGAGCACAAAATAATTACATCTGTCAAAATCAAATAGTTCAGGTTACCAGCATGTAGACACCATTTTCCTTGAGGATTCTGCATACAGGAGGGGTAAATAGAAGCTGTAGTCAATCAAGCAATATATATCACAGGTAAATGTCAATGTATTTGTTACCTGTTGACCTCCTCTAGCATCTTGGTTGCATTCTCTTGGGAGTTTTGGCCACACTGAAATACAAGAAACGCCGTTGAGTATCAAACTGGAAGAATGTCAAAGCGTCCTCGCAAAAATTCACTCACCATAAGAGAATCTAGTGTTCCTGCAAATAATAAAAGGGGTTAGAACTGATGCCATGTTGAGTATACACGTACAGGTGTTAGCAGTTGCTTCCATAATGCTGTCAAGTTCTGCAATGATAATGGTACCTTTGTCAATAACAGCATCAAATGAACCAGACTCAAAATCTGACATGTTCTTTACATCCATCTTCATGTCTTGCGAATCAAGGGAAATAAATGGTATCAGATTATGTACTGCAAAGGTACTCAAGAACAGAAGGTTGGGAACAAATATTATACATTTAAGTTGAGGCTTATCATGGTATTTCTTCTTCATTTGCTCAATTACCACAGAAGATATATCAATGTTGACAACATCTTGATAACCATCATCGATCATGTTTTCACCAAATACTGCGACAATCAACAGAAGATAAACCACATAAGTAATTCCACTACCTAGTTAAATTAATAAATGAAAGCACATCTATGCTTGCGACCAATGACAACCCACAAGCAAATCAAGAATTGACGGACATATGATCATGCAACTTCAAAAGGAGTGAGAATGACATTTCTTATTGAATAACCTATGGTCCACCGAGAAAAAATAATTAAAGAGCCCAGCCATTTCAATACCTAAGAGTGTTACAGTTAGAATTCCACTGTACCTCTACACACGGATGGAGCTACATGGAGGCGAAACGGGGTCATGGCCCCCCCCTGCCATCACTAATTCGCCACTAAATGAACAGTAATATGGCTACTGTTCATACATTTTTAGAAAAAAATAATGAGGCTAGCCCCCCCTCAACTTGAGTTCAAGCTTCGTCGCTATCTACAATGATACCATTTACCACTTTATAACAACAAAATTCACATTTCAGTAACATGCACTAAAAGGTTCAAATACATATAATTAATTCATATGTCCAACAAACATATAAAATTGTAGGCAAACCTTGCAGCTTCATGTCATGTCGCTGAAAACTTTAGGTTCATGAATTTTGAGAGATGTGAAGTGCTATGCACTAGATGCTCTCACAGTATGCTAAATTAACCAGACACTACAGACCACTACAGACCTTGCCAGATTTCATAACAATTGTGACATGCCAGATTTCATAACAATCGTGACATAGGGACAGGATGGCACCTGGGCTCTCAATGTAATACTTAACTACAATGGTGCAGGGATTCTTATCGCACACACCGAAATGCCAGCGTCTCAATGGTGTCATTGCTCCCTTCTTTACTTATACGAATGGCAAATATTTAAAAACAAGCCACACTGAAGGCGTGGCCTGGTACAGAGGGTAAGGAATATACTTAAATACGTAAGCGAGTGAGTTAAGAGCCGGCTGACGCTCATTGTATTCCTTCGATTAAGACATGATAAGGTGGTCAGGGTGTACGCGAGTGAGTTAAGAGCCGGCTGACGCTCATTGTATTCCTTCGATTAAGACATGATAAGGCGGTCAGGGTGTACGCGAGTGAGTTAAGAGCCGGCTGAAGATCATTGTATTCCTTCGATTAAGACATGATAAGGTGGTCAAATGCCATCCAATCAGACCCTTCCAATAGAAATTGTTAGTGCAGAATTATTCAAGGACGGAAAGAGTTCCTTGATTCTAGTTGTACAGGATAGCGACATTGCGCACCCGAATCGCACATCCGTCTCCGCACTTCACCAGCACTCGGCGATACATGCGGCAGCCGAGACCCGAGCGACGAGGGAAGGAACAATGTATGAACCGCTGACCAGCCAGGCGCCCAGGCCACGGCCTCGCCCTTGCCTTGAGGAGGAGGAGGAGAATCAATCTAATCCCGCTGGCCGACGGGCCGAGACACCCGAGAGGAAGAGCGACTCACCGGAGTTGCCGCAGCCGACGAGGAGGAGGCGGTGGTGCGGCGCGACGTAGAGGCGGAGCAGCGGCGCGAGGGCCGGGTACTTCTGGTACCAGTCGAAGGGCCCGGCCTCCTTGCGGTAGCGCTCGTCCCAGTACCAGGCCTCGCCGTACGCCTGCGACGCCGCCGCGCCGCCGCCCGTCATCCCGCCCGTCGCCGCCGTCCTCGGATCTGGGCCGGCCTCCGCCCGGGAATGGCGCCCGCTGTTTCCGGAGCCGGGCGGGTCTAGACGGTTCCTCTTCCTCCGGAGTCCGCGACGCGACGGGGTATGTGGTGGTGGGCCAAGGGGAGGGGAGGAAAGCGGTTTTAAAACTGGATAAGGAACCGTGGCCTGGGGCCCGCCGGCCCGGCCCGCTAGGCGAAAAAAACAGAAGTGTTGGGCCCAGGCTGCGCGTCTGGGCCTTTTTGCCTCTTTGGGTTGGGACACGCCTGCTTCTGGATCGGTCGTCAGCCGACTCCCACTGTACAGTGGTCTGCTACTGGTCTTCGCCTGACTACGATTAAACCTGACAATGGTTTGGGTTAAGCCCGATTTTTTTGTTTGGTTTTATTTTTGGGCTGTATTGGTTTGGGGTGAAACGGGTTAAGAAGATTGTTGGTCTGATTTGGTTTGGGCCATATTAAAGTGGGTTGATTTGGTTTGATTGTCAATAATGGAGTTAATAATGAGTTTTTATTCTATCTATTTATTTTTTACTTTTGCTTATGACTAAATATAAACAATAGCATGAGGTGCCAGTGAATTGGTGGGTTGAAAATGTATTTTAATGGGTTCAATGTACAAGTGGTTTGGTTTGGTGTGGATGATTGAAGTCACGGTCTAGTTTGATTTGGATTTAACTTTCAAATATATATGCTTTGGATCGGTGCGGATTTGGTTTGGATATTGGCCTACTGTCAGCTTTAACTACGATGGCAATTGGCAATTGTTCCTCCGTCGAGGAGATCGCTAAGGGCGTCCGCAACGGTGCTGGCGATTTCACTAGGTGAGCTGGCGTGGGAGAGAATTAAAAAAAGCAGCAAAGACGGATGTACACAACAAATGGGAGCGTGGGCTAGTGGAAACAGAGACTACAAACGGCTTCGGGAGATGTGCGAGATAGGCGAGGAAATAGTCGCTAGCGACTGTGTTTTTGTGATCATCTCTCCTCCACGTCAAACAAAACATGACGCAAGCCGGCGACGTAGCTGGCCCGTTGCGGACGCCCTAATATTGTCACGTTTGTTTTTGTTTTTTGTTGGCTTTTGTTAACGACAGATTTGCTGGTTTATGCTAGCCAAAAGTCAAAAGCTAAAATAAACAACTCAGCTATTGAGTTAGTTTTGAAAAGCCGAAAAGGAGGAAATAAGTACACTAAAAGATACTCCGTAAAAGAAAACACATTAAAGAAGGTTCTATAGTTTCTGGTGTGCTGAGAAACAAAAGGTTTATTAGAAAAATCAATAATAAAAAGCTAGTTGCCAAAAGGCTAAAAGCTATACCTCAAACAAACGGTCCCTTAGATTGCATTTGATTTGGATAGGAATTATTCTTCAACTATCATATTATTTATTATTTATGCTTATTTTTTACTCCGTTCATTCTAAATTGTAAGTCGTTCAGACAATACGTACCTAAATATACATTATATATATCTACATACACATGGTAAAAGCTATGTATCTAGAAAAACCCAAACAACTTGCAATTTGATATTTTAGGACTCTTAGAATATGTATTTTGGAATCTCCTATAAAGGGATTCCAAGAGGTCCATACATGCCTTAGCAGTGTAGGCTCTACCAGTGCATTTGCATCCTTTGATGCATAGAAGGTATGCAAAACTTGTCGAGTTCTCCCCTAAGGACACATTTGAATCCATTCACTGAAACTTGAATTGCAACTTGATAACAGTATTGGTGTCGTAAGGCAAGATGGTATATTTAATGGCCTAAAAAGTCTTGTTGAGCTCTTAGATAATCTAGTGGAAACAAATAGACATAAAGTTTACGGCTTCGAGAACTTGCTTCTCAAATTGGTATTGCTTCTACCGGCAACGACAACAAGTGTTAAAGAGGGCATTTTCTACAATAAATTTAGTCAAAACTAAGTGATGATTGTATTTTCACTATTAATTGGGGAGACATATCAGATGAAGTGGATGAAGATGACACAATCAAGATTTTTATAGCCATTAGAAAGCACAGGCCAGAAAAGTAGCTGTGCAATTCTATGGTCTTGCATATTCCAAGTTATCAATCTGTTTGTCTGAACTATCCGTGTTGTAGTTTTAAGGCTCATTATATTGTTTAATTTTTAGATACTAAATTGCGGAGCAACTTTTTTTTTTTGGTCGAATTGCTAAGGGTTTGAATACGGAGCTGTGGTGCGGATGACCGTGGTACAACCTCACGCGAAAATCCTATTATATCCGCCACCACACGGTGTCTTGCAGTAAATAACCATACTTTTATAATAAACACTACTCAGGCAAATTTTGTTTGTTTGCGGTGTGAAAATTAGCCAATTCCACATTTTTTTAATAATGCCCTACAATACCTAGAAAACCATACCGACGTCTCGGATAAGCCAGTGTATAAACAAATTGAATGAATAGACACACTGGTATATGTGATTTGGTTTGCTTGCTTTCTCAAATCACTTTTGCTTCTACCAGGCCAGTTGCGACCACAAGTGGTGAGAGGGCATTTTCTGCAATGAATTTGGTCAAAACCAAAATGAGAGAGAAAGATTTCCATCAAACAGTCTTTTTTGGATGGTTTGCCTCGACACATTCATTAAGGGGGTGGACGTCTTGGGCGAAGTGGACGAAGATGGAATAATCAGGACTTTCACATTTTCGGAATGGAACGAGTGAAGATGACACAGACAAAACTTTATGGCAATTAAATTGGAAAGCACAGGTCGCCGGCGGCCGGCCTCCTCCGCGTTCTCATCGGCATGCGCAGAAGATGGCACGAGAAACCTTCGACCCTACGGAAGGCGAGGCGGCTGGTTCCGAATTTCTCTGGTTGTACGTGCTACTGCTCTACCTGGACCTGGGTGCAGCACACCAAAGGTCAAATAAGCCCTCTCCATCGTCGGCTGATGCGATGCGGTCGATCGATCGATGACGGTCGTGATTGGGTAAAATCTGGAGCGAAAAAATACAGTGTCATATGTCATATATATTCGCCACGCTTTTCGTTCGTTCTCACGCGTGCCGTGCGTGTTGCTTTTGCTTGATACGGTGGTGCCGGAAGCGATCTCACGCGCTAAATATATGTGCCGTAGTAGCGAAGCAGTAGTAGTAGTAGCAGCAACAAGCGAATGGAAGCGAAAGCAACAGAAAATGCGTACGTACGCGTCTTCGATAGATCGCGTGCTACGTAACGTACGTGTGCTGCACCTCGGCGGCAGCCGGCAGCACACGCCACAATTGCCTCGTCGATCGTCCGCCGGACAGCAGCTATGAGTAGCCACCTGCAATGCCATGCAACGCAAAGGCTCGATCTGTATCGTTTCCGGCGGGCCTCTAGCCGAGCAGCTGGGTGGGTTGCGTCACCGTGTCAGGATGAACCGGCGCGGCACACACACACGGTAGGCACGGGACGGGACACGAGGAAGTACTCAAAAGTACGTACGTACTAGTCAAGTACACGTCGCTGCCGCCTGCTGGCCGCCCCGATATAGGAGTATTAATTCATTGCCCTCATCCGTACGTGTACGTTGAACAGAGAAAGCTCGTGTCGATCGCTGGCGCCGCAGAATTCACCCTCTTGTGTAGTCGTGTGTGGGCACTGTGGCCTCCTGGTCAAATTAACAAACCTATAATACAGTTATATTCGACAGTGAGCAAATTTATCATTGTCCTCCGCCAACCATTTCATCCGTACTATCCTCACAGGTACTTTCTCTGTCCCTAGATAAATGTTGATGATTGTGTGCTATAAGTTTAATTTGATTTATAAAAAAAATATAATATTTATATCTTCAATTTTTTTAAAAAAAGTAGATTCAGAGATCGTATGTACTACCATAATATTAATTTTGGACTTTGCTAGATATCCGTCAACAGATTTTCTTTGTTTTAATCTGTCGAATTCTGGACCATTGATCTTGCTTCAAGATATGTGTTGTGCTGACGGGTCCGCCGGTGCTGGCGGGTCTGCAAATTGAAGCATTCGAAACCCACTCGAACTCCACGCCATCCTTATCTCTACCCCACCGCGCGGTGGCGCAGGCGGTGGGTGGACAAGGTCCTCGCCGCCACGCCACACGGTTTTCCGCTCGCTTGAGCCCGCGCCACACTGCGCTTTGCTGCTGCGTTGTCTTCGCGCGATGTGGCGGGGATTTTCGACGGCTGCTGGGCTATCGGCTGTCCACGCAGGTGTGGCGGGAGCCTTCGGCGGCTGCTGTTGGATGGGCGGCAATGTGGGGAGAGCCGTGGGGTGAGGGCCTGTTGTGTTGTGTGTGGCAGCTGTGTTTGTGGAGAGTTGTGGTTCATCGCCGGCTCCAGGTACTTCTCCACCGCCAATTTATTCAGTTTGGGCGGCTTCGGCCCCGTCTACAAGGGCTTCGTCGACGCCCGCCTCCGTCCGGCCTCCGGCTGCAGCACGTCGCCGTCAAGTACCTCGACAGCGACGTTGTTCAGGAGCATCGCGAGTGGCTCGTACATTCATTCCCAATTCCCATGCGACACCCTCTTCCAGTACCAGCGTGTGTGGTGATTTGTTTTGCATGCTGTTGGATCTGAATCAAGCCAGGTGCCACTAGATCCAGTTTGATTGATCTGGTTCTGTAGTTGTTTTTGGTGTAGATTTCAGATCTATAGTTTACGGAGTGGGGTGTGTAATGTATTTTCCACCGCTGCTCAATTTTCAACCAGTGGTGAGCGCCGCCGCCGGGACCCGGGGCCTGGGGCCGCACCGCGTCATTCGGCCTTTGTAGCGTCCTCGCACGCCCACTCCGTGCTCACCCTTTCTACCGCTCGCCCTCTCGGCGCTCGCCAAAGAAGGTGGCTGCTGTGTCCGGCCACTACGGCCCCCTTTGCCACTTCTCTGCGACTACCTCCTCGCAGCCTGCCAGACTCGTCTCCAACTCTGCACTGCCCGTTACTCATCATATAGTTTCTTCACTGCTTGGCCTTTGGCATCTTCGGTTCCAGTAATGAGAGTTTTGCATTTTGGACTTATATGGATTTGACCTGTTTGCAAGTTGTTAGAAAAGACTACTGTTTGTGCGAAGCTTGCCTCCTGTACTTTGATTATTAAAACATTTTCTAATGCATCTATAGACTTTGGGTACTTATGTAGGCCTATGACAGACAACGTTTTGCATCTGTAAGCCTGTATTGGTACTTATATAGGCCCACGTTTTGGTCAGTAGTGTATATAAGGTTTGCATCTGTAAGCCTGTATTTGGAGGCTGTGATATATTCTCGTCAAGGCTACATGAGTCAAGAAATTTTGAAGACATGTGTTGTGGTTTTATTTAATTAGCAGATTAAGGTTTTGTGTCCATCAGCTCAAAATGGACATTGATATTGAATTTACACCTTGTGTTATTTACCGACTAGCCATTGCAGCAAAATTTGAGGCTCTTTTTGGACTAAATTTTTCAGTAACCTAGTTTCAGAGATCTCTTTTGGGGGTCAAACGACCTGGATGTCTGGCATTGCTGATATCTTCGTGCGAACCAGTTTGCTTAGATTTAATTAGGTGAGGCCACACTAAATCTGGAGTCTTGCACTAAATTAGCTGTCTTGTGTATGCACGTGGTCACACTAAATTAGCTAATCCCTTTTGCTTTTTTTGCATGCACATGACCTTGATCAGGAGTCAAGACTGAATTGCTTAGAGGGAACTGTAGTCATGTTGCCTTAGTAGTCAGTGCTCAGCAATGTAGTCACCGCTGAAAATCCTGCACAACTAAGAAGTGAAATCTTCTCTGGTCTTGCAAAATTATGAATTGCTTAAAGTGTGATTTCGGTCTTATGGTGTTTATTCTTATTTTATTTTATTTTTGGACTGAAAGCTGATTTCATTTCATTGACCGGCTCAGTTTCAGAGAATCACCAGCAGCTTATGTTTTCCAGTTTCGATGGTGCTGCTAATCTTTTTGTGTTTTCTTTTGGTTGATCATGCTCTTTAGCAGCTTTGTGCTCGTGGCTATTTTTTCTTGGTTTGTCACTTTTACAAGTTGAGCAATATCAGCAGTCGCAGCCATTGAGCAATACAACCGAACTCTCGCTTTTCGGATTGGCCAAGTGCAGTCAACTTCCATGTAGCAGTTTGCAAATCAAATCTATGTGCAACACCCCTTTCTTGCTACATATTCAACTAGTGTTTTGTAATTCTTGCAAGCTAGTATCTGTGCTTAGATAGTCTAGTTGCTTAGTTAATCTTTGTGCAGCGGTCATCTGGTTTAGTATTTACTGTCTTTCCAAATCTTTTTGTTGGGCTGTTCTGTTGCTTAGAGTTTTAGTTTCAGGTAGCACTTTTGGCCTGTCCAGCAGTAGTAGCTTTAGTTTGTGCATGTGTGTGTGTGGGGGGGGGGGGGAGGGGGGTCTGTGTTTTTGTGCGTATGCGTTTCTCTCTCTGTCTTTGTGTGTTCCTCTCTTTGTGTATGTGTATGTTTGCATTTTCTGTGTGGTAGATTTTTTGTGCATACGTGTGTCTCTCACTCTTTCTCTCTATGTTTGTCTCTTTTTCTTTGTCTTTTTTGTGTGGCTATCTGTTTCTCTGTGTTAGTCTCTGTCTCAGTCTGTGTCTGTGTGAGTGTTGTTTCTGTGTGTGTTTGCCTATTTTTTGCACTGCTTTTTTGTGTGTTGTTAATTACTGTATTTTATAGTTCATTGTCAAGTGTCGACCTATCTCATTGTTTTTTGTTTTTTGTCTAATCATTTGTGAAATAAATGTACATTGCTGGTTTGTGTGTGCCTCTGTGTGTGTGTGGGGGGGGGATGTTATTGTTTACTGGTTGTGTGTGTGGGTGGTGTGACGGAACCGCCCAATTTATACATGATCAAGCATGAACGTCATCGCTGATTTCGATGGCACGCACATACTCTCACATGTATAAACCCGGTAGTCCGCCGAGTGTCACGAAGGACCTCGGTAAATCAACTTCACAATCAGGATCGTACTCGATTAAGCAAATACATATCATATACTCAGAGTTCACAGCAGAAAAGTTATTACAATAGGATAAAGAATATAAATAAAAGTTTAGTTTCAAATTGATTTACAATAAAACAAGTTTGGAATGATTACCAAATCAGAGAATAAAGTGATATTGCTAGCTCGAATGACATTCTCCGGTGAAGTATAGATGAGAACATATCTGGAGTAGCCGTGCCCATCGGTTTTTAGTTAATACCTTCAGCAAACAAAGCAATTCACCTGCAACAGGGTGGGATAAAACCCTGAGTACTCAATTGTACTCCGCAAGACTTACCCGTCAGGAAGAAGAAATAAAGGACACCAAGGATCATGATAGGCCATATGTGGAGTTTGATGGCTAGCATCATTTGCAGAAAAGCTACTAATGTCATCCTTACTTTAAGTTTTAGTAGCAGTATTACTATTGAGCTATTTAGAACTATATTAGCACCTTTCTACATCATGTCATTTTAATCATAGAAACCATAGTTTGTGGATGGGATACCAATCAAAATCCTTACCTTCACCATCCAAGGTGTTCTTTTATCACTACGTCTCTGTGAAAAAGGTATGAGTTTCTCACTATCCGGGAGAGACGGCGATTCGAATCGATTACACTAGCTGGGTAAAGCCCGTATCACACACCCACACGGGTTTGTACATCACCCACGCGAATCACCGTTTTCTATTCGAAAGATAGGATTGAACCGTTTCGCAAAACTCATGGTCCTCGAGCCTCACCAGTCAGTACCCCAACGACCCGTGGCCTGTAGTTGCTACTGGATCTTGGATCGATCCCCCACACCATTTGCTCTCCTCCCAGTAATGCTAACGGTTCAATACCTACCTCGAACGAGCTAATCGGTTTCACAGTCGAAACGAGTTATTTGGCTATTATGTGAAGGTACGTTCAATCTCACACCTAGATCCAGAATACGGTACGGTCCTTAATCGACACAGACGGAAAAGATATAGACATACAAGACCTCCATGTCCTGTAGCCTCACCAACACCGAATTCCGTCCGGTCTCCAATTATCATCCACCTCATGGTTAAGGATATCGCATATATATCCCATAGTATCAAGTAACCATCCTATATCTCGCGGGAGACAGAAAATCACCCGACTTCTACCGGTCTACGCATAGCTAAGCATTTAGGGAAAACGTCCTACACATACTAGTGGGATAGTATCTGGAAAAAACTGTAGATCAAGGTGGTCATGCAGCAACGGTTTCAACCAACTCCTATTTACTTAATACACATTATACTAGACTTAAGGTGTAGTAAAGCATTTGTAAATCAAAGAGAGAGGGTCATGCTCCGGGGCTTGCCTGTGTTGCAGGGAAGGTTAGCTGTTAATCTTGACATCGGCATCTTCCGCGGAATCATCTTGTCAGGATTGGATCATCACAAACCTTCTTTGGAACTTGACCATCGCTATTCTCCTTCTCTCACGTGCACTACATGAAATGAGATGATGCGTGTTTAATGCTATGCATGATATGTGTAACACCTCAGTGTTAAGCATGCATTAGGCACATAATTAATTAACTTTAAACCTTCATTAAGCATGGCATAAGCATCATCAAGCATTAACCCTAAATGCATCATCATTTTATGTGTTGCATTTGTTTTAATTTAATTAATTGCTTGAGTGTTGCTTTGTTAATTAATTGTCTTGCAAACAACTTGATCAAGTTTGGATCCATGTGCCTAGCATTTCAAAATGATTTAACAAAATTTATTGCAAAAAGATTTGGTGCATTTTTGGTGCAAAAGAAAATAAATTGAAAATTCCCTTTTATGCCCTAAATTCAAAATGAATTTGTAGTTCAAAAATTATTTAGAATTTTGAGTTGAGCCCTGAATCAAAGTTGTTCAGTTTGAAATTCTCTACAACTTTTATTTTGGGCACTTTTCATGAAAAAGCTTTTAAATTTGTCAAATAATTGCATTTGAGTTGATTCAAAATTTCAAAAAAAAAAGAAGAAAAACGTTACCGCGAACGAGCAGGCCGAAAGCGGCCCAGCTCGGCCCACGGCCCACGGTCCGCGTCCCACGTCCAGCGCCCGCGCCGTGCCAGCGCCGGGCGTGGCCGACCGCTGGCGAGAGCCGCCCGCGTGGCCGCACGCGTGCGCCGCCGTCGTCTGCCGCCGTGCCAAGTGGCCGGCGTGCCCGCGCGGCGGTCCCACCGCCGCGGCCGCTTCACCCCGCCGCGCCCGGTGGAAACACGCCTGCTCCCTCATTCGCACTCGTTCGCTCTAGCTACGCCTCGCTTCCTCGCTCGCCCCGCAGCCAGCCGCTTGAGCGCCCACCACCCGCCGCCGTTCCGTCGCCGTCGGCGAGCGCATGGCACGCCGACGAGCGCACCCCCCGCCTCGCCTTGCTCCACCTCGCGCACCACCCCACCGCGCCGCCACCGTGCACGGTAAGGGGCGCATTGCGCCGTTCACCGCAGCCGCCTTAGCCCAGAGCTCCGCGAGCTCGCGCGCCACCGCGTCACCGTCTCCCTCTCCCCCTTTCGCTCTGCGCGCACCGGAGCCGCCAGACTCCGAATCGAGCATCCGCATGCTCAATCGGAACAATGCGCGTGTAGCAGCCGCCGCGCATTGCTCGCCGGAGTTTCCCTCCGCCGCCGTGCCGCCATGCACGCGGCCGAGAACCTCCAAATACCGACACACACCCCAAACCCCCAACTAGATCCACCTCGCACTTTCGCCGCGCTACGGCGCGCCTCGCCGGAGCCAACCGGCGCGGAGATCGGCCACCGCACCTCCGTGCCGGCCGCCGTGCCGCCATCACCGCCGCCGTCGTAGCTAGGGTTCACCGCCGCCCGCGCCGAGCATCGCCACCACGTCCCGCCTCGTCGCGAGGAGCGGCCGGTGCGCTTGGCTTCTGCCGGTGAGCTTCGTCGCCCCGAAGCCGGGCCCAGGAAGTCGGTTCGCTGCCTCGGCCTGGCCCGTGGGGTCTTGGGCCGAGGGGCTCAGCCTGGCAGCGCCCACGGCCTACTGGGCCGGCCCATGCGCTAGGGTTTCGGCCCTTTTCTTTATTTTGTTTTCCAGAAAATGCATGAAAATGCTTTTTGATTTATTATTTACACAAATGTGATCCAAATTTGATGGGGATTGTTTTGTTAGGTTTCTACTGAGTAGATCTACCTAAGAAAAATATGTGGTGCAATTTTTGTGGTACTTTTCTATATAGATTTATTTAATTGATTAAAAGGCTGAAAACTGGTTAAATGCATGGTAAATTGTATATTGCTCTGAAAAATGTGACTCTTATTTTGCTAGACTCTATTTGTGATGTAGTTGCTGGGAAAAATAAATGGCATGCAGTTACTGTACAAAAATATTGGAATATGATTTAATTTCGTTTCTGGGCTGATTCTTGTATGATTTTTAATAAAATAATTATAAGGAATTAAGCCCTGGTAATTTTTGCTGATTGCTCTTGTGCTAATAAGTTCTAGTTAAAATTATGAAATTTGTTGTTTAACACTTTTCACTGTGCAAAGTTATTAAATGTGCATTTCTGACCAGTAGTTTCATCTTTTTGTGTAGACTGTTGTACTTGGTAAAATGTGATGAAAAATTTATCATGGCTCTGTTATAGCATAGTGTAGCTCCTGTAATTTTTGTAGAATTTTCTGAACTGTCTAGACAGAGGTCACAGTTCAAACCTATTTATTCACATGAAATGATAAGTAATTGGATTAAATGATTTAATGACTTTTATATCAATCCTTGTGCATTTTCAATTATGTAATGCTTGCTGGTTCCTTGATTGAGCATCATAGCTGAAACGTGATGTTGGAATGAATAGTGATATCGCTCTCATCTTTTTGTAATAAGAGTATGTGTGTATGTGCATGTCGAACACACTCTTCTTTATGCACTTCTCTAAGTGCTTAGAGAAGAGATTTGCACGTACTCAGTAAATGAGTTAGGTTGTTAGTAGAGAAGAGATATGCACCTATTCTGTCAAATGACTTGTTAATCATTCTCATACATGAGCATCATGTGTTGTGCATTCATAATACTTATGCACGTGCATCGCATCATACAGGTTCGCAAGAGGACCTCCCGTCTTCGGACATCGAGCAGAGTCTTCAGGAGGAACAAGAGCAGGAGTTTCCACCCGAAGCCGAGGAGGACGACGCAGAGGATCTTCCCGAGTGTCCTAACCACCGCGCCGCCGACTTCGTCCGAGGCAAGCACCGGAGCATTAACTTACCTATGCTTTCTAACAGTCTAATTATGTTTTATGATTGATGCATTAAGTATAGGAGTTGTGTGACACCGTTGATGCATTATGTCCTTGCTTTACCCTTGAATTACCTGCCTTGATATACCCTGCTAGTCTAGGGCGAGTTTTATGCTTAGCCTGCTTAGACGGTAGAAGTCGGGTGATTTCCTGTCATCCGCGAGATAGGTGGTTACCTATGATTGATGGATAAGCTTTTGTTGATATCATCTGGTTGATGGTTATGGTCATGATAAATGGAGACCGGACGGAGTCTTGTGGGGTTGTTGGACCATAGTGATTCCGTGCAGTCGATTAAGGACCGCATCGTTGTTGTACCCTAAGTCATGTTGAACGCATGCCTCATGTTTAGGCGGGCCGGATAAGTCGTTCCGACGCGAAGCCCAACACTATCCGGGCCGGTTCTCGATCCGTTCGCACCGTATTGGAGATGGATGGGGGACCACGGGGGCGCGAAGAGTAAGTCCGAGGTCCAGCGTGGGCGCTAAGGCGTCGGCGGTCCCCCGAATGCGGTGGTTCTATCTTGAGTCCGCGCGCTTGTCTTCTGGATACGTGCCATGGTGATCTGTAGCTCACTTTAGCGGGTGAGTGTGGTTTGCATGAGGAATACCCCCGAGCTCAGTAGTAATCGATTCGAATCGCCATCGTTCCTGGACAGTGAACACTTGACTTGAGCTGCACCATCGTAGTAATGATTATGGAATGTGGTTAATGATGATGATGGGTTAAGCTGATGAATATGATTATGGTTACTACTTGCTTGCTTAATCATGATTAATATACCACAATGATGCATAGTACAGGTGCTCACTTAGCATAAATAGGAAAGATTAAGCTGAGCTATTAATTAAAAGGTTACTACCGCTTTTCCGCAAAAAGAGTCAAGCTATCCCCTGATAAAGCCTGTCATACTCCTTGGAGTCTTTTCCTTTTGAGTAAGTCGGGTAAGTCTAGCTGAGTACCTTCTCGTACTCAGGGTTTTTCCCGCTTGTTGTTGTGCAGATGGCCATACCTACCACGGGTATTGCGAGACCTGCTTATATCCAGTGGATTAAGCACCAAAGGGCAATGGTCGATCTTACTATTCTCCCCACTTGCTTTTGTGGATTGGCTATTGAGCTGGCACTGTATTAAACTTAAGTTGTGTGTGTGGGTTGAGCCTTAAAACTATTTTGTTTCCGCTACTTGGATTTAAAGAACTCGGGTTGTAATAACTTTATTTCCGCACTCTGATGTTGTTGAACTATTTGTGAAATGTTGTAACATGCGAATGGTGACGCTAAACTTGTATGATCTTGGTTGATGATGTTTGGTTTGAAATCCTTCGAGATTTCCGGACTACCGGGTTTATAACGGCTTAAGTGTGACAATTGCTTGCTTAGCGAGCGATTTTTCACTTATGCTTTTATAAATTGGTCGGTTCTGTGACAATATGATGCATGATGAGATAATCTATTCGGATAGCAAAAGAAAGCTTCATAAAGTTTCATGTGTGCAATTCTCTTTCTCTGATGACAACATTGTATTATCAAGTTTGTTTTTAATCTTTACAGAGTAGGTGCATATCTCCTCTCTGAAGAAGTTACTACAAAACTTGCAAGCAACCACATACTAGCTTCTATAGGTCTATCATGATTATTATCATTAATGAATCAAGTTGCCGAGGATCATTTGGGTTTCATGATCCAAGGTCTACAATCAATCCGAAAGTCACACAAGTCACCATATGTGTAATCCTTTTCAAAAGCTATAGCAAAGAAGCACCAAGATCATTACTCAACTAATTAGTGAAGCATTATTAGTTAAAGTTAGATATTACTTAATAAAATTCAAGATGCTTTCAGCACAACATGTTAACACTATCAAAGACATTAATTAACACTACTAAGTACACTAGTGATATAAGGTTAAAGCCATCAGCTTCAATATCAAAACAGGACAGCAGAACAACATCATATCATCTTTTTTTTAACCATAACTGAAGATCTAGACATCCAGTAAAGGAGTTCTTAGACTTTTTAGAAAGCTTATAAAGTTATCTACAACTTTGTTATTATCATTTCAGATTAATTTAATCATTAAAAGGGTCAAACAATCCAAATGAGCAATTCTGTCCAGAAGTTGGACAGAACTAGATCCTGAACTTAATATTTTCATAGCCAGAGCTATAGACCACCAAAAATAGTGATCCAAGACATTCTAGAAAGTTTATGAAAAACACTACAACTCTCTAATTATGACGAAAAGGTGATTCACAATTTAATCTAGTCAAACAAGCTGACCTTTCAAGACTGCACAGGCAGTGGACAGAAATTGTTTGACATTTTGTAAAACCTATAACTCCCAATTTTGTTGTCCTAAAATCATGAAATTTTAGGACAAATCAGATATGAGAATTACCTACAACTTTCGTATTCAACACTATCTCAAGAAATATCATTATCACTATGAAGTGATCACCAAAACAGGAATTGTGCTAGCAGCTATTTCCAGCAAACGTGGAAGATAATTATTTATTTGCTTCCCAAGCAAGATCATACATACATAAGTCAACCACTTGGTTTATAGCTAACATTAATCTAGTAAAAATGACTTTAGTTATAGTTAATACACTAGCACCTACACACATATTTGAAGGAGAGCTAAAGCAATAACCAGAAACTTGCATAAGCAACTTAATCACTAGTTGTTATGATAACAGGGAGCACACATCCAATTTATCTCAAAGCTCAACCATTACCAAAAAGAACTTAATAGCATTCCATTTGGTTAAGAAATAGTAGAAGCATCACAAGAAACATGTATTTACTAATTATCTACTTAAGCAAGTCATTAACTTATATATAAAGGCTATAATTATTATTTTTTTTAGGTGATATTTCAAACATCTAGTTTAGACTTGATATTTTTATAGGTGAAAGGTATTATTGAATCATGACTAATATAGAATTATCACATGTTAAAGTTTTATAAATTAATTATTACAAAAATAACAAATATTAATTACCAATAAGCATGTGAGAACAAGTTAAATGCAAAACTCAACATTTTCTACAACATATGACCATGTTAAGTGTCCTTGGGTTATTAAAACATCATACCAAGGTAAAGGAACAACAATTTCTATTTTTGCATTTTTACTTTAATTATAAATTATTTAAAACTATCCACTAGGCATTAAGCAAGATATCCAAATATCCAAATAACTCAACCATACTTGCACCAAAAATTATAAATTCTTCCACAGCACAAGCATCACATAAATAGCCTACCATAAAATTTTCACACCAATTGAGGCAATAAACAAGCATTTATAAAATTAACAAGAGCACACCTTACTTAACAAAGATCAAATTTTACCATAAAAACTTTCCACTAAAACATATCATATTATGACTCCATTACATAGACCTACTCATAAGGATTCCAAAACATCCTCATTTACTATTTTATGATTTTTGTACTATTTACTATGAATTTTCAAATTTTCAGCTGAAATTAGCATAAGAGAGAAAAGAAAAGGTAAAATCGTACTGTGCGCACTATTCACCTGAGTCTATGGTTGTGCAGAAAGGCCCCTGGAAGAGTTTCTATTCTAACACGACGTCCCTGGTCGCGAATGGAGCAGAGCAGCGCCCGGGAAAACTCGTTTTTTTTCGGCCGGTTGATGCTCGTTGGTGACAAGGGAGAGGTGCCGGAGCATGGAGGTGCTCGTGCGCACTCGTTGGCGGCCGCAGCTTGTCGTGTGAGGGCCCGAGACGTCCTGGCCGCGGCGGAGGTGAAGCTCGACGGCCATGGCGGCTCGCCGAGACGTGAACCGGCGGCGCGGCCGATTTCGGCGACCGCAGTCTGCGATTGGTGGCTTGGGAGAAAGGTGGGGAGGTGGTGAAGCTGTGCATGCGAGCTGTGAGGTGGCGAGGGAGTGTGCAACTCGAATTTGGCCGGCGGAGAGAGGTTCTGCACGACGATTTTATGCCGGGAAAGAAAACGACGGCGGCGGCACGGTGCTCTAGCATTTATGGGCATGGGCGAGCTCCGAGAGATAGCCACCTGCCTCACGAGTACCTCCACGCGGCCAGCACGGCGTGGCTGCGCGCGCGCGAAGCACGGGGAGATCGTTGCAGTGGCGGCGGTGCACACTGGAAAGAAGGAAGGCGAACGGCGGCGAGCTGGCGGCCTCCTGGCGGCAGTATGGGCGACGGCATGGGCGGGAACGAGCTCTCCATTCTCCTTTAGACAACGCGACATGATCTATTCATTGGCTACGGCGTGGCAGCCGCGGCGAAGTGGCAGACGGCACATCGACGATGACATGAAGCTGCCATTTCTGTTGCAAAAACAGTGACTGAAACCGCTATCTTTGCTGCTCTCTATCTCCCTGATCAGTTGATCAAAAGGCAAACCAGTGGCACCGTGGTATACTCCTATAAGTATACTCCAACTTTGATTAAGGAGACACAAGCTAATTCTCAGCGGTTTGTAGACTACCAGTCATCAAACACGAGTAAAAATAAACTGAGCACACCTTATTCAGTTAAGCAGAGTTCATCACAGTGATTAGCAAAGTTTTAGCATTTATTTAAAGAGTAACCAACTATCATTATGCTCAACCAATTCGATGATACTCAAGCAGTGGCGAATCTACGTGAGGCCATAGGGGTCGGCTGACCCCAACGACCTTGCAGTAACCACACGTACCATGCAATTTTTCACCTCTTATGACCCCGATCAAAAATATTTTAGACCCCGACAACCCGATAGCCTATCTACTGACAAGTTAATGATCAAGTCAAAAGCACATGCAGCAGGCCCAATCAATAGCTGTTCAATTTAATCCCCTTCACTTATTATCGTTCTAGTTATCCAACGCCCATCGGCTTCTTGGCTTCTCACGTCCGTGCGCCTTCTGGCTTTGGGTCCACAAATGGCCCAGGTGGCTTGGATGGGAGACAGGAACGTCGAATAGGAAGGACGGATCGGATGCATATATAAGGGCCAGGATTTTTAATCAATGCAAGCATTTTAAAAAGGCAAAAAAGCAAGAGTTCATATTTATTTGAATCTTACTTCCAAGGTGCAGCGGGAGTAACGTAGAGAGGTAGGTCTGATCTTGTTCGCTTTACGTTGTAAATAGTATTTTTTTTCTAGCAAAAAAATTAGCTGTTTCAATTTATTAGCCGGCATAAGTTCTACCGAACAGAGTCTATAATCATAAGCAAACATGTCATTTTGTTACTCGTATTAAATTAGGGAACTTTCCCCTATTTCTTGTTTCAGAAAACGTTATTGATTTATATTATGTAAGGCTGCTTGCAAATTGTCAATATAAAAAGATTATTAGACCGCCGACTAATTTAATAAGCAACCAAATCAAATTGTGATTTGTCACGATAGTCATTGTTAGTTTATCGATAAGTAGATAATTGCTGTGCATGACAGGTAAATAATTGCTCTATGATAAGTAGATGATTTTGTTCATCTGCAAGTCGCAATACTTGCAGAAAGTTAACTGAACATCTCTAAAGTTCATGTGAAGTTAATTCCTTTTCTTTTAACTCATTTGTTGTAGAAGAGCCCAGGAGAGGAGGATAAGCACATGTGTGCTGTTGGGAGTAGGACCTGAATGTAGGCAAACAAAATCATGGAACTATGATGCCTTCCCCTGTCTGATCTCCTGTCCATTTCCTTTCCGCCATCATCTACATGCAATTGGTACCAATCAATCAAACAGAGCTGAAATGAAAGGGTGAATGAAGAAGCATTGGAGCTGATCATTGGGGTGGATCTGTTCTTGTCTAGGATCTGGCAGAATATGCATTGCTTATGGGTAGTACCATTACTGTACTTGATGCCTGTCTTTGTGAATATATGGGATCATTTCTTGGATTATTTTGCTCCAAGTATAGTCTTTGTGAAAGTATGTGATTATTTTACTCCAAGTACACTCGTCTGTCAGTGTGCTATTGTTAATGGGTTTTGGATTTTTGTTTGATTTTGACCCGTGTTCTACAAATTTGACAGATTTTTGCTTATAGCATCTGTCATTTTTTCCTGAAACACATCATCCTCTGGTTTATCAAAAAATCTGACAGATTTTGAGGTGTAAAATCTGTTGACAGTTATATAGTCAGTCCCATTAATTTTTTTATATTTGTTTAGTTAAAGTTGATTATCTGGAAACAAAAAAGACAGTTATTTAGGGACAAAGATAGTAAATGACTAGCTAGGCGGCACATTAATGCGTGAGAGGATGACTTCTTCTTAGATGTAAATAGGTTTAGTCAGTGCATACTTTTCATTTCACGGTTTCTAGAAAGAAGCTTCAATCGGTACGTGTCCTCTAATATATATGGAGGGAATGGTCTTCTTTCAGTAGAAAACAAGCCCAAAAGGTGACCTCCATATTTCATACGCAAAAATAGATGAAAAACAATTTAGAAAGAAATCGGTTCGAACTTCATTAGAAAACCGACCTAGCTGGCACCAAACCGTCTGGGCTAGTTATGTCGGGTCTCAGCCAAGTCAGGGGAGAGGGAGGGGTTGAAGACGAAAATGTTAGTTAAGGACACCGATGTCCGAGGGCTAGGAAAGAACGGTGTATACTTTGTAGGAAGGACGAGCCGACCTTATATAACTATGCATCCACTTGTAACAAAAAAAAGTGTACCCACTTGAACAGTCGTTCAGAAATCACAGAGATTTTTTTTTTTTTTTTTGGAAAAGTCGTCGGCGAGCAGTTTTATTTGCAACTCACAATTCACAATAGTACCGGCTGGAGCTACACGTGCTGTTCTTCATTCGGTTGTTGGTGCCACCAGAAAAGGTTATTGCAGCTGTGCCGCCAATTGGAATGCATGCACATCCCTACTACTTATTGCTCCTACTTGTCTTGTGTACCGAGGTCTGACTGAGAGTCTGAGGAGCACGAGCCGGCCGGAAGAAGAATAATACATAAATAAAATAAAATAAAATAAAATAAATCGAGATCGGAAACATATATATGCAAATCGATCGATCGGGGTCAGGGGAAGGCTGACTTATACTATGTATATAGTAGTAGTAGTTCAATGGGAATGGAACAAGGGAATACAGGAGGAGCCTGCGAAGGAAGAAGGCTCCGTTATATTCGTTCAAATGTAGAAATGGCAACGACGCGCTCGGTCCGGCCGGCGACCATGCATGGAGATACATGGATGCTGGATGCAGCCGCTAGCCATCCGGCCAACACGGGGGCGCGCTTTCGGCCTGGAGCGATACGTGTGTGTGCGCGCGCGTGCCAATCGGCAGACAAAGATTAGTGTGTCGTACCCAAGGCAACCAACGGTTTCACACCACACACGCAGCCCGTCGGCGACACACGGAGGAGGTGACGTCGCCACGCCGCTCTGGCTGTGGCTGGCTCGACCGACCGACCGAGAGCGTACAGGACAGGACAGGGACGGCGCGGGCGTGGCGGATATAAATAGATGGACGACGCGCTGGCCCCCTTGCCCAAAGCCAACGCGGTCACGGTGCGTGGCTGGAGGAGCTGCCAAAGAAAGCAAAGCAGAGGGAGAGGAGAGGAGAGGAGCGGAGGAGCTCAAGTCATATTTTGGCGTCGGATCCAGTGGGGATCGATTGATTGGTCGTCGTCCCCGGCGGTAGCTCCACCGTGCTCGATTCCTTCATCCTCTTCATCTCGCCGGCGCGACCCCGCCCGCCCACATGGTACGTTCCCCTGCCCTGTCTTGTCTTCCTTTGATTCGAGGCCGTACGTGCCGCCGCCGCCGTGTGCTTTCCCTCCCGACTCCGGCCACCGCCGCCGGCGGTCGATCCGCCGTCGTTGGTCGGTCGAATACATAAACAAATAAATAAAGCTTAAGAAAGATTCCCCGGACGTCGTCACCTGACGAGTCGTGTGTGGCCTGCAGTTCCCTCTCGATCGCTAGCGCTTAGCTTTTAGACTTTTTGGATATTAGTCGTCGTCAAATCAAACGTACAGTAGAAAGGAAAAGGTTCCGTTTACACAAAGAACCAACCGGCGAATGCGCGGGAGGGGAGGCTGGCGTGCTCCGTCACGCTCACGCCGCCGCCGCCGCTGTCCTTTTGCAGTTTTTACAAGGCAGGCTCTCCCGTCCATGCACCGTTCCGCCGCCGAGGTCGATCCAGCACTCCGGTCTCGCCGTCGCCGTCGCCGTCGCATGCATGCATGCTGCGAATGGGAAGGAGATCAATTCAACGAAGAAACATGCCTGCTTTTCCATATATATTACCATTTCTTTGATTGACAAGGAAACATGAATCACCGATTGAATGTGGTTTTCCCCCCTTTCTCCGGCGGGCAATTCTCCTCTTTCAGCGGCAACATCCCCGATTTCGATATATATATATATTACCATTTCTTTCCCGTGATTCCTATCCCGTCCCGTCCCGTCCGGCCGGCCGCGCCCCCCCTTTTTCTCTTCACAAGCAAGGAAACAAACAGGCAGTCAAGCACACCCGGGCGGGGACGGACGGCGCGGCGCCCAGGCCGGCGGTCGGCCCCCTCTTGCCGTAGCCGTTTCTCCCCGCCTCGGAAGGTCCGAGCAACGGAGCAAGAGACAAGAAACAACGTGGGCCCACTCTACTTGTTTGTTTATTTTTATTTTTATTTATTACTTACAGTATATACTCTGCCATTTGGAACCTTCGCACGCGGTCACGTACTGCCAAATCTGACGCCGCCCGCGCCCGGCTCCGTTCCAAAAACCTCGTCATCGTACTCCTCCAACCCGTTCTGCTCGGCTGCGCTCGGCAGTGTCAGCGTCTCGATCGGCGGCGCGCCGGCACGCTGCTGGCATGCGGGAACGTGCCAGCCTCAGCGGCCTCGTGCCCTCCGCTGCCGCCCGTCGCGCTCGCAACACCCTGAGACAAAATGCTGGCCGGCGCTACTGTCCTGTCCATTTGATTTTGATTTACTACTATTATTAACTGTCTAACGTCATTATACTAAAAAAACGTAAATCGATCTTCTCCTTTTTTTTTAATACATCCATCCAAAAGAAGATGTGTTCTTTGACCTGACGGTTCGCTCGTGAATTGTGATGTGACGCAGGTGGAGTCAGAGGGCGAGGCGGAGGCGGCGTGCGCGGCGGTGCTGACGCCGCCGCTGTCGCTGGAGGGCGGACTCGCGGCGGAGCTCCGCCCGGCCAACCTCGTCCAGCGGGTGCTCAGCCTCTTCCGCACCGTCCGCCCGGGCTCGGACCTCTCCCACTTCCAGGTGCGTGCGGCGTGCCTGTGCCACCAGCAGACCACCACTGAATTCCATCTCACTATAGTATAATGCTTGTTCATCCAACAACAATAGCTACTACTAAAATACTAACAGCTAGTACTACCAGTGTCCTTAAAGGAGCACTAATTAAGCTGCGATGAGTAACAACAATCAGCATAATTTTGGGCTTTCTCTGACTTTGACGTGTCCATGGCATCAACTGCGAGCGAGAAATTGACTTAGGCTATCTGCACTCATCGTCCTCTATTTCTCTCCTCTATACTGCCTAGTCAGCAAGATTCTCTTCTGTATATCTAATTCTTCCGCATCCATCCATCCTCTATATCATCCTCTATCCATTGTGGGGTCCACTTGTTATTTTATCTAAATATATTCATGTGGGATCTAGTTTTCAAGGATTTATTGCAATAAATTTAATGGTGCAATCGGAATTTAATTTGGTTTTTTGGTTTGTGAGTTAAAACATTTTTCATACGGGAAAAAGAGTTGGACACGCTCTCCAACGCACTCTCTCTCTTTCTTACGCTGGCTCTCCCGGACGCGCTGCATGCACGCGGGCCCATGCTGCACAGTACCGGAGATCCTGGACAGGCGTTTGCAGGCGCCAGATTTACTGGAGACGCTGAGATAGCGTAGGCGTTACAGGACACCGCTGCAGCGTTTTGGTCCTCTATCCGGTCCATGTGGCTCCTCCGGATGCTTTTACCGTCTGCCGCTGCAGACAGTCTTACAGTACCTACTAGTAGGTCAAGTCCGGGTCAGGATAACCAACAACAAACACTAATACTAACAAATGGTGCTACCAGTTTGCGCGTCTCTGACTTTGAATTTTTGTTGTTTAATCTGGACGTGAAGCGATCAATGTTTCCTTCTTCTCTACTCACTTTACAGCGACCCTACTTTTTTTTTCTTTTTTGTTTTTTTGAAAAGTACTCACCCTACTTCGGTTGCGGACAAGGACTCCTCAACGCAAAAGTTTTGAATTTTCCAGCACTGCTAGTTTTGAAATCAATTCAAATAAATAAAACAACAGCAAACACAATAGTGTCTGAAATTCTGAATGAATGAATGAAACTCAAAACGTGTTGGAATTATTTAATTTTCCAGCTGCCGGCGACGTTCAACCTGCCCAAGTCACAGCTACAGCTCTACGGCGAGGGCGTGTACTGCGTCGGCGAGGACCTGCTGGGCCGGTGCGCGCGTGGCGCCGACAGCCTGGAGCGCCTCGCCGCCGTGGTGGCGTGGAGCATCTCCACGACGCGGCCGCCCATCTTCGGCTTCGCGCCCTACAACCCGGTGCTCGGCGAGACGCACCACGTCTCCACCTCCACCTCCACCACCTCCGGCGGGCTCAACGTGCTCCTGGAGCAGGTCTCGCACCGCCCGCCCGTGACGGCGCTGCACGCGACGGACGCGCGCGGGGAGGTGCGGCTCGTGTGGTGCCAGAGCCCCGCGCCGCGGTTCAACGGCGCGAGCGTGGAGGCCGCGGTGCGCGGCGCGCGGGAGCTGCGGCTGCCGAGGCACGCCGAGACGTACCTTGTGGGGTGCCCCAACCTCATCATCCGCCTCCTCCCGTCGCCAGGGGTCGAGTGGGCCGGCGACGTCCGCGTCGCTTGCGCCGAGTCCGGGCTCGAGGCCCTGCTCAGCTACTGCCGGAGCGGCCGCTCGTTCCTCGGCTTCGGCGGCGGCGACGCGCGGTGCGTCAGGGGCAGGATCTTCCGCTCCGCCGCGCCCGAGGAGACGCTGTGCGAGATCGACGGGTTCTGGGACCGCCAGGTCTCGCTCAAGGACGTCGCCACTGGTGAGGTCTCCGTGCTCTACGACGCCCAGCGCGCCATCGGCGACCTCGCGACGCCCGTCGTGGAAGACCCAAAGGTAGGAGAGGATTAGAGGACACGACTAGTAATTATTATAGGCTCTAATGCGACTGATTACTGATGATGATGCGTGTTATGGATCGATCGTTTCGTGTTGCAGGGCGTGTCGGCGTCGGAGTCGGCGGTGGTGTGGGCCGAGGTGAGCGACGCGATCTTGAAGAAGGACTGGGAGACGGCGCGGCAGGCGAAGCGGCAGGTGGAGGACACGGCGAGGGCGCTCGCCAAGGAGAGGAACGAGAAGGGGGAGGTGTGGACGCCAAAGCACTTCTCGCTGTCGCAGAACAAAGACGGCGACTGGGAGTGCTGGCCGCTGGAGGAGACGGTGCCGCCGGCGCCTATTGTTGTCCCCTCATCCTCATCCTCCTCATGACACTACTAGTAGATCACACTATAATTCACTGATGATATACAACGAACGAACCTGAATGAATCTATCATTGAATTTATTAGCTAGTTATTATAGCTTTTCTTCTTCGTCTGCTTGAGAATCGTGTGATGCATGGTAGCCACGGTTTCTTCAGGGTCTGCTCTAATTTCTGACGACAAACCACCAGTGGCAGATGAACATTCAGTGAATTGAAAGAAACAAAATGGGCTCTGAAAAATCTACGAATCCACCACAACCAAAGTGACAAAACAATGCAGAACGGCAATTCTTCACGGAACAAACGATGAATAGCATGTTTTATTTTCCATAATCTACATAAACGGATCCAGTCTGTATATGTTTCCATCCTTGTTTGGATGTTGTCAGATTCACCTCAGTCTATGTGTTTGGATGCTGTTGAATTTGGGTGGAGTTTAGTTCAATTCAACCACTCCAGTCCAGTCTGACACATGTGGATCGCTGTGAATTCAACTACATCCAAACAAGACCTCAATTGGGTACTACGAATGATTTTACCACTGCTATAGGGATTACTGTCAGTGAATCCTGTCCTGTAGGTAACTACTACTACGTACTATCGTCAGTGTATCCTACAAGAGCTTCATCTTCATGGAGGGTGATCAGAGGAAGAACAAGAGCACTGCAGGCAGAGGCAGCAGAAGCCACAGCTGATCTTGCAGCCTGCTCGCTAGTGACATCGTCATCCACGGCTGCTGGTAGCTACCTCCAGCTCCAAAACCGTCGTTGTCGGCCGGCGGCGGCTGCAGATACGTGCTTCCGTCGCCACCGTAGCCAGTAGCAGGAGGCGTCTGGCCGGTGGTTCCGTCGCCACCGTTGTCAGTGGAAGGGGGCGGCTGGTTGGCGCTTCCGAAGCCGTTGCCAACAGCAGGCGGTGGCGGCGGCGGTGGCGGCGTGCTGTCAGCACCGCCAACGCTGCCGCCGCTGGGGCTTTGCCCAGATCCCGGCGGCGAAACGAGGGGAGTAGTGGCGCCGCCGTCAGAGTCGTCGTGCAACCTGCACAAACAGATAAGAATATGAATTCTGAACTGAACTTTTGGCAGTCATCTCATCAGGCATCCGAGGAGATTACCCGGAGGGAGGGAGGCAGAAGGCGATGGTGTAGCCGGCGACGCCGTGGCAGGTGAAGGTGCTGGAGCGGTCGTCGTAGGCGTAGCTGTACGCGCGCGGGCACGCCGACTTGAACACGGACGAGTAGGCCGTCGGGCGGCACGCCGTGGGCGTCGCGTACGCGCCGCTGCAGCAGTACTGGTCCTCCCCGAACGCCTCGCACGCGCTCCGGCACGCCACCGTGCCGCCGCCGCACTCCACCTGCAGCTCCCTGGGGCACGCTGCCACACCCACACACACACACACAGAGCTTCACGCGTCATCAGAGCAGCCAACACTAGCAGAGCAGGTAGTTAGCACACGCCACACGACATGCATGGGCAGAACGGAAAGAACGTACAGCGGTTGAGGTCGGCCATGCAGCCGGTGGCGTTGCACCCGCCGCCGGCGCCGCCGGCGCC
The DNA here is from genome assembly GCA_015844335.1 of Chrysopogon serrulatus. Classification (NCBI taxonomy): domain Eukaryota; kingdom Viridiplantae; phylum Streptophyta; class Magnoliopsida; order Poales; family Poaceae; genus Chrysopogon; species Chrysopogon serrulatus. Next base: position 216,171 of record JADLZL010004767.1, on the reverse strand, counting down.
GCCGCTGCCCGGCCGCGCCCGCGGGACGGCGACGACGGGCAGGTTGTACCCGTCGACGAGGCTGACGTCGTAGTAGTCCAGGCCGGCGGCGCCCGCGGTCCCCTCCTTCCCCAGCGTGACCTCGAACAGCGTCGCGGGCGGCGTCGCGCCGGCGCCGGCACACTCCATGCGCCCGCCGCAGTCGCCGGTCTGGCACGTGCCCCTGCCGTCAGCGTCGAACACGCAGCCCGTGCGCGCCCATAGCCGGCCGGACCACCCCGTCGGCGCCGGGACCTGCACGCTCTGCCCCGGGTCGAGCCTGAACCCCGTCGTCGGCAGCTGCGGCGTCCCCGCGCCGGCGAGCGTCCCCGGCCATATGGGCTGGGAGCAGTGGTTGGAGATGGTGAAGGCGCAGCTCGCCGCCGTAGCGATGACGCACCAGTGGGCCAGTGCTAGCACAAAGATCAGCGAGTATGGTGAGCTCCAGCCTCTTGACGCTTCTTCCATGGTGTGCAGGTCTTCAGGTGCTGTTCACTTGGGTTTTCACTTACAAAATCACGTATGTTCTTGATGGCGTTCAGCAGAACTGAGAAGAGATTTGGGACGTGGTTCCGGGCTTTAAATTGTTTTGGGTTGCATTGTAGGCGGCCAAGCCGCCAAAGAAAAGGTTTCTTGGTGAGACCGCTTTAGCATTTCTCGAGCATTGGGTGGCCTCGGTGAGAAGAAATACCTTATGTAACAATGCAAGTGATAAAAGTGAAATTGGGCTATCACTAGCTAGGTGTCTACTGATGGTACTTGTTAGTAGAATGTATATATACCTTCTTATCAATCTTAAACAATCCTCAATGTGCACAAGTAACTATGACCTAAAGACCTCTGGTCCATGATATGCAAGTCAGTACTATACGACCATCGAATCTACATACTGATATAATAAATAACCGAGCACTGAGAGTCAGAAAGAACTAATTTGAACTGGTATAGGAACATTTTTCCATTTTTGGACTAATGAAAGAGACACCCTATTTGGTCCCACAACATATGACTCACTGAACATTGCTTCCAGGTGGGCAAACTTGTCTTCCAGCAGTAAGACCAAGACAAGAAAAGCATCAATCCCTCCCATGAAATGGAAATGATTCTACTGCAAATAACTGAATCGTGTCACTGTCATAAACAATGAGCAGTGGTATCTAAACAGATGCCAGCTTCGACCATTGTAGATACCCTCAAAAAACAAAAATATCGTCTTGCTTATCTGATCGGGTAAATACATTGCTTCTGATTGGGTATGACAAAAATGTATAACCATCCATGAACAACTATCTTTGTGCTTTAAAGAAACTAATCATGATGCAGCTACAAACCTGGTATCTACCTCATAACGGAAGTAAGGGTCTCAAAATTGTCACATCCTCACAATCAGCATAAGCCTTGCTCAGCCATCACTCCACCCCGGAAGAGGCCAGAACAAGATCAACACAATCAAGAAAAACTATACAACTTTCAAAGTCTCACATACTCCTGCAGCTTATGAAAGTCAACAAAGATAATCTTCTGAATTTTCTGGTCCACACTCCCCAGAGATATAGTGAAGAATATTTAAAAAAAAAAATAAAGCAGTAAAATTAGGGGCATATTGAGAAGCAAACTTTGGATCATAAAGTAATCATCAGATGTCAGTTGCTAGAAAAGTTCTCACATTGTGCAACAATAACAAGCTCGCAGTCCAATCTGAAGGGCTTAAATGATAAAAGAAGCCCCTATCTTCCATATTAATCTATACTGAAGGATAAAACTATCATGCATCATTCATGCCAACTCTTCTATAGGGGCTGAATTTTCACTCTGCAGAGTACTAGGATCATCAACAATTGTGAGGCCTTCAATGTCCAAAGGGCGTCCAGTCATTGGATCAATAGGATGTCTATCGCGAGGCCCACCCTTGAGTGCCATAGCTAGCTCCGGAGGTGGAGGTAGAATTCCTGCACGAAACAGTATGCGCTCCACAGGATCTGATGGCTGTGCACCAACCGACAGCCAATATCTGCAGCAAGATGACAGTTATGAGAGAGTAAACCTAGTAGCAGTGCCAATAGCTCGTAGTTTCATTTAATTTTGTAAGACATTGCTTATTCTGAATCATGGTCATGCATCTGAATTCTGCACATATACATGTTATACATATGAGCGCTCTCTACAGTGAAAAAGTAGGCTTGTTTTGATACAATAGGTATCGCAATAATATAAATCCACAACAAAACTTGCAACCTACAGAGAGATACCATGGAGAGGGTTATTTTGGCAATTTATATCATCATTTTTGTTGAATAATGGGAACAAATACTATAGTTTTATAACATGTCTATTGTATCTCTTGAAGTGGATTATAATTTATACGAATACAGTTTTCCATGTCAGGCCTCTTATGCTTATGCGTAATAGAACAGTGGATCCTTTGGAACACAGTAATTTCACAGTAATCGTGTAGGAGTGTCACAAAAATCAGTTCATTTTCATGAAAAAAAAAACATGCAGGAATTAAAATATCCTCATTCCTAAGGGGCAATTCACCTGATGCTATCATGCTCCAGATATTAATTATTGAGCGTCAAGATATACAGTCTAAATAGAGAAACGAGGATAAATTTTCAAGCTGGCTTCTACCGGCTAATGTCAATTCGATGGGGTTTACAAAAGGTACTACATCACTTAAAATACCTACTCCCTGCATATGCCCAATAGAGGATGCACAGCAGGTCATGTGAAATGCATGTATACTACTCCTGAAACACCATCCATCCAGATCCAGCGAGTTGCGCGTGAAGAAAAAGGGCGCGCGGTGGACGGAAGGCGACGAAACTTCGCCGGCGACAAGGGCTCGCCGGGCGCTTTCCCCCCGGTGACGGGGCTGGAAAGTAGGAGATAGTGATCGTGGTGAGTCGCTCTACCTCTTGACCGTGGTGGTTTTGGCGGTTGTCTTCGCTCAGGGCTCCTCGACGGAGGGTAAGGGAGGAGTACTCGTGGTTGGTGGCGAGGTTCCCGTCGACGGAACAGGGAAGGGAGGACCGATTGTGGTGGTGACATCAGTGGGGTTCTCGTGGGCGGAGCAGGGGGAGGAGATCCCCGGTTGGTGGAGTTTGATTGGGGGTTTGATTTTGCTGCTTCGGGGGTGTTGTTTCATAGCAGAGTTTCTGAATTTGGTTCCTGGAGACAGAACAGCGACAGGATGACAATTTTGAATCAGAAAGGGAGAAGGGCCATGTGGAAGGAAGCTAATCGAGTTCTCCAGGGGGGGAGAAGTGCTCCAGGTGGGGGATTTTGGGGGTCACAGGTGTCGAAGGCAAGTGAGGCTATGGAGATCAGGAAGGTGCTGTTCAAGGATGGAGAAACGAATGCTCTGGAGGTAGAAGACGATGCCTGTAGGGGTGTACCTCTCAGCCCAGTCTTTTGCTTCCCAAATTTGAAGACAGATGGACCTAGATGGGCTGGAAATCAGGAAGACACGACTGAGGAGGAAGATGAGTATGAAGCCTTTGGGAGAAATATTGAAGAGTTGTATGGGCACTCTTGGAATCCAGGCCCAAAGGAGGGGTGGTTTTGGAAACCCAAGCCCATTTGGGTTGGAGAGGAGTTTTACCCTGCTAGGAGGGAGGAAGTGAGAAAGGAGGGTCACGGTGCCCGCCGCTTAGTTAGGGTTCCTCCTCCTGAGCCGATTTCCAAATCCTTTGCAGAGGTGACCAAGGGGAGTGAGATGGCTTGGGAGAGCCAAAGGGGTCGATGGCTGGAGAGGGATCAAGGGTTCAAGAGAAGATTGGAGGAAGAGAGACAAGGTTCTTGGTACAGAGAGGAAGGGAATCGGAGGACTAGAGAGGGTGAAGATGGGAGATTCAGATCAACTCAAGATGAAGGGAGGGGAAGCTTTCAAGATGAGCAGAATTTCAACAGAAGACCTCTGGAGCAGAGATTTGGTGATCAAGGGGGAAACAGATTTGGAGAAAGTCGTTACACAGGTCAGTTTCATCAAAAGCCAGGAGGGAAAAGTCTGGACCAAGGGGGAAAGGGTGAAAACTTAGGATGGAATCCTGGAGGGAGATCAGCGAATCCTGATGAAGGAAGAACAGCTGCTAGAAACAAAGACTTGGGAATTTGCTACAGGTGTGGCCAAGAAGGACATCACCAAGCAACCTGTACCAAAGAGCCATACTGTTACAAGTGTGGAAAGTCTGGCCACATGGCTTTCAAGTGTAAAGAGTCAGAGGATCCATCTCTAGAGCTTAGAGGCTATGGGTTTCCAAATCAAGGTTTCTTTTGCCTTAAGATACCTGGCCTAGTGGTGAAGCAGTCTGAAGAATTGGTGGGCCTGATTCAAGTTCTGAATGGAGATGCTAACTGCAATAGATTGGAAGCTGAGCTAAAGCAATTTCAGGAAGGGAAATGGGATTGGAAAGTGAGGCAAATTGCAGAAAAAGAATACCTGGCAAACTTCCCCAACAAAAGTCTGCTGGAGATACTATCAAAAAACAGGAGACAAGTGCTGGGAGTACATAACATTGAGGTACAGATTTCCAAGACAGAGAGGGGTAGTGGTGCCTCTAGTTCTTTGGAAACAGGATGGGTTCAGATCAAGGTCCCAGATTTTGCAAGGACTGAATGTGCTGTTAGACTGGTGGCTGGGCTTGCTGGTGAGGTCTTAGTAATAGATGAGCTGTCACTAATCAGAGAAGGACCTGTAAGAGTTAAACTCAGGGCGAGGAAGATAGCAAAGATAAAGGGAAATGTTGAAATATTCATTGATGGTCAAGGCTACAACTACAAGTTTACTCCTGAGGTGAGCTATGGTAAAGGTGACTGGGAGAAAGGGGAACCATCACACAGGAATCAAGATGATCAATCGGAGGAAGAAGATGAGGATGACAAGCTGACAGAACTAGAGAAGATGAGGAGAGATTTTGAGGCCAAGGAGAAAGCAGAAAAAGATGAGAAGGGCAAAAATAACACCAAAGAAGGGAGTAACTACTCACACAGAACTGCAGATCTGAGCTTTGGTGGCTGGACAGATGATGGTGGCTTTCCAGGTAGGGAGGAAGACCTGGAGGAGAACAACATGGCTGAGATTGTTTTCCAGTCAGAAATCATGGCAGATAATCCAAGTTTTCCAATGTGGAAACCAACTCAGGAGACTCAGAACCAGATCAAACCTTTGTCAGCCATGACAAAAGAAGGTTACCTTATCAACTTATCTGAAGAAATTCTGATCTCTCAAGAGCCCCCTGAGGTAGATACAGTACTCGGGGAAGAAGTAAAGGGCAACTTGGTGCCAGAAGAAAATGAGCTGATTCATCAACAGTTGAGTGAAGTGGAAGGGACAGTGGTGGAGGAGGAGGTGAACAGGGAAGAATACAATTTAGAAAGGGGAGCACCAGTTTTTGAAAAGGAGCAGGGATCAAAGAAGCTGAAGAGATACCCCCCTGTCAAGACTAACAGACAAAGCTTGAGGGTGCAGAAGGCCAGGAGGGGAGACAAGGACAAAGATATCTGGGATCTTCACAAGGGGGCTGATGAAGTCACAGGTATAGATGTTTATGATAAAAATCCTTTTACAGTTCTATCTGATTTAGATGATGATGACCTGATAGAGCTGGCAAATGATTGTGGTGTGGTTCTGGGCAATTCTAGGGATCAAATTGAGGAAACATTAGATGCCATGAGGTTAGAAGAATCTCTGAGAGCGGCGGTAGCTGAGGCTAATTATAAGAGGAAGAGGGAGTTACACCTTAATTCTTTAGGTATTCTAGAGTCTGAAAATTTAGCTCTTGAAAAAACTGATAACACAGGGAGGGATGTTGACATTTCTAAAGTAAATGGTGGGGAAAGGAGCATGACTGGGAATAAGGGGGATGGAGAAGGGGTTAGTCTTGAAATTAGGGACCAAGGTGAAGGGGTCCAGCTCACAAAGGGGACAGGAGATGAGGTAAGGGATAATCTGGGTTCAAGAAAAGGGGAGTCTGATGAGGTGTTACCCGATAAGGGAGAAGAAAGTGTTAAGGATGTAGGAGATGATAGACATAGAGAGAAGGATAACCCTCAGCAGATAACTGGAGAGGTGTCAGGAGGCCACAGGGGAAATGGGGAGGGGCCAAAAGGGTCCTCTAGGCTTGAGAGGGAGTTGAGAAGATTAAGTTCCAAATGAAGATACTCTGGTGGAATATTAGAGGGTTAGGTAATAAAGCTAGGGTGGGTCAATTGAAAGAAATTCTGGGGAAAGAGAAATGTGACATGGTGGGGATTCAGGAAACCATTAAGAAAGATTTTGAAGATTTTGAGCTTAGAGACCTGAGTGGTAATATACCTTTTTTATGGGATTGGGTGCCTGCTAAAGGACATTCTGGGGGTATTTTGCTAGGAGTTAAAGATGATTTGCTGGAAATTGAGGAATGGATTAAGGGAGAATACTTTGTTGAGGCAAGAATTAGAGATAGGCTAAAAAATGTGAGGTGGAGGATGGTAGTTGTATATGGACCTGCTAATCATAGTTTTTCTGGTGATTTCTTAGAGGAACTAGATAAATGTTGCAAAGGTTCTAATTTGCCTATTGTTTTGGGTGGGGATTTCAATCTGATTAGAGACAGAAAAGATAAGAGTACCATGATGGGGGATGATAAGTTGATGGGGATGTTTAACTCTTTCATTGAGGGGAATTGTCTGAAAGAAATCAGAAGGTGTGGAGCCAAATTCACCTGGACCAATAAGCAGAAGTCTCCAGTCATGAGTAATATTGATAGAGTTCTCTGCTCGGTTGAATGGGAACAACATTTTCCTATGTGTACTGTAGAATCCTTATTGAGAGTTGGATCTGACCATTGGCCAATACTCCTAGATGATGGAAGTGGCTTGGCGAAAGGGAATAAAATATTTAGGTTTGAAAATCAGTGGATCAAGAAGGAGGGCTTTAAAGAAGTTGTGGCTGACAAATGGGGCAAGCTTAGAGACAAGAATTGCCATTTTAACTATCATCTCGATTCCTGGCAGAAAATAATTGGGGGACTGAGACAGTTTCTAAAAGGGTGGGGTGGTAACCTGAGAGGGGAATTCAAAAGACAGAAAGAGGAAGTAATCATTCAGATCAGAGATTTAGACAAGATAGAGGAGTCACAGGGGTTAACAGAGATTCAATTTGAAGAAAGATACAGATTAGAGGATGAACTTGAGGAAATGTTGGCTGAAGAACAGGTATACTGGCAGCAGCGTGGGGGGGAAAAATGGATCTTGGAGGGTGACTCAAACACTGCATACTTTCATATGATAGCCAATGGAAGAAGGAGGAGAAAAATGATTTTACACCTAGAAGAGAATGGGGTCCGTATTGAAAATCATGTGGAAATCCAAGAAGCCATTTACAATTTTTACAGAAATCTGTTTGGCTTTCAACCAGATAGGAATGTACATTTAGAACAGGGGTTGTGGGCAGAGGAAGGAAGGATTAATAGAGAAGATAATGAATGGTTGGTCAGACCTTTTAGCAAAGAGGAAGTCAAAAAAGTCATTGGGGAGTTGAAAGAAAATTCAGCACCTGGCCCTGATGGGTTCAGTTACACTTTCTACAAGCATTGTTGGGGAATCATAGAAGGGGATTTCATGAAACTAGTTGAGGATTTCTACAAGGGGAAATTAGACATCAAAAGGCTGAATTATGGGATGATTACCTTGATACCTAAAGTAAAAGAGGCTTTCAATGTGAGACAATTCAGACCCATTTGCCTTCTTAATGTGAGCTTCAAGATAATTTCAAACCTGATGATGAACAGACTATCTGGTTTGGCAGATAAGATTATAGATAAGGGACAGACAGCATTTATTAAGGGCAGATACATTCTGGATGGTGTTGTGTTACTACATGAAACTCTACATGATTTGAAGAGGAAGAAGATGAGAGGTGTGATCCTTAAGATTGATTTTGAAAAGGCCTATGACAGTGTGAAATGGGAGTTTATTGAAGAGGTACTAAGAAGGAAGGGCTTTGAGAACAAGGTGATTAACTGGATTATGAGCTTAGTAAAGGATGGTAAAGTTTGCATCAACATAAATGGGGTGAATGGTCCATACTTTAAAACACATAGGGGATTGAGACAGGGGGATCCTATGTCACCATTGCTTTTTAATTTAGTAGGTGATGCATTGGCTCATATGTTAAAGTCAGCAAAAGCAAAAGGAAGGGTGAAAGGCTTGGTACCTCATCTAATAGATGGTGGTCTAACACAACTACAATATGCTGATGACACAATTTTGTTTATGGAAGATGATGAAACCTCCCTGACAAATGTCAAATTCATCCTGTATTGCTTTGAGTGGATGTCTGGCCTGAAAATTAACTACCATAAATCTGAGGTGTTTACAGTAGGGCTGTCAGAATCAGAGCAACTAAGGGTGGCCAGCACTCTGAATTGTGAGATTTCTGAATTTCCAATGAGATATCTTGGCATCCCGGTTTCAGACAGTCATTTAGGGGTTAGTGTGATGAAAGAAGTCCCAGACAAAATAAGAAAGAGGCTTCAACCCTGGAAAGGAAAGAATCTAACTTCTGGGGGGAAACTGGTGCTATCTAATTCCTCTTTAAGTAGCCTACCCATTTATACTATGGGGATGTACAAACTCCAGGATGGGATACATAAAGAAATGGATTCTATAAGGGGGAATTTCTTTTGGCAAGGAGCTGGTGACAAGTTCAAATATCATATGATTAGGCGGCCTGACATGTGCTTACCAAAAGACTATGGAGGCCTGGGTTTAATGAATACCAGGATAATGAATGAGGCTCTGGTAGGCAAATGGGGTTGGAGATGTTTACAGATGGATAAGGATGATATCTGTGCTAATTTGCTTAGGAAGAAATATATGGGGAGAAAAGCCTTCTTTCAAGTTTCAGATAAAGGTGGGTCTCAATTTTGGAAAGGGGTAGTTCAAACAAGGGATATTCTGAAGTGGGGGATCACTGCTCAGATTGGGGATGGGAAACAAGTTAGGTTTTGGAAGGATACTTGGGTGGGTCATATACCTCTTTACCTAGAATTCCCTTCCCTTTTCTCCCTTAGTAAAAGCAAGGATGGGTTGGTAAGTGAATTCTGGGCAGGAGATGGTTGGAATCTGATCTTTAACAGACCTTTGGGTCCTAGGGACATGAGTGAATGGGAGAGACTTATGAACATGTTAGATCATCACAGTTTGAGTGGGGAGAAGGATAATTTTAGCTGGTCCCTGGATAAAACTGGGAAATACTCAACAAAATCCATGTATAGAAGACTTGCCTTCAGGGGTATGGTGAATAGGAGGATGAAAAAGCTATGGAAAAGTAGATTACCACAAAAATTAAAGGTGTTTAGCTGGATGGCTTTCCAGGACAGGTTACAAACTGGAGTGAACTTGAAACATAAAAAATGGAGAGGGAATGAAAAATGCTGTCTATGTGGTGTTAGGGAAGACATGAATCACATTTTCTTCCAGTGTAAGATTGCTAAGTCAATCTGGTGCTGCATTAAGGAGGGATTAGAATGGGAAAATATACCTGAAAATTTCCAAGAAGTTTTTGAGGTGGGGATTCCTTTGGGGGACAAAGAGTATCACATTAAACTGTTCATCTTTACAATCATTACCTGGGGTTTGTGGTTAGTCCGTAATAAAATGGGGATTCAGGGGATCTTCCCGGGCTCGTCTAATGAAGTTTTTTACAAAATTTTCAGCCTGCTTCAGAGATGGCGAATATTGCTTAAGGAAGGTGACTGCAAGTACCTGGATGACAAGGTCTCGCGGATGAAGGGATGGTTAGCTACTTTCTGGAGACGCTCGGAAGGAATGGTGGTAGAAGGAGTCCTGTGATATGGTTTGCTTTTAGCTTGCGTTTTTGTTTTTCCCAGATGGTGTGTGGCCTATGAGCCTGCTTCTGTGTCGGTCACCAGCTGTAAGCTGTCGTGCTGTCGTGTTTAGAGGTTCAGTGTGGAGATAGCCCAGGTTCTAGTTTAGCTGGCATCCCCAGCAGGGTTCTTTGTGTTTGTCCCTTGTTTTCCCTTGTTCTTCCCTGTAATTCTTCCTGGTGATGTACTCGTTTCATGGCTTTCTATAAAAGTCGGGTTTTACCTTCGTCAAAAAAAAAAAAATGCATGTATACTCACTTCACTCGGTCAAATTTTAAACCCATTCTCTTGCCACCATCCTTCCCTGTAAAAAGCAACAAGACATAGGACACTTTCATTACTCAATCGTCAATGGATAAGCCAGTATTTGACGTCAGCAGTTAAAGGAAGGAAACACAACTATTTCGTTAAAAAAATGAAGAGATGAAACTCTACTCTCAATACAACACCATGAAGCACTCATCTCAACAGTGTAATTAAACTACTACTAGTACTAGAAGAACTTCCTGACTCCTGAGATTAAAAAAAAATCCTCAACCTCTATAAAAACCGGCACGAGATCGTCCAATCCGACCTCTGGAACAGGCACCTAGATAATACAACGAAAGAACTGATTGGAGGCGCAATGAATTAGGCTCGGACAATACCGGGGATTGGGTCGTAGTCTCGAGGTGCTTGCCGTCGCGCGGGGAGCGGCTGTCAGCGGCCATCAGCCGGTAGAAGGGCCTGTTCCGGCAGCCGAACCGCGCCAGCCGGATCCGCACCACCATCTCCGCTCCCACTCGCCTTCGCCTTCAAGCAGCTGTTGGCACGATGCGACCAGAGTGGGGGAGCAGGGACGCGAGGGTTTTGAGAGGGACGGGCATGGAGTGGTGGATAGTGGAGGAAGAAATGGGGAGAGCCGGGGAGGTAGACGAAGGGACGAGACCCATGGGCCGGCGAGTTTCATGGGCTCGGCCCATGTTTATTTACGCCTTATGAAACCTGATGAAACGCGCCCCTGAGTCTTCGCAAACTGCACTACAACACAGTCAAAGAAAATGTCTTACCCAAAACAATCATCATCTACTTTTCATCTCTTACCCAAACTGTCTCTACTGAGCGGTGCAATACATGTCCAGCTAGTTCAGCTTTACACACACAATGAAAAGCCGGGTTGTCTGATTGAGAGATTGACATTAAACACATATCAAACCGTAGAAGGAATGTCAGTTTTCCAGATAGCAGGTAAGTACATTGCCATTACCTCTCAATTAACAATGATGTATAACAATGGAAATGTACACTTCTTTGGATGAAAATTTCCAAATAAATCAATCTTCATCAGCTGTTAGAACAATATTCTTTCGGGCCTCTACCCACATCTGCAAGCTACAGTTTCAGGAAGGATTTTTTTTAATTACCATGGCGAATGCAGATTGCTTGTAACAATATTTTCAGTAGAAGATGCCAGAATGCTTTTATATATATTTTTAGAAATTTCTTTACATTTCTATGAACAGTAACTTCTGTTTCCTGAACACACAAAATTGTTACCTTCTACAGGCCTCTTCTCTAGTCGTTCTAATGTCATCCCTTCATCTTTATAAAGGAAAATCGCTACAGATGCAGGCCATATGGTGCTGCTAGTAGCGATAAATGTACTCTGCGCTATAAACAAACAAAACCACAGTTACATGACTGATGTTTCTTTCAGAAGTACCCTCTGCAAGAACACCTGCCTCCTTCAAAATGATGGAACCGGCTTGAATCTCTCAGAATGATCTCTCTGTTGCACCACTTGGATATGAACTTGGCAGCCTCATGGCAGTGACTGCAGACTCTTGAGTTCTTTGTCACACGGATTGGCCGCCCTTCTGACAAATTCAGCACACCGAATGCGATGGCGAGCTTTGAGCTGTGCCCACATAGTGCCTCGTCATGCACTGCATCATTGGCACCCATCAGAGCATATTTTTTCTTAGGATCATGGCCTTCTTCCCGCATCCTTCTGGCAATATCATCCAGAAACTCTGCAATCCTGTTCCATTGTGGGTGATTCCGGTTCTCTGCAATAAAGACATGAACCTTGCCTCTGACCTCAATCCAACTGCAGCCAGTGTTCTCACGGAGCCCTCGACCACCAATCTTGTTCTTGAGCTTCTTGACAGCCTCCCATCTCTCAGCCTCAGCATAGATGTTGGCAAGAAGAACATAGTGTCCTGTGTTCTCAGGTTCCAGCTTGAAGACCCTGTCTGCTACCTTCTCTGCAAGCTTGACATTCCTGTGAATTCTGCATCCGTGCAGCAATGATACCCAAATGCTTGAATCAGGTTCAATTGGCATTGACTCGATGAACTCAAAAGCCTCCTTCAGATTTCCAGTACGGCTAAGCAGGTCAACAATGCAGGTGTAGTGCTTGAGTTTGGGCTCTATTTTGTGTTCCTTTCGCATAGCATTGAAAAATCTCCATCCCTCAGCTGTAAGACCAGAATGGCAGCAAGCATACAATATGGCACTGAAAGAGCCTGCGTCTGGCTCAATTCCACTGCCTCTCATCTCCTCGAATAGGGCAACAGCATCTTTTCCACAACCATGCATGCCATATCCAGCAATCATGATGGTCCATGATATGAGGTTCTTCTTAGTCAAACGGTCAAACAAAACTCGAGCTACCAGTAGCGCACCACATTTAACATACATGTCCACAAGCGCATTGGATGTATAACTATCTTCCAGAAATCCTCTTCGAAGTGAATAAGCATGTATCTCCCTTCCTCGCTCCAAGGATGAAATGCTTGCAACAGCAGGAAGGATGCAGGTCATGGTCACTGCATTGGGTTTGAATTGGAGCAACATGTCGCTGAACAAACTGAAGGATTCATTGGCAAAATTATTTCTGGAGTAACCTCCTATCAGTGTATTCCATGAGATTATATCCTTATCCGTCACATGGTCAAAAACCAACCGTGCTTCTTCCATATTCCTGCATTTCACATACATTTCCATAAGTGCATTGGCAACAGGAAGAAGCTTCTCCATTCCGTTTCTGATGGCGTAACCATGCACAGATTTGCCTTGTTTCAAAGATTCGTCACCAGCAAAAGCATGAAGGGCACTTGTGACTGCAAAGACATCAGGTCTGATACCATCTAATACCATCTCTTGGAGCAACCCAGCCACTTTATCAAACAGCCTAGCCCTCGTATAACTCGTGATCATCGATGTCCAAGACACCACACTTTTTTTACCCATGCTTCTGAATATCTGATTGGTGCTATGCCAATCTGAGCAATTTGAGTACATATCAAGAAGAGCATTTGCAAGAGATGTCTCCTGAATCAATCCAGTTTTGACCGAGTAACCATGAACTACCCTTCCTACAAACCAATAGCGTGACTGTGCACAAGCTGGCAAAACACTTAACAATGTAGCTGCGTCCAGCTCCAGTCCTTGTATCCACATTCTTATGAACAACTTAATAGCTTCACTGTTTAACCCATTGGAAGTGTATCCACTAATCATAGAATTCCAAGAAATGGTATCTTGGTGAGGTATTCTATCGAACACCAAGACTGCATCGTCAATCATGTTGGATTTTGCATAGAATGATATCAATGCATTGCAAACTGCACACTGTGCCCCGAAACCCAATTTTACAAGATACCCATGAGCCACCAAGCCATCCCTAGCACAAGACAAACTAGTGATACACTTCATAAGGCAAGAAATGGCATGTTCATCAGGGGTAATTCCAAGTTCATGCATTTGCTCAAAAAGCAAGAGACTTTCTTCAAAATCACCTGCCTTTGCATACCCGCCCATTACCAGATTCCATACATGCACATCACCTTTTGTTGACATTGCATCAAACACCCTTCTTGCAGAGCCCGTGTCACCACATTTCACATACATGAATACCAATTTGGATCCTACAGCATCATCTATTCCAACTTGTTCAGATTCAAGGTCCCAAAGCAATCCAGACTTTATGGAGTATCCATGCACTGCTTTTCCAACAAGGCCATAGCCTAATTCTGCACAAGCAGGCAAAACACTGAGCACTGTCACTGAACTGATCTCCTTACCTTCAGACCACATCTTGCTGAAAAGATCAACGGCCCTATCATGCCATCCGTTCGAAAAGCATCCACCGATCATAGAATTCCAAGAGATGGCATCCCGGGCATGCATGCTGTCAAATACCAGCATCGCATCCTCCAAACATCCACACCTTGAGTACAACGCAATCAGAGCATTAGCAACCGCACATGCTTCCCCAAGACCCAATTTCTCAAGCAATCCATGAATCACCTCGCCTTCCGTAATGCTTCCCAAACTGGCAACGCACTTGAGGACACAGGAAACAGCATGCGCATCCGGAGTAACCCCACAGCACTGCATCTGCCTGAACAGAACGACGCCTTCCTGGAAATCACCAGCCTTGGCGTACGCGCTCATCAGAGAAGTCCAGACACGGACATCAGCGACTTGGGGAGGCATTTCATCAAACACCGTCCTTGCCCCGCCCAGATCGCCGCATTTCAGGTACGCTAGCACTAACCTCTTCCCAAGCACGCTCCCGATCCCACCCGTTCCAGCAGCACCGGATGCGGCGCGGACCAAGTCGTGTGCTGTCCTCGCAGCCTCCAACGACCGCTCCTCCCCGCAGAGCTGCACGACCGCGCAGTAGCTCCGCACATCGACGCCGCCGCCGCCAGAGCCCAGCAACCTCAGAGCGCCCGCGAGGTCACCCGCCTGACAGAGGCGCTGGACTTGCAGGTTCACGTCGGACCGGCTGGGCGGGTTCCTTGAGCTCGGAGCAGCGGTGACCGCCTCTAGAAGTTGACCGGCCGGTGGCGCCAGCACGCCGCACCGGAAGCTTGTTCGCGGGCTGGTGGCAGTCCTGGGAGGCGGCCATGGTGGTGGGGCACGGTGGTGGGTGGGAACGGAGGAGAGCGGGGGCGTCGCCATGGGGACGGACGGAAGCTGGGAGGAGCAGAGTTCAAATTCTGCCGCCAAACGGAGAAAAACTCGTTAGTTGGCTTTGCTTGATTGGAGGTGGAGGCGAGACGACCGGCGCGACGGCGGCGGGCGAACGAGAGGCTGGCCGAGAGCGCGGGAGTGAGTGAGACTGAGACGGCGGAGGGGGATGGGGAAGGAAGAGATGAAACAGGAGGGGATAAGATATGACTCACCCTGGCAAGTGGGACCCACACGAGTGTATGTGTGACGACTGAAGAAGTGAAGTGAAGAGCCAAGTGCTCCGGACCATCCACGCCGTCGGAGTGCACGGCGTGTTTTGGACGGCGTCGCGTGCACGAGGTGGCGGTGCGCGATGACATTTTTGGTCTCTTTCTTCGGTGTGCCTCACGGCGCCGAGCCTCCAGTCGACTTCGCCGGCGCTAGTGAATACAGTACAGCTTGAGCAGATCTCTTGTACCGAACGTTTTTGTTTTAAATAAATCTTTATATATTGGAAGTGTTATTACCAGTGCTGCGATTCTCTGCAAATTAAGAAACTTGAACATCTCATTGGAACACAGCATGCACTGTAGCAGTAGGCACAGGGCTAGCACGCATACACTTTCAAGTTGGTAAATTGAAGCCACCCTTCAGATCGAGCATGTTGGTACAGTAAACCTTTTTTCACACTGCATGCAACATTTCAGTATCAGACCAACCGTACTATCCTAGCCCTTGTTCCTAATAAACCATAATTTGTATCTTCATGATGTCTTTCTTATACACTCCTTGTCTGCAGATGATCCCTGTCCTGAGCAAGTAGGCATGCATAGTACGTACTCGTTAATTTATAACATGTGTGGACAACCATTTTTAAATTCCTTTGCTGAGGTATTATACCTATGCTTCTACTAGCTACTTGATCTTTCACCTGATGTAATAATGATAAGATACCATCATAAGATGGGTGAAATGTATATGGACAATGTTAATTACTGCTCTGTATTGTGCGGTTAGTTGTGGGATTCAGCCTTTACAAACAGTCTAGATATTGTGCTATATACTCCCTCCGTCCTAAAATAACGGTCGCTTTCGCTTCCCAAGAATTATTGCTGGCAATTTTTATAAATAATAAATATAATCTATTAGTATCATAATTAGTATCGTTGAAAAGATCTTTGAGTCTAGTTTTTTAACAAATTTATTCGGAGATATAAATATTACATATGTTTTCTATAAATCAAGTCAAATATGTGGCATAAAACTCGAAAACGACAATTAATTTGGGACGGAGGGAGTAGACTCCCGTTGCGGAAGCCACCTACCACCTATATGGACTAGTTAATCTAAATACATTATGCTTGCTAAGTGGGGACAGCGATAAGGAATCCTACTACTATTACAGTGTGATTGGTCCTACTACTATTACGACGTGACTGGCTTCTTTCCCAACACAACATGCATTACTCGTCTTAGCTATCTAGGCTCATTGTAGCCAGATTTAACAGATGCATCATAGTACTTCCTATTTGTTTGTTGTATTCATTTATGCAAATATTGAAGAGAAACTGTTTGGTTCATCGATTGTCCCACATCACGCTCTCTTGCATGGTGCAAGTCGTAACATGTGTAGGTGCACGCGGCGAGCCAGGCTCAACACATGCAAACATAGAGAAAATCTCGTTCCTAGGTAGCTTGGCCGAGATCTTTGGAACCTGGATGAAGTGTTTGTACAACTATAACCAATCATCAAGCTAACGTTGCATTTGCATCCCGCGAGCCTGCATAATACGGCAACCAAAGAGAGGTACGGTAGCCTAGCTAGCCGCTTGCAGACGCTGATGGTGCCCGCGTGCATGAGCTGCTGATCATCAGATCAACAGTGCCCGCATGTACCATCGGATCATCAGCAAACAGCTGCAACGACAGCGCTGGGCGCTCGCTGTCCGCATGCGCTCTGACTCTGAGTCCTCCTCCGTGCCTGTGGTCCTGCCGATGTCAAGTGGCCACCAGATCCCCCTAGTTTGCCTGTCGATAGAGGAGCACTGTTCACAGTGCTTGCGGTTTCCATTTTGTCTCAATATGAAATGTAGATCTGTAGTACGTATCTATCTATATGTTGATGTGTTTGAACTTTGAAACTCTATTATTATTTTGAGGGGATTTGAAAATCTATTATTAGTACTGGCGCTACATCAAAAGGGAAAGCAAGGGCTAACGATAGCGATATGCAAATATTCTGTGTCAGATAGCTAGTACTCCACTGTACGTAGATGCTAAGGAAACGGAAGAGCTCCTGAAAAAACCAAACTAGGAATAATAAGACATTATTTGGGTATAATCAAGACATATAAACCCTACACTAGAAATTACAGTGTAGCTGACATACCTAGCTTCATGTCGTTTTCAATTAATTAACTACAGTAGATTGCTTGACCGCCTGATGTGATGAGGCAGTAGTAGCAGTAGCACTAGTCTTGTGCTCAAGATCTCGTGTGCATCTCCCATCCATCAAGACACTGCAGCTTCTAGCGACCAAGGTCCAACGCATACACGGCCGCCGGCCGGCACCGGACACGGGAGGCGATCCAGATGATGGCCCATGGCACTGCGTATCTGCCTAGTGGTCCTGCTGTGGCCACGACAGCACGTACTCTCTCTCTCTCTCTCTCTCTCTCTCTCTCTCTCTCTCTCTCTCTGTGTGTGTGTGTGTGTGTGTGTGTGTGTGTGCCCCCATGCATGCATGATAGACCATAGGCGTTTCGGTATCACCCCTTGCAGAAAACTTCTTGCTGTGTGCGTGCTGAATTTCCTTCAGTGTTTTCGTTTCTCTGAATACAAATGTTGATCTGTATGCTGTGTTGGATGCGTACGTCTGAATTTAGTGTCCTAAACTTACTGCTGCTACATCAAAGTTCAAAGCTGTGGCATGCATCAAAAGGCCTCCTAAAATTACACAAGTATCCGACATAATACCTTCCAGTCGTTTTCAATTTAGTGTCCTAACTTCTGTCAAAAAAAAATAATACATTAAAATATGCTACTGTGTTAGAATTATATGTTTTCTGGAACGGAGGGAGTAGTATCCTAACTTACTGCTTTGCTTTCCCCTCTTGGTTTGACTGGCTGAGGCAGTAACAGACAGACAAGCTAGCAGCAGCAGCACAGAGACTGCTCCTGATCTTATGAGCAGAGACAGTACTCTCTGCTCCAAAAGGGAGGTTCTCTCCCTGTGGCGTGTTTTGATTGCTTCACAGTTTTGTTTTGGACCTAAATTACTTTTTTTTTTTGCAGCAAAAAAGATCTGCTCCAACCCTGCTGGCAAAATATCTGCCGCATGGGCATGCTGCATACAGTCATGCGCAGAATGGCAGCCGCAAGGCCTTTAAAGTACTTCTCAGCTAGCAGCTAGCTAGCTGAGCAAGCAAATAAAAGAGCACTCGTTGCGTGCGTGCACGGCCGGTGCACCTGGCACGGCGGCACCTCCTCTATCTTGCTTCTAGCGATCGACGATAGAGATCGAACACGCACATATACTGTAGATGGCCGCCGCCGGACACCGGAGCCGATCGAGCTGATGGTCCGTGGAATTGGCTTTGGCATTGGCATTGGCATTTTAGGGTAAGGCCAGCGGGAAGGTGTGTGCGGCGCGAGCAGCATCCCTATATTTATTTATCCCTATATATCACTATATTTTTTGCCTTGTTAACAAATTGTCGATCACCCATGCTACTTTTGTCTACGATTTTTAAGCAGGAGTGTGTTTACTTTATAATAGATAAATCAAATTCAAGTATAATAAAGAAATAAAATTCAAGCGATTACTCCATTTGGGAGCTAGGTAAAGTTTATTACTTTTAGATTTTGTTTCCATCCAAAAAAGCTTGGAGATACTGAAATTGAACAGTACTAGCTAGTTGTACAGGCACATTTCTTTGGATAGGTGTACGAATGCAGCAGGTCTGTGAATTCTTTGCGGTGTGCCGCGCGCACCTGTTGCCCCGCATTTGAAGATTGATACTGCTTTATTTCTGGAAAGATGCCATCGGGACCATCTTTGCCTGTGTCCTATTTTTGTGTTGTTTACCCAAACATTCCCAGAAATCAAAGGATTGAACATCTCCTTTTTTTTCACGTACAATTCAACATCTCCTTTATCAGTACGTAAAGTACTGCTATTTGTTCGGTTTCAGCTTTGCAACTGTGTTTTTGTAAAGGTACTAGTATATAGTATATGTACAACTACTAGGTGGAGATAGATACGATACGTATACTGATTTTGTTTTAGGGGAAAAGAAAAGAGCAACTGCATGGAGGCGGCAGCAGGTGCACGCCCGTCCAAATCTGGCAGGGGGTCCAGGGGGCCGGTTGTGCGCGCGGCCGAACCAACAACTCTCAGGTGCGGAGAATTTGGCTGGGGACCGCCCGACGGCCGTGGCATTCCCTGCTTGTACTAGTCCCAGGAGAGGAGAGGAGAGGGGAGGAGGACGAGGGATCCGATCTGCTGGCCGGAGGACCACATGGAAAGGGTTGGTTTGTGGCCAGTGCTCTCCCTATCGGGGACTACTACTACTGGTGCTAATGCAATTTAGCGTATCGTGTTTTAGTATCTTGATGAATTTAACAACTAATTATAGATATAGAAAAAATTAATATTTATAATATTAAACTAATACTGTTAGTTTAATTATAAAATGTATTTTTATAATTATTTATTTAGAGCTATAGTAAATGTGAATATTATTTACTAAAATTTTAATTAAATATTAATCAAATCCGTAGAGTACTGGGGTGGTGGCGGTGTGATGTGGACTGATTGATGTCCCGTGGTCAGTGGGTTTCGTTTCGACGGCCGTGCATGTGATGTGGACTGACTTGATGGACCGGACAAGACATCCCTGACTTGATGCCGGCCGTGGTCCGCTCTTCTCCTCTGCACTGGACGCCGGACGAATGCACGCAAGACGCCAAAACGGGCCGGCTGCATGAGGGCGCGCCGTCAACTGCCGTGCCAACAGCGTCACCACGCTCCAAGATGTGCAGCCGTGCAGGGTGGTGCACCACGCCTCACGCCAGGCAAATGCATGTGGTCATCTTCATCAGTACTACTACTAGTAGTACTAGTAGTGAGCTAGCAGTGCAAGAAATGGGCCGGACGAAGCTGAAGGAAATGTCACAAAATGTCAGGATCTAACGACAGCAGAAATGGAAAATACGTACAGTATATACTCCACGATGTTTTTTCTTTCCTGCGAGCAAGCAACGTGCACTCGATCGACGATGCAGGAGCAGCAGCAACAACCAGAAAGAGAAAAATCCAAGCAGGGGTCATGAATCGGTCTGCACTCGGGATCAAACTCTCTTCTTTAATTGACTGGCGCTTAAGCTAAAAAAAAAATTGACTGGCACTGGCTGTTCAACGGAGAATGTACTCCTGGTCCTGGACGCATTCATGATCTGACTGATCGAGTCTCCGAGATGTAGCCATTAGTTAATTAAACGGACACTGAACTACTGTTGTATTGTAGGAAAGAAATGGCTTTATTTCACCTTAAATTTACTAAACAACATGCTTAATTATGTGTATTGTATAAATAAACCCCTAATTTTTTACGTATAGTTTTATTATCGATAATGTAGGATAATCGTTGGTACTTGGAATCTCAATTACCATCGATCCAACCTGACTACTGCGCGCTTGAATTCTACTACCTTTTGGTTTGCATTTACCGGCAGCAGCTGGCTCGCAGCAAAACAGAAAGCAAGGGAAAAAAGAAAACAGAAAAGCATCTTCTCTTCCGTCCAGCCCTGCAAGGCTGCAACTGCGCGCGGGGTGACGTAGATCTGCAGTGGAGGGGAGCAGCAGCAGCGCCCGGCCATGGCGCCTCCATGCGTAGCGCGCACGCCATCGACCAGGAAGGACATGATCTCCGCCGATCGCACGTCCCTGGACCGTCGTCTGGCCGTATCACGTTGGACGGACGGATGGATGATCATCGAGCCGATCCAGCATATTAGTAGCACGACTCGCAGCGGGCGGGGCCACGTACGTCGTCCAATCCAATCCAATCCAATGCGACCTCCCTCTTCACGCTGAGGCTACAGGGGGGGCATATTAGTAACTTCTTCTCTTTGTAACAACCACTGCCACCACCCAGACTCTCTCCATAAAGCAGGCGCTGCCTCCTTCTCACGCCCTCCCATCATATCCCCTTTGCACGTCCGAGCAAAACACACAGGCCGAGAGGAGAGGAGGGAGATGGAGCCTGCGCCGGCGCTGGGTGCGGACGGCAAAGCAACCCCGTCGGCGATGCTCGGGGTGGGTCAGGCGCCACCCGAGGACCCGGCGCCAGCAGGGAAGAAGGCGGCGGGCGCGGAGGACGAGAAGCCGGCGCCGTTCGACGACGACGAAGCGGCGGAGAAGGAGGCTCGCGCGGAGGAGGTGAAGCCCGTGCCGTACGACGACGACGACGCGGCGGGGAAGAAGGCCGGCGCGGAGGAGGAGAAGGCGGTGCAGTTCGACGACGCTGCGGGGAACAAGGCGCGCGCGGAGGAGGAGAAGCCCGTGGCGACGTACGAGCAGCCGACGGGGAAGAAGACCACCGCGGTGGAGAAGCCCGCAGAGCAGCCGACGGAGAAGAAGGCCTCCGTGGTGGCGAAGCCCGCGGCGACGTACGAGCAGGCGACGGGGAAGAAGGCCTCCGTGGTGGCGAAGCCCGCGGCGACGTACGAGCAGCCGACGGAGAAGAAGGCCTCCGCGGTGGAGAAGCGCGCGCCGTACTCGTACGCGGCGATGCACGAGCACGAGCACGCGGCGCGGAAGGCGTCCACGGAGAAGGCGACGTCTGCTGGGGAGAAGGCGAAGCCGTTCGAGGACACGGCGGCGAAGGAGGAGGAGGCTATCGCGGAGAAGAACAAGCCGGCGGCGGACAAAGGAGATGGGCGCGTCGACATCCCCGACGACATGGTGCTCTCCATCGCCGCGCGTCTACCAAGCAAACCCGGCGTGCGTTCGCTCGTCCTCTCCAAGATCTACCGCGATCGTCTCTACGAGCCCTTCTTCGTCAAGTCTCACCTGGCTCCACGAAGCCGGTTCTTCCTTGGCGAGGCGGCGGTGCCGACTCTGGTCGTGCTTCAGCCGGCGGCGGCCGTGGGCGTCCGTCAGGGATACAATCACCTCACCATCGTCAAGCTGCGCGGCCACGTGATCTACGACATGCCAGTTCGTGCTGCGTTGGAGGACGGCGGCGCCGGCGACCACTACTACGACTACAGCGTCACCAACTACGACGTCGACGGTGCGCCTCGGCAAGTGAGCGAGCCCCCTGCCTTCTTCCACAAGACGGTGCCCCAGCTCGACCTCGCGCTGCTCGCCGCTGAGGGCCGTCTCCTCCTCGCCCACAGCCCGTTGCATGGGTTGTTCGTGTGCAATGCCACAGAAGACCGGATCGTTCGTCTCCCCACACCGCCGGTGCACGTCGACGGCCGCCGCACCGCCGCCGCGATCGGCTACAAGATCGGGTGCTGGGGCGAGATCGACGACCTCGACGTGCTTCTTCTCTCGCCTCGCCCGTCAGGGGAACGGGTGCTGCAAAGGTTCTCCACCACCGACGGCGCCGGCGGGTGGCTGCTCAAGGACGACATCAACGACGACGCGTCAGTTGTCGCCGTCCTCGCTGGCGTCTCTTCCCCAGGCATCTACGCCAGCGAGACGGGAGCCTACTACTGGATCGATGAGCACACTGGCTCTCTGATCCGGTACGTGGCCGACGAGCAGCTCGTCACCGTCGTCCCACCGCCACCGGAGATCGATGGATATCCCGACCGCCTGGGATGGTCCCTCGGCTCCACGGGAGGTCTGCCACGCGTTTCTTGCTTCAATCTACCTGCTGAGACCCATGGATTGGCGGTTCATAACAACATGAATGGTATGGGATCTGTGTGGACGATCAAGGACCAGACCGGATGGGTGCTGGTGAAGGAATTCTCTGTTCCTGTTGCTTGGGTTTATCAGCTGTATCGTGGCCCCGAACTCCCCATTGATGTCACCAGGGCCGATGACAAGCTCCTGATTGTCAAGAAAGATGCAGTGGTGCTCTGGCGTGACCTCGCCACAGACGAACTTGAGTTTGTGTCTAACCTGTATCTGAGAGATGATACTAGGCTCAACCGCAAGTATGAGCGTGTCAAGGCTTTTTCTGTTTAGCTAGCTATCTCTCCCAGGCATGTGTCGCCAGTTGTATCCCCTGTAGGTGTCGATTGTGTGCAAGTCCTTCAATTCGGTGTCGTCAGTTGTATCGGTCAGGTTTATTCCTTTTGTTTGGTTAGCTGGTCAAGCTCCTCGAATGTAATCGCTTGGGTTTATGATTAAAAACATGCTTGGATGAAAAATAAAAACAATCGTTGCGCACTTATGTTTTGGAATGTTTATATGGTTCATAGTCATAGGTGATTCGAACAAGTGCATTGTATTAACGTTGATATACTGTGTTCAGATATATAGGAATTGTTAAAGGATCAGCACCAACTGTCCAGGCGTAAACTTCCTTTCGACTCTAGACAACACAGCCAAAAATTACAAAATCTATAGTCTGAGATTTCTTTTGCTTCTCTCAGTTATGACGAAGAGCAGAACATAACGATACAGTGCTTAACACAAATCGAACCTATGGCTAGATCTATCCGTCTGCATGAGTTCGCTTAATACTCCATCTCAAATTATGTCACTCCAAGAATTTTTGACAGTCAAAGTTTTTCAACTTTGACTAAATTTATATAATAAGATAACAAAATTTATAGTACTAACTAAGTATAATTAGATTCTTCATTATTAGTTATACTAGCAAAAAATGCTTATACGTTGTAAGAAAAAACATTTGTATTTGTTGAAGATGACAACAAGAGAATAATATGATATGTATCTCTATGGACCGGTGACACTGAATCTCAATCCCTGCTCACACGTCAGATACAAAACATAATCCCACTTAGAACTGGCGCGTCTATGTCCTATCTAATTTTGATATGAAGACTGTATCTACGTGTGTCTGCATCCTATATAAGTTCTTAAAGCTGTCGGCGGTGTCTTTCATTAAAAAAAAAAATCATGGCCTCAATGCAATGTACGGTCATATATCGATCAGGGATAAGGCCAGAGGCGGATCCACAAATATGGCAAGCTCTGGCGGCCGCCAGACCTCCCCGCCGGCAAGCCCCAACCCCCAGCGACCCCCGGTAGCCATGCCATGGCCGAGATGGGCCTGTGCTTCTCTGTTTTTTGCGAGGACGGAAGAACGAAGGAAAACGATTCACGCGTCAGGGCTTGTACAGATTGCGGAGGGAGCAAGCGTTACCAGCAATTGGGCCTGGTAGGCCGCGTCCTCGTGATGTGAAGCCCATATGTTCGAGTTGCATCCTTTACTTCCCGTTTAATGAAGCTATATGTGGTTTTGCTTAAAAAAAAGGCAGCGGTGGCATATATAGGGATATATTTTATTTATTTCTATGATTAACATGAAAATTTCTAGGCCTTTGAGAAATAAAGTTAAGGCTTTTTTTAACTTATTATATCTAAATCCTAAGACTAGAAAAACCAGCATTGAAAGTAGAAGATTTCGGGAGAGTTTCTTAATTGTATACAAGAAAATTAGTGATGATGACCTCTGATTATTTATTTGAACTCTAAAATCTAAATAAATTGTAGTTCAAAGCATCAAAAATCAATGCGGCATGATTTTCTAGAAAACCCATATTCGTGAAGCCAGGTAATTTTGATGCCAGCTTTGCCAGCCAGGGATTCACAACGTGCACAAGAAGAGGGCAAAATCATCAGCTCTCTCAAGTCTCAACACGAATAGGTGGCACTATTTGCCGGCACTGTTGCATATGAGATCATGGCTATTCTCCTTCTATATATCGTTCCATCACATAAATTAGTAGTACAGAGTTCGCCATAGGTGAACTTTTATCCTGGATCCACCACTGGATAAGGCAATGAACCGAAGAGGAAACATGAGATGGTAGAATAGAAAAAAGGGTTTTGCACTATTTAATATTTGATTATATCCTCTTAATTTGCATTTGTGTTTCTACAGCAAAGTTTCTCCTCGCGTACATAACAAGAGAATTGATTGTTAGTTTTTGGGGTATTTTGTCACAGGACAATGCAAGTGACCACTCTTTGCTGCTGAACACTGAAAAATTATTTCATAAAATCAGTTAGACTCTACATGTTGAGAATTACACAGTAAAATATTGTTTTACATAGTTAAATTTGTTTATTTATGAAGAGTGGAAAGACAGTTATTTTTAGTGCAAAATAATATTTTATTGTGTAGTTCTCATCATGTAGTCTAACGAATTTTATGGTATAATTTTAGGGCACTTATATGATTTTATATCTATTTCATAAAAGTATTTTGTTATACGGTGTCCACCAACCAATTTGTCAAGAACTAGAGTATGTTTTAGTAAATCTCAATTATTTCAGTGTCCAACAGGAAAGAGCGGTCACTTGCATTGTTCTATGTCAAAATTTCCCTTATTTTTTTCTCATCAAGATGCATGTGTCCTTGCATATATAGAGCAAAATTCACTTTAGGTCCCTAAACTTGACTAGAGGTGTCATCTAGATATCTGAACTTCTAAAGTGATATTTGTAAATCCCTGAACTTGACAGTTGTGAATCTAGGTCTCTAAACACTCAAAGTGATCACTGCAAATCCTTAAACTTGGACAAATGGTATCATCGTGGTCTCTTAACTTTCAAAGTGATCACCATAGGGCCTTGGTCAACAATGTCATCCCGATCCAAACATGTAGTATTATTAGGTTTTAAGAGAAAGTTACTTCCATAATACTACTATTAAAACTTTTAAAATAGTATTAAAATTAGAAGTAACTTGTAATAGAGAAACTTTTAATACTCTTACAATCTTGAATGAAGGAAGCACATCATACTAAAAGAATTACTTATATTAAATTTTATGTTTTTTCTTTTATTTATTTTCTAGCATAATAGGCATAATAGATACTCATAGTCTATATATAGTTATCATAAACTTAATAATTGCTATTTTTTAAAAAATAATATTTTTTATTCACGTTTATATTTTTCCTTTGATTGGAACCTCTATATATTTTAAATATAATATAATTACTGTGAACCATTACCACTAATATGTCTAATAAAGCATTTATCATTTAGAGTCATGAATCTAAATTTTACTTTTTCAAATTATATTGTTATCAATAGGATATGGTTATAATTTTGATGTAGATTTGAGGAGTATGGTATTTAATTTTTCCTAAAAATGAGATAAAAATAGAGTTATGTAAATTATCGATCATAATAAGAGGATGTCTATAATTAAATGTGAATTTAGGTCTACTTTAGATAATGTTCTTAATGACATATATGGGTAATATAAATTAGAGTCATTTGTTAGTTTATATTGTTTTACACAATAATGAAAAGTGGATAATTATAAAGAAATCAGAATGGATCCAATAGCTATTATTATTATTATTATCATTGGTGATTAGGTTATACTATGTAATTGATGGTAAGCTATCTTTTTTCTGTTTTTTATATATGAGAATTTATAGGATCTATCTTTTGTTTTCCTATTAAATCTTGAGGGGATTAACATCTAGGCTCCAGTAGGAACCTCTAGTTAGAATTTCTGGTATTTATGTGTCTTTTCTGATGGAATATGTGTTTAGTTGAAATATAATGTTAAGATATATGAACTCTTGATACAACCCCTTTTGTGACTTTGTAAATATAGTCTATCTTTTAAGTTTTAATCAAGTTGTTGCAAAATTTCACATTTATTAAAAATTCTAGCATTTTTATCTTTTATTTGGAGATTTTTCTTTTATTAAAAAGTGTATAGGTCCTAGTATTATTTTCCACATAAGTTGAAACTCGACTTGCGTCCCGACACTAAACATGTTGTATTGATTACTCCCTCTGTCCCTGAAAGGAGTGATTTCTAGAGTTATCCTAAGTCAAACTTTTTAAACTTTGACCGATTTTCTAGAAAAAAAAGCATTAAGATTTATGTTATCAAATTAGTATCAATAGATTTACCATGGAATGTAGTTTTATAATATACTAAATTTATGTCATAGATATTGTTGCTCTTTTCTATAAAGTTAGTCAAAGTTAAAAAAAGTTGACCGACACGGTTTCTAGGAATCACTCCTTTCGGACGAAGGGAGTATATTATAGGATCATATGAATGTAGTATTATCTATATATCATAGAGCGCATAAAATTAAACTAATAATATTAATATGACATAATGTTTTAGCAAACATAAATAAACTTATTTAATAATAAAATATAAAATTTCATGTCATGGATTATATTAATAAAGAGCTATTGTTTGTCATCCTAATATATGCATGTTTATTTGCTATATAAATTTTTATCCTAGTGTATACATATTTATTTGATATACATGGTGAGCATTATTAGAGTTATTTTCTTTCACGATTATAGAAGTTTGTAATTTAGGAATATATATCTACCATACTTATGGGTATTAACTTATCTGTTCATAATAATATATATTACTATTTACTGTAGAATTTTGAGTTTTTTATTTGTTTTCTACAACATCCATATTTTTGCACCATTTTAAAAAACACTAAAACTTTGATATTTACAATAAATTAAACTTGATTATTTTTTGTAAAATTGTATTTGAAAAACTTTTTCCAAAACCCTTGCATTAAAATTCACTATATGTGTCTTGTGCTTGACTGCTTGATGATTGCCTTGTTTGTGTGTATGATTGCTTGACTGCTTGTTTGTCTCTAGAATTTATATATTGGCACCAGATATTTCTCCATGATCTCTTCCCCTAATTCCTTGCCATTCCTTTCAAATAATCCTTTGAGTATTCCCCTTAAAATATATCCTTCATCTCTTCCTTGATTTGCTCATCTTATCTTATCCCTTGAATCATATCCACTCAAATATGCATAGTCATTGTCTGGGAAAATAGAAAATGAATTAGGAAATGCAGAAATGGCCAACGGGCTCAATCCCTTCCTTCTCCTCTCTAGCCCCGCAACCGCGGCCCGCTTCTCTTCTGCACTGGGCCAGCAACGGCCAACCCACCTCCCTTTCTTTTCCCTTTCCTTCCGCTTGGGCCGAGATGGCCGAATGGCCCGACACGTAGCAGCAGCGCCAGCCCGCTCTCCCTCCTCCTCTTCTTTCTCACACTTACACGCGGGGCCCATCTCCCCCTCTCCACCGGCCTCTGCTCGCCAGAAGGCCGCCGGAGTAGCACTCCGCCGGAGCAGCGCCACCGACCGAGTTTCATTCACTTCCTCCAAGTGCCCCTCTCTCCCCCTGCGCTGAACGACGAACGGGATGACCGACACCCTCGCCTTGCCCGGTCTGGCCTGCTGCTGCGGCGCAGCTAGCCGCCGGAGCCGAGCGCCGCCATGGCCGCCACCGGAGCAGGAAAATTAATCCAGCCACTGGAGGAGATTGGAGGTACAAAAATTTACGGTGAAAATACATCGCTTGGTTACATAACTGAGAGGGAGTCAAAGTTTTTATTTATTAGTTGCGTGAAACTGTGGCAGAACCTTCTAAATTATATGGCCCACAAGCACCTGACATCGTCCCTAAGACCTCTGTCAGCCGTAATTGTGCACCACATAATCTAGAATGTTCCGTCGGGTGAATCCCCGATAAACCACGATCACTCCAGGATCAATACTTACAGAGATATCACAGTATTACAACAGTTTTCATATACAAATACCAGAGTAGCGGAAGACTTACAATAACTTAGTTTACAAACCTTTTACAAAACTTATACAAACCAGTGTTATTATTACAAACCCGGCGGAAGTATCTTTATATAACTTTATTATAAATCACACAACCAAAGTGCCCCCGCCTGAGGGCCACTCAATTCACTCTTCATCGGTTACTTCTTCGATCACCGTCATGCAACAAGGGCCGTAGCACTCTTGTCCATGCGGTTCACACCGCAACGGGGTTGAACAAACCCCCGAGTACAAAAAGTACTCCGCAAGACTTACCCGACCAAAAAGTGGGGAGAAGACTCAGGAATGCTGGCTAGTAGGAAACAAGGTGAGGCTTTAGCAAGATCAAAGACACCCTTTTGCGAAAAGAGACTAAGCCAATCCTTACTTTAACAATCACTTGTCAAACACATGTAGGATTCAAACTTTCCATTCTCACTCTTTCATCATTACTACGATGCTGGTGCAAGGATCACGGCTCCCATATCGTGGAGCACACGACGATTCGAATCGCTTTATATACCCAGCTGGGGCTTCCTAGCCACACGATATATGCAGGACCAAACATCTTACATATATCAACTCACACTTGCATTTCTCCGCACGAGCGGGTCCTAGCCACGAGGTACAAGACACCATCTCCCTACGCCGTCGGTCCTAACCGTCGACGGGTGCACTCGTAGTGTGGGTACACGCTACTTCCCGTCCTGGTGTCCGTTCTCATATGGATCATACAAGGGAGCTTACCGCCATTAGCATGCGACTAGTACTATCCAATAACCTCATGATCCCAGGGCCAAAACGGACGGTGCTTAACCGACACAAGTGGACGACACTACACCAGGGCACTAGCCCCTCCTGATGCAAGTCACTCCACCGACGTCTCGAGTTACTCATCATCATGTTCTTGTTGTATACCATTGACCCCGTCGGAACAAGGACAGACAACAAGCAACATCAGGTTTTCGTAAATTCCCTTCAGGGAGTATTGTTATCACACCTTCGAAAACAGTTTATCAAAACCTACACTAGTAGCAAGGCTAAGCGCAACTAAGCATTTCAAAATCAAAACAGGTGTACAGGGTAATGTAACAAGGTACAGGAAATGCATCAAAGTAGGATAGCACACAACTCCTACACCTAATGCAATATATCATCACATGAAATCATAAAGCTTTTCGAAATACAAAGGCGGGTTTGAATGCATCCGGGGCTTGCCTTGGGGCTCAATGAAGTGGGGCTCAGTTACCCAAACACCAGGATCAGGTCCAACCTCTTCGGAAACCAGAG
Organism: Chrysopogon serrulatus; assembly: GCA_015844335.1. Classification (NCBI taxonomy): domain Eukaryota; kingdom Viridiplantae; phylum Streptophyta; class Magnoliopsida; order Poales; family Poaceae; genus Chrysopogon; species Chrysopogon serrulatus. Next base: position 186,253 of record JADLZL010004767.1, on the reverse strand, counting down.
ACGGCTCGACCTCCTCCTCAAACCCGACAGCTACACGATAAAGATGCATGATTACAATGCAATAAACAAAAGGGCATGCGATAATGATGCAACGATTAGTAATCTATCTTGAGTACAACTTTCCTTCACGGTATAGTTGCACTAAGAAGGTATAACTATCATCGACGACGACGGACTAGCGATACACAATCAACATGAAATGCCGAAGGTCATTAGGGGTAATGACCTAGGGTCATCACTCAATCCCAAAATCAAGCAACCCTAATGGTGATTAGAGGTGATTACTAATTTATTGACCATTTTTACAGTTGTTGAAAGCCGCTAATTACTTGCTAATTGGAGATTAATTAAACCTTAATTAATCAAAGAATTAACTAGCTAATATTAATTAATTAAGGTATTAATTAAGCATAATACAAAAATTAATCAAAACTTAACCAAACTTTATAATTAAGATCATTATCATCTAATTAGCACACAAAACAAATTTCATAATTTTTGGACTTATATTTTATTTATTAAAAATCATGGAAGTTGCCTTTATGAATTTAAAGAGCTAATTATTGCACAGATAAAATTTATTGGAAAACCAAAGTTAGTATTTTTCTAGTGTAGATTATCACTCAAGGATCACAGAACATATTTTTGCATAATTTTACTTGCCCAAATAAAATTGTAACAAAAATAAGAAACTCAGCCTTTGGAAATTTAAAGAGGAAAAAGAAAAGCCATAACCCCTCTTTCGCGGGCCACTGTGCGGCCCAAAACGGCCCGCACAGCCCGCTCGGCCTGCTCGGCCCGGCTCCACGTGCTGCCCCCCCTTTCTTTCTCTTCCTCTCACTGGCAAGCGGGGCCCGGTGGCGGTGGGCACGAGGTGAAGCCCCAGTGTTGTTCACGGCGGCGGCCCGGCGGCTCCGGCCGTCGCTCTCACCGGAGGTGGCCTCGCCGGCGGTGATGCTTGTACCAACATATTCCTCTCTTTCGTGCGAACTCACTGGTGGCGATAATTAGCCGGCTAAGACACCAAGGCACCAACGGTGGCGACCATGGCGGCAGTGGCGATGCTCGGCGGAGCGGACTCACGCCGGCGAGCGATGCTCCGGTACGATCCATGCCGAATTGTGGGAAAGGAAGGACCGATCACGGCCACGGCACTAAGGCGATCACAACGCACAAACAGCAAGGGAAAACGGCTCACCCGAATGGCGTGGCCACGACGTGCGGTCCACGGCGGCGCCACCGAACGTCCGCGAGGAAGACGACGTCGTGCAGGCGGCTCCGGTGCTCTTAGCTCGCGACTGATGGCTCGGTAGGTAGGCAAGGAAGTGACGGATGCGTGTGCGAGATGGAGGAGATGATGGTGTTGCAGAGGCCACGAATTTGGCCAGCGGGTGGGAACGACGGCGATGGTGCAGGGAGGAAGAAAAAACGACGCCGACGACCACAGCTCGGTTTTTATAGAGCATGGATGGCTTGATAAGGTGGCACGGGTCTTCGCGACGACGGAGAGGTGGCCGGCCAAGCGCAAAACCCGGGAACACACGAGAACAACCACGGCGGCCGGCGGTGACTCACGGCATGTGCAGCCGGTGAGGTGCCCCCCCTGTTACTGTTGAACACTGTAGCACAGAGCCAGCTCATCCATTTGTCTTTTTGCAAATTACTCCAAGATTTTGAATAGAAGTTGAAAAATTCCCAAAATACAGATTGCACAAAAATTCATGCTCTACAACTTTCATTTAAGAAGTTTTGTCAGAATCCAAATAGTTTTTGAGTTGCATTTCAAATTTGAAAATGAGCTCAAATTCTAGTATTTGGGATTTCAAAATTACTTTTAATTTTTGAATAAAAGATGAAAATCTCCAAAAATAAAAGTTGTTCCATTTAACAAGATCTACAACTTTCATATAGAAAGTTTTTCATGAAATTGAATAATTTTTGAAATTGAGTTTAAAAATCAAAAGGGGATAACTTCCAATTTGAAGAACTTTTAAAATTATTTAAAATTTTATTCAAAAACTTGAAAAACTTTATATACCAAAGTTGTAGAGCTCAAAGAGATGCACAAACTGTATTTTTAGAGTTTTTCCAAATTTTGAATATTTTGGGATGAAATTAAGAAGGGGGCAAAAACACTTTAAATTTCAACTTTTTGAAAAGGATTTTCAAATTGGAGTTTTGGGCAATAAATTAATGATGTTGTGGAACTTTTCAAACCCAACCAATAGCATACTTTCAAAGTACAAACTTCATACTTTGAAATGGTGCCATTGATTAGCTACTTTTATTTAGAAAATCAATTATGGTTAGCTCCCAGAAATTGAAAATGAAATTCAAGTTTCAACACTTAACCAAATATGGAAGGTGTTGGCATTTGAATCCCATTTCCAATTTTTGTTCTTGCTTTGCATCATTTGGCTTATAAAACATTTTTGGAATGTTAATCATAGTTAGCCAAACACTTGTGCACATCAAAGTTCACTTTAGTTGATTGCTTTTATAAACAGGAATCAAACATGTGAATGGAGTTTAAATTATCAACACATACACATGTGATATATAAAGGAGCTCAATCAAACCTTAGAATCGTAAACTTATTTTAAACTTTCAAATTAGGGTTCTCTAATTATGAATGCTCATGCAATGATGATGATGACATGGCAGCTTTAGGTTAACGTAACACCGGGGTGTTTCAGAAACGTGGTTGGGTGGGTTTTACATATGAGTGGTCGTGGGATGTATAAGATCTTAGATAATGTAAATCTCAAATAAAACGAGGTATAGATCTAACTGTTGTTAATAAGGAAGAGTAAAATCTTAGAGTATAGAAAGTTGATATAAGACTATCAAAATTGAACAGTTATTATAGAGGAAAATCTAACGGTTATTAATAAGGAATAGTAGTAAGATCTTGAGGAATAGAAGGCCAATATGAGATGGTATCAAGATCGAACGATTATTATAGAGTGAGATCTAACGGTTATTAACGAGGGAAAGTAAAATCTTGGAGAATAGAAGGTTAATATGAGAACAATTATTATAGAGAAAGAACCCTCTTTGAAAAAACTCACTCTTTTAGTGTGGTGGTGGTGATGATGATCATAAGACGTTAAAATATATAATACTAGTAGGATGCCCCGTATGTTGCTGCGGGCATGAAGTAGAAATATTAAAGTTTATAATGATCAAAACTATGAATTAATAAATACATATATATGGATGTCATAGATACATATATATGGATATAGTAGATTAATTATGGAGGTTGTATCCATTGATATATATGATATAGATTATTTGAATTGGACATCACCCAAATCTTATCTACCTAAACCCCCACCCCTACTATATCTGAGGGTTATCCTCTCTCCTAAAATTTTAGGAGTTTTTCTTCGTAAAATTATGTATTTTTCGAATAACCACATGTAATCCATGTGATATGCAGTTTTGCTAGGTTTTTTTTATAATTAGGTTTTTTAAAAAACTGTTTAAATTTTTACAAAAAGTTATCAAAATATATTCATGTGGGGTCTTATTTTGAAGAGTTTGAGGAACACCGTGGTGCAATTGGATTTTAATTACGATACTTCGTTTGGGTGTTAAAACTTTTTTCTATTTCACTAGTAGGGGATAAATGAGCCTTAGTGGGAGTAACCCCTTGATGATATCAGTTGACATCATCTTTAAAGTCTAAACCAATCACAATCAAGAGAATTAGCTTAGTGGGATTTAGGCTTATAGTAGTTATAGATTATATCCTTTTGAACCATGGATCCTTTAACGAAAAAAAGACTTTTAGTACCAACTTATTGATTTTGTTTCTAAAACAAACAGTTGTCAATGTAGTCTTGTTTATTTACAAAAAAAATTATGAAATCTGGATCAACCGAGGGTCCAAATAATCTAACCGTAAACTCTCGGGCAGTTTGTTGTCTAAACAAATGTATATGCAATACCCGACATGAGTTGCCATGTGAAAAATCGAGAGAGGTCTCCTTACATCATCTGCAGATAGATTGATCCATAAATGATCAACAACTAATTCTTTTTCTATTTTAGTCAGATATTAGAATTAATAAAAAATTTCCTCAAATAAAGTCAAGAAGCAACATGTCCATCCTGTTCGCTTGTCCACCAAACCAAATGGCTTGTCTTATCACCGGCTTATTCCACCACTTGAGTTTATCAGTCATTCAAACAATATAGCAACATAACGATAGTATGAAAATCAATGTCTTGATATATTTACATGGAAATTATTTCCATGCCTTACGACATTATCAAGGTTGTATTTTACTCTCCGTCCACAAAAGAATACAACTATGGTACTCTATCCGTTAAAGTAGTTTATGTTAGACTAAGTTTATAGTGAATAATATTCACATTTTGTCTCCAAACCGGTTTATTATGGAAATTATTTTATAACAATAAATCTAATGTATTTATTTTGTACCATAAATGTTAGTCTTTTTGAATAATTTAAGTTAATTTATCAAGAGACAAGAATTGTATTCTTCTGTGGATACAAGGATTAGTTCAGTAGAGGCTTAATACAACATGTTATATTGTTATCAATATTGACTATACTATGGATGTTATGGTCATCAAAAAAAAAAAATTGAGATTTAAATTTTATATATAAAAATATATAAATAGATATGTACCATTGTTGTCATCCATTTGCTATAAACATTAATTATTTTTCTTCTGTTGCAAAGTAGGAACATATTTGATAGCCAACATATTCCTGCCGTTGGCTCTTAAAAAATAATAATAGAAAAAAGATGTGCTTTGACCACCGGACAACTTATTTATATATATATATCCAAGAATCAAATAAAGTATTGATAATAGAGGACAGTGTGGTTATTTCTCTACTAGCTAACTGATTCTTTCTAAGGCTCTGTTTGGATCCTATAAACTAGTAACTACTTAACTAATAATTAGTCCATAAGATGATAAGAATATAAACAGATGAACTAATAAGTGAACTAGTGAATGAATTAATATGTAATCTAAAACCCAACTAGTACTAGTTTACTAGTCTATAAAACCCAACTAATTGAACTAGTTGAGTTCATTGAATTCAAATAGACCCTAAGTTATCTTAACTTTATTTATTTACCGTCCGGAGTAGGAGTAGGTGGCACGAAAGCATGCTTGAACGGTGAACGCCATTATTGGCTAGTTGTTCGTTGATATTGTTCTCTTGGTCCTCGTGGAGCAGCACCTTAGGCAAAGGCATCGTCCCGGTATCGTCGTCCTCGGGAAATCAATAAATTTGAACCTGCTGTGCAATCTGCATGAGATTGTTTTTTGAAAGCATATGCACGAGTATGAGATTGCTGCCGCCACATCTGTGGTGCACTCGCCGGCGTCGAGGAGCTCCAGACGAGGGCAATGTTTGATAAGCCCGAGCAGCGTGGCCTCTGAGACATAGCTGTATCCTAGTTCAATCCACTCCAGCATTGAGAGCTTGGTGATCACCCTATCCAAGTACTCATCCGGCAGGCACCAAACCAACGCCACGATGCTCCTCAGAGACGGCGCCCTGCATGCATTGTCATGGATGCAATGCAATTAAGATCTAGCTAATTGCGAGGCGACAATTAATGCCATCACATACTAGTAGATGAAAGATAAGTACTATATACTACTCGGATCGATGAACATTGAATAATACTAATCTGATCTGAGACTGCGTGCGGCATGCAGCAGATCGATGACGATATTGTAGCTAGGTGGTACCTGTCGGCGAGGTAGACCAGCAAGTCGCCGTCTACGACGCCGTGGAAGGACTCGCACAGGCCGGCGCTGCGGTCGACGGCAGCCCGCCCCATTGCCAGCCGCACGAGGTAGGCTTGTTGGTTGACGACATCGCTCTTGAGGAAGTGGAGGTCGATGTGCCGCCACAGCGTGGGCTCGTCGACGGCGGCGCGCCGCCACTCGGCGCACGCCAGTCCGGCGCCGCGTAGGATGTCAGTGTGTCGGAGCCGGCCCAGGATCTCCAGCACCACGTCGCGGGGCAGCGCCGCCCAGTCTCGCGTCTCATGGGAATGTGCTTGCTGTGATGGGGCCGCCGCCGCATCTGCTTGTTCTTCCATCCTATCCAATCCAAGAGAGGAGGAGGAGGAGGATTGAGTCTTGCGGCCGCCGCCTCGATCTTGTTCGAGTACGCAACTTATTATACGGGGCCGGTAGACGACCTGAGATTGGATGGACATCCAAGCAAATCAAATCAACAGAGAGTCCACCTAAAATAAATATAACACATTTCAGTCCATCGCTAACAAATAGTCTCTGCCACCCGATCCAATACAATCCTTATGAACAGTACAAACCATCCAACACAATCCAATTTTGTTAGTTTGAGGCCTCGGGCGGCATGTGTAAGTCATCTTGTGGTGTTTGAGGCCTCGGGGCTGTGGTTAAATACAAAGCAAGCAATGCAAGTCACAAAAGTCACAAAAAAAAAGTTTTCTATTAAAAAGAAGTTTCCTATTCAACACATGCCTGATGAGGCTTTGCAACCTTGGTTCAATATCTTGTTGATGTACGTAACGTACATGCAACCGCCATGCATATTGTCAAGTTTGGTTGTTTCCTTTTCCCTTTTACTTGGCTGCATGTTGGCTTTGCATCAGCCGTGGCTCTCTGTATTTGCACTTTCGCTATTTGTGAAACCCATTTTCATGTGACGTTTTCTCACTTCCCTTTTCTTTTCTCGCTATACACACCACGCAAAAGGACTAGTCTGCGGTCTGCCTGACCCAGTCTTTTCTGTTTTTCGCTATATAGGGCAATCAGGATGACAAAGAGCTACTCCCTCCCCCCCCCCCACCCACCCACCCAAAAAACAGTTGTTTTTTTTTCATAAGTTTAATTTATATCTCGATTTGTAAAAAATGCGTGTAACATTTGTATCTCCAATAAATTTAAGAGCATCTCCAACAACTCCTTAAATTTTACTCCTCAAATCTTGAGTTATAGCAAGTTGCTATTTTGTTTGGCAAGTGGAAAAATGATGTATCTCCAACCTCCCTATTCACACTTGGTAAAATTAAAGGATGACAGATGGGACCCGCCTGTCATGCCTATTTCTTCCCTTTCGAAACAGAAGCCCCCCCACAGCGCCGGGCGCAGGCGTGGGGCGGCGGGCAGGGGGCGCGTGCGGGGAGGCGGCCGGGCGGACGGCGCCGGGCGCGGTGGGCAGCGGCCCGGAGCTGCGGCGGCGGCGGCCGACGCGGTAAGCTGGTCAGCGCGCAGCGCTGGCGGAAGCGCGGCGGAGCTGAGCGGGCGGGCGCGGCGCGGCCTTGCCCGCCCGAGCTGCAGCGGCGCCTCGGCGAGACAGACCAGAGCGCCGCCGACTTCGTCGAGGAGGCCCAGGGCCCCTCTTTCCTCCGCCTCGGCGTGCGCGGCGGCGCCAGGCCTCCGGCTCCGCTTCAGCGCGACGAGCTGGCGGCGAGGTCCTCGACGGCCTTCCGGCCTCCCCGCGGCGCGCCGCGGGCTCTCCCGCGCCCGCGCCGCGCTGCGCCGCCTCGGCCGCGGGCCTCTCGCCTTCTCCAGCGCCTCGGCCTCCGCGTCCAGCCCGCCCGCGCTCCCGCGGCGCGGCAGCGTGCGCTCCACAGCGTCGGCGGCTTCGGCCTTAGCTCTCTCTCCACAGGCGGCGCGCACCTTCTCCAGCGCCTCGGCCTCCCGTCCGCGCCGCTTCGCGGCTCCAGCCGTCGAAGGCCTTGGCGCTCCACGGCGTCAGCGGCTTCGGCCTTAGCCCTCTCCCTGGCAGCGCGCACCTTCTCCAGCGCCTCGGCCTCCCGTCCGCGCCGCCGCCGCTCCCGCGGCGGCGGCGCAGCTCCCCTCGGCGTCAGCGAGCTCGGCCTTGGCCCTCTCCTGGCGGCGCCCGTGAACAATCGAGGCACGGCGTCGCGGCGCGAGGCTCCCGCTCCGGCCGTCGGCGAGGGAGGCGGAGGCAAAAAGATACGCAACCTGCCGAGATATGCAGCGCCCGCGCGCGAGGGGTGAGAATAGGCAGTTGGAAAAATAGCAAGTTAGGTTTAGGGAGTTGTTGGAGAAGGTTTTTAGTGCTTTTAGCTAACTTATAAGAATACCAAGTGAAAATAGGGAGTTGTTGGAGATGCTCTTAAAAGTAATGAACTTCCAATTTAAACTGTCACATATAATATATAAGGAGATTTGGAAGGCCATACAATAATCATAATTATCAAACAACTCAATTCAAAATTAAAATTATGAAGAAAAGTAGTTGTTTCATTTTCATATGTTGGAAAACACCCAATAAAAAAGTTACTCCATCGTTCTAAATTATAAGATATTTAACTTTTTTAATCACTCATCTTATTAAAAAATTTGTGCGAAATATCACTTATTTTGTTGTAACTTGCTTTATTAAGAAAGGTTCTTTAATAATTATTTAAATTTGACTATGTTTTGTACAAATTACTTGAAATAAGACAAGTGGTCAAATTTAAAGTAAAAAAAAAAAATCAAATATCTTATAATTTGGAATGGATGAAGTATTATGGTAATAAATTTCAAAAGAAGGGATTACATACATGTAAAATAGCTACATAAGCTAGACAGCTTAGCAGAAGTCTAGGATTAGGAGTTCAGAAGAGTTAGTTACGGTTCTATAATTGGTTTAGACAACGAAAATGTTTTACGGTAAAAGGTTATTATCAATCCATAGCCGACAATGTACAATATGATATAAAAACACTACAAGAGGCTAAGGAACTGAATAATTTGTAGGAAACTTGGATATTGGTTTTATTGAATAATTGAGTTCACCAAAACGAATTGGAGACATCGGAAGAAATTGTATAGCTACGGGCCGGATATGAGGGGCAAAAAAGGAAAAGGAGAAATAGAAGATAATTCTACGTAACTTTAAGCCAATAGATATACCTATGTGGAAATCGTGCCGATGAATTGTAAAAGCCCTGAATTCAACAGCATATGGTGGATCCGCTGTTGCTCATCTGATTGAGGAAATCAAGTTTCTGTCAATTTCAGACGTTATTAGTTTTGCGTGTGTTCATGTGGGTAGATCTTGTAATGGAGCCGCTCATGAGCTGGCTAAGTTGAGTCATTTATGCTCTGAATGTGAGAAGATTACTTCCAGCTCCATACCTGATGACATAAAGTTCTGCCTAGTTTCACAAAAAAAAAGGGGGGGAAATGGATGGAGAGACGATCGAGTCGAGACGATCTGCAGCTTCACACATGGCGTTGGCTAGCGTACATCGATTCCGGCGTTTTCAGACAGTAATCTGCAGGAACCGGGCTCGATCGGCTGTGGAACACGCAGCTGTATGCGTACAATAGAATATGTGTATATTGCGCACAAAAGAGTGGAGGATAATCACACCATATATACAGTAATGATACATGAGGAGGAAACCAAAACCCGCATGACAAAAGATGATGAGCATACTCCTTGTGACCTGGTTGTGTGCATTCGCAGAGGCCTGAATATTCCATTATATATATATAAAAAGTATTTCTTGTATTCTCACCACGGTCGTCGTTTTGGACTTCAGAGGTCCACATGTAATTTAAAGCTGCTCAACAGCCAACATCTCGTGGCTTCCCATTCGATTGCTCGCCGTGCATGTCACGGTGTCAGTGATACCGATCATAAGCGCAGGCAGCAGCAGAGACTAAAGCCGAAGCAGTCTTAGCAATCCGGTACAGATTCACCCAAATTGGCAAAGCGCGCGCCATGAGTTTCCAGAGTTATCCAAATACAAGAGAGGTAGCAGCAGATGGGTGGAAAAAGGTGGTCGTAACTTGTAAGTGTAGAAAATGAAGCAGAGCTCACCTGCTGGAGCCTAAAATCTCGCCGACGCCGGTTTGGCCATCTGGTCGTTCGACACCCTCTGCTGCTCTGATGTCGATCGTCTGCTTTTGTATTGTGCTACTTGGTGCCCATGGCCCATGTCGGGCTGTCGGGCCCGTTTGCATATTGGGTAGTCCATTGACAGTATACGTCGATTTAGGCGAGATATGCCTGATGGAATTGAGAAACATTCTCGGCCATAGAAAAATGAAGGGAAGTGGCAGCAGTCTACCTAAACACACAAGGAATATATACTCCCTCCAGTCTAAAAAAATATTCAATTATGTGAAGCGTGCTAGTCAAAATATATCAACTTTAACTAAATTTATAGCAAAAAATATTAACATTTATATCTCAAAATAAATTTATTATAAAAATATTTTTTTTTTGAGTGAAACAGGAGGGGAGAGCTCCCTACTGTGCTTTTATTAAAAACTGAAAGTGTTCCCAGCAGGGTTCATGATACAAAAAAGGTAACAAAGAAAATAAGAAGGATTATACAAATGCTTCTAGCCATAAATCTATTTGGGGGTGTAGGTGGGACTTTGCTCGTAGGATAACCCAGGCAAATTCAGCTTTGAAGACTTGTTTGCATCTCTGAATTGATACTGACATACCCCTGAAGATTGTATCATTTCTAAGCATCCAGATTGACCAACACATGGTGACGATTATTTCCATAAAAAATGGAAGCTGCAGCTGGTTCTTGACAATCTAATGATACTTATTTTATTATATTTTTTATATAATTTTAATCAAAGTTTATAATATTTGATTTCTCAAAATGTGAAATTTTTTTGGAATGAAGGGAGTACGTGTTAGTTGGACCAATTAATTCGATATATTACTAGTCTTTTGGACCACAACCAAACCTAGTTTCTGGCATTAAAATGGTGATGAGTTCATCTCTCTTATCTTTTAGAAATCAAGTACACGTGTAGGTAATTAGCAACAGGGCTCATGTGACACAACCAAAATGATCAAGATGTCCAAGAGTGTGGATAAATTAGGCTAACCTATAATTTCTTGTAACAACTAAAGCCTACCCATTTCACCCCTTGTGCCTAGTATTGTTTTCTATTGTTCTTCTACATAATTTTACACCCTCGGGTTCAGTCCTATTCTAACATGGTAATTATAAGAACGCAAAAGACATAAAGTAATTGCTTAAATATAAATACATAAAGTAAAGAGAGGGATAGGAACACGTCGATATTTTTTCAAGGTATCGGAGAGTTAACACTCACCACTAGTCCTTGTTGGAGCACCTATGCAAGGGTATAGCTCCCTTTATCCGCGCATGGGTCAAGTGCTCTTTACAGGCTAATTCTTTGCTACTCCGACGCGGTGAATCAACCACAACCGCTCACAAAATGAGTTGGACCATCCGCAATCACCACCGGATGATCACCAATCTCCTAATCACCACCAAGCCATCTAGGTGATGGCGATCACCAAAAGTAATAAGCACAAACTCTCACTTATCCATAACAAGCCTAACGAGAAAGGTGGATGCAAATACTCCCTAGACACTAACGGGGTCCTTAATCTTGTAATTATCAAATCTCAGCAACCTCACTAGGCTCTTGAACTCCCTTGCATACCAAATGGTTGCCTTAACGGATCAAATGAGCAAGAGTGCTAAGTTGGATGAGATGGAGGAGTATAAATGCCCCCACTCCAAAATACAACTGTTGCACTCCAACTCAACAACTTTAGTGTTGACCGGGCGCGTCTGCCGAGGTGACCCGACCTGTCCGGTCAGTAGACCGAACACTGTTAGACACCGACTAGACGTGTCCAGTCCATAATTTTTCTCTCTAGTACCTCTATGTTGTAGACCGGACACGCCAGCATGTAGCGTCCGGATACAACACAACATGCGTTTGCTCAAAAAGTGAGAGACTTTCTTCAAAATCACCGGCCTTTGCATAGCCACCCATTATCAAATTTCATACATGCACATTACCTTTTAATGACATTGCATCAAACACCCTTCTTGCAGAGCCCATGTCACCACTCATTTCACATACATGGATGCCAATTTGGATCCTACAGCATCATCTATTCAGATTCAGATTCAAGGTCCCAAAGCAATCTAGATTTTATGGAATATATCCATGCACTGCTTTTCCAACGAGGTCATAACCTAATTCTGCACAAGCAGGCAAAACACTGAGCACTGTCACTGAACTGATCTCCATACCTTCAGACCACATCTTGCTGAAAAGATCAACGGCCCTATCATACCATCCATTTGAAAAGCATCTACCGATCATAGAATTCCAAGAGATGGAAATGGGGGAAGAAGAGATCATCAGGAGGGGACAAGATATGACTGACCTTGGCAAGTGGGACCTACATGGTGGAATACGTGTGGAGGAGTGCTGTGGGCCCGTGATGGTTTTTTGACCGCCGCTGCGGGTGGAGGCAATGAAATTGCGATGTGCTCCGTCGCTGGAGACAGAGAAGAAGCGTCGGCGTTGAGGACTCCTCTGGGCTCTGGCTATGGCGAGAACTGGGCCACCACGCCGCACTGGGCCGTCTCCGTTCCTAGATGAGACCGGCAGACGGAAAAAAAGGCGTGCCGGTCAGTGTTTGGTTTGATGGACTAGAAAATAGTTTGTATCACGTCGTCAATATTCATATTCTAACGAGAAAAATATTATATGAGTTAATTATAAAACTATATCGTCATATAGTATTTAACAAGATAAATTTATTAAATCTAATTAATTTATTATTAGTAAATATTTACTATAGCATAATACTGTTAAATCAGACTAATCAGGCTTAATAAATTCAACTCGCGAATTAGGCTTGGTTTTGTAATTAGTCTTTGATTAATACTTCAAATTAGTAATATTCAATATTCGATGTGACATGAATTCAAAATTGTCCGGGAACGGATGTTTAATGTGACGGTTTTGCTTTTGCTGGTTTGTTCGTGCTTGTATTGATCGGGGGGTTACGCACGTCGCCACGTGGTTGCGTCCGCTTGATGTTGAAACGTCTCCGGTTGTACCGTACGAGTCCTACGCCAATCAGATTTTAACCAATTTAACTCTCATTTTATTTTGTTAGCTCTTGTGAGAGTAGTGGTTATATATATAACATCATGTGTGCTTTGTTGCATAAATGCTCATTTATTTTGTTATTTCTTCATTCTGGTTTCTGTTTGGTTTCATCACCTAGGTTTCATCACCTAAGGTTACCTTTCTTCCATTTGTAATTAATGTCTATGCCCCCAAAACACTGATACAAATTACATCTACGGAAACGGTAGGGTAGTTTCAGTAAGGCCTTGCATTTTTTACTTCTATTAATTCCTAGCTGTTCTTCAGCTCCAATTCATTTATATACCTCACTGGTTTGCTTTGTTAAATTAGCGAACTAGGATGAAAAAAGCTTTATGTTTGTTTTCTTGGTTTGCTTTGTTAAATTAGCGAACTAGGATGAAAAAAGCTTTATGTTTGTTTTCTCTTTATTTTTTAACTCATTGCTAATTCTGGTGTCTTTTCTTTATTATCTAACGGTTATAGCTAACATTTCGTAGAATTCAAATGCGTGCATTTTTACTTGTTTTATACCTCCTATATATTATGTGCATAGTTCTAGTGATTGTCACTATGGTGATTTTTCTTATAATGAAACCTGGTTAAATAAGCCAATGCGCTTCTTTTGATAGTTTATTGCCATGTTGAAGATGATTCTTTTATCCACTCCATAGAAAAATGCTGAATTCTACACTCTTTTACAGCATTTAACATGCATCATCAAACTTTGATACATGCAATTAGTTGCTTGCTTTGATTATTACTCCTAGCCATTGCCTATTGGGCCTTGCCCATGCTTCATGTTTAGATATTCATTTTGTCGTGCCTTACATTTGTTCTTTTTGTTCATGTCTGGGCTTTGTAGCTCTTAAGCTTTGTAACACCCTCGGTGTTACGCTCTTAACCTCTTGTCAAATTATCTCATGAATATGCTAATGCATGTGTTAAAGTGAGTAGATTATTGCTGGTGACATAAAAATACTAATAAAGTTTATTAGATAAAAGTTGGATGCAATTGCTCTTTTATATCACTTAAGGTTCAAGATCAATTTTTATTAAGCAAAAGTAATATACTCCCTCCGTTCTAAAATGTCTGTCGCTTTTGCTTCCCGAGAAACAACTGCCGGTAATTTTTATAAATATCAAATATCATCAATTAGTATCATATTTAGTATCATTGGAAAGATTTTTGAATATAGTTTTTTAAAATTTTATTTAGAGATATAAATATTACACGTATTTTCTATAAATCAAGTCAAATTCTTGAGCTGTGTTGAGTTGTTTTGTCCGTAGCTTATCCCGTTTGGTCTTGGTCGTCGCTTTAAAAATCGTGCACGACACGGTTTGGCTCGGCGTGGTGATCACTGTGTGATCTGCGTCGCGGGCCACTCTGCTAGGGCCCGACCTGCTCGCCGCGTCACGTCGCTGCGTGGCTAGCGCTGTTCTGGCTTGATGGTGTCGCCGCCCGCGATCCGCGCGTCGCACCGCTTCTTCATCGCTGCCGTCGCGTCGAGCTGCTCGTCCCCCTGCGATCGCGTCGCGCCCGCGTTCCCAGTGGCCGTCCTCGCCGTCGCCTTGCCATTTATGGCACTGCCGCGTCTTGGCGCGTTTTCCCCTCGGTGCTCTGTAGCACGCGCGCGAGGCATGACAGCTGGAAACTAGTCCCCTCCCGGTACCAAGCCAAGCCTTGTCCAGTCCCTCCCCTCTCCTGTTCTTCACTGCCGCCATGGCCGCCGGGGGAGGGAGGGGGCGCCATTAAATTGCGGCAGGGAGGGGTCACCTCGGGTCGAGCCGTCGCGTCCCTAGCTCATACATCAAGCCAGCTACCTGTACTACCCTAACCCATCTTGAACTGTGCCGTGCCAAGCTCCAATTTGGAGTTTCTCTGGCCGGCAGTCGTCAAGTAGCCGTGAAAGGCGCACCTAGACACACCAACCATCCAGAGCTTTTAGCGTCCAATTGGATAACATCCATAGCTTCGCCTCAATCTCCTTTCCACCCTGCGCCTATTCGTTGAAACCCTATCGCCACCCTTGGGCCGCTGGCACGGTTGTGCCGGCCGTGGTGCGCTGCCGTGCTCCCTGCTCACACGCGGCCAGCGCTCCTCGGCCTTCCCTCCACCTCAACCAACCCCATAGCCGTGTTCGTAGTAAGCTGTGGGTGCTCGCCCACCATTCCTTTGCTTTCACCGGCGTTCGCAGCGGCCAGAGCAGTCTCGCCATCGCCAGGAACTGCGCGGCCGTGCTCTTCGCGGTGGTCAGCAGTGCTGCATCGATTCCCGCGCCGCGCTAAGGAGTCCTAGGGGTGCGCGGGTCGTATACTTAGGCGGTCGGCTATCTCGTGGCCGCTGCTGGGGGGTCTCCGCCCGGGCGGCCGAGCCGCCCCGGCTGCCAAGCCCTCGCCGCGTCGCGTCGCCGCCGCCGCCCAGGACCGAACCACGGTAAAGATGAATACATCCAGGGTGCTAGTTGCAACGTAGAAGTCTGTAAGAATAGTGTCGTTTAGTGTTGCTGATTTCGCTTGAGCTCAGGGTCTTTTCTGTAAAACCGCCGAGGCGCGCGGGCTTCTCCCGCCGCGGGCCTCTTGCGCGCATGGGCGGTGCCCGATTGGGCCGCTCCGGGTAGCTTTGCCCTTTCTCTTTTTCTAGCGTATTTAGAATTAGTTTTCCAATTTAGTTTCTGAGCTGAAATTTGGAAAACCATATAAAATAGGAGAAAAATCCAAAAACCATGAAACCAGTGTTGTTAGCTTCCTAAAATCGTGATCTAGCTATTCGTGCATTTGGTTCATATGTTTCTGCGATGTTCTGAGGGTTGATTAATTGTTCTATAATGCTTAATACAAGTAGGATTATTTAGTGAATGAATTTTTGTTGCAAATTGTTAATAGCTGTGTCCGTAAAAATCATGCAATAGCTTCCTGATAGTATTAGGTGCTCTCAGTAAAGTTTTCAGCTGCCAAGTGATTAGTTTGGGAGGGTAGCTAAAATACCTTAGTTAGAACATATATATTAATTGACTAGGAGCAGTTATAAATTTGTCGCTTGTCAAGAAATTAGGTTTATAAGTGAGGCGCTTAGCTAATTATGTTAGTCTTTAAAGCTAGCTGGTTGGCTAGGTATAGGTGTGATTTATTTTAAGAGTTGTTGCCTTTTTTTTATTAATTGCATTATCTGCATTGCATCATTGCATATCATCATAGGAGCGATGATTGATCGCTACAACCAGAGGACTTGGTGCTTTACATGAGGTGGTGCCATGGTGATAGTATCGCGGAGTTGGAATACTAACTTTTGGTTATCTTTTACCCAGGTAAGCCCCGGTTCATAACCCCTACTTTCTGAATTTTAAGATTTATTTGTGCATTAAGTTTTGAGGAATGGAATGAAACCCACTTGGATATATCCTATCCTATGAGTCTTACTAGAATGATAGGATCGTGTAGATTGCTATGCTATAAGTTCTCGGTAGAAGTTGAGTGATTTCCTGTCACTCACGAGAGATAGGATGATAATTATTATTATCATGATGCTATCACATGGATTATGTATATGGATAATAAATGAAGACCGGGTGGGATAGTATATATGATGGATTGGATGGACTTGATTGTTTGGCAACAGAGCGAGGCTCTGGTTGCATTGTCTTGCTTGTGTCGATTAAGGACCGATCATTGCTAAGGGTTGAAGGTCAAGTCACAGATCTCCTTATCCCGAACACATACTTGTTTATGGGAGCTCGAAAGGCTTGCTCTCTCTTGTCTTGGGTTCCGGCTCTTTCTAGGTATGGAGCGGAGATGGTGGAGGTCCTTGCACCACCTTACGGCCGGGTCATAAGTGCTGGGGGCTTAGAGTCCAAGTTAGGACGGGGACTTGGAGTCCCGGGTAGGAGAAAGCGTAGTTCTCATCTATGTCTGGGATACAGGTGGGGAGTGTGTCTCGGGGTACCCAGCTGGCCGCAGTGATTCGCGAATCGCCGTTCTGAGAACGGTAACGATGAGGGCTTTATTCTGGCATCATAGTAAGAACTAGAACTTGGAGGTGGATAAAAGAATTCTAATTGCTTACCACTTGCTTGAAAGTAGTTCAGGTGTGCTTACCTAGAATGGTTAGCTAATGAATTAATCATAACTGCTAAAACTGAATGTAAGGATGCACTATTAGTAATGCTCCCCGCAAATATAAACCAGCAAGCCAAAGAGCCTTGCATATCCTTAGAGTCATTTTATTTTCTCCTGTCTGGTAAGTCTTGCTGAGTACAATTGAGTACTCAGAGTTTTATTACCTCTGTTGTAGGTGACAGGTGGATGCTAGCTGTCGACTCTTTTGTGTGGGATACCTCCTGGTGGGTTTAGCGAGGAATTCCAATTATGTTGTGATAGTAGTTTTATTTTCAATCTTTTATCAAATGTTTTATAAAGAAAAGTCTTGCCATAATTATCTATATCATGTTAAATGCTTATACTTGTAATTGAATAAATGTTTATTTCCACTGCAATAAAGATTAGGTGTTACTAGATACATCATGCAAATTAAAATGAATTAACTTTTATTTTTCTTATAACTTAATGTTAGTACAGTTGTTTGAGTCAACTAAACTATGAATATTTTGGGATCTAATAAGTGTGCATAATTATTTTTATTCATAATCCAAGCTATTGAAGATTACATTACATATTTCTAAAAGCTTTTACACATCTCTTGATGTAATATATTTGACATGAAGCTACTAGATATTATCACCATGAAAAATTAAAAATAATATAAAACATTGATATTTATCTTAAAATTATCTAAAAGGGAGATACGTATCATCCTCCTTTGAGTCCCCATAGCCTATAAAAGCAACAGGGCCTAAGATCAGGCCGAAAGGCGTAGTCGATGGACAACAGGTCAATATTCCTGTACTACCCCTTGTTGGTACGGAGGGACGGAGGAGGCTAGGTTAGCCGAAAGATGGTTATAGGTTTAAGGACACAAGGTGACCCTGCTTTTCCCTCCAGAAGCACTCTTTCTTATACATTTTTTCGGTTGACTGAGTGCATTTACTAGCATTTTCCTTCGTTTCATTCAGCTTAGCTGGGTATTACTCTCTATGGGAATTCCCCCTATTATTTATTGGAAAACATTCCACTCGCTGTCAAAATACAATTCGTTGTAAGCCAAGAGATAGCCAGGCTAGTTAGATCTTCTCTTATAAAGCTTAGGAAAGTGGATAACAATAAAGCCATTTCCAAGTCCCCTATAATCGAGAAAGCCGTTCAATAGCAAACCTAACCCCAGCCTAGACAAATAGAGTAGAGGCAAAACCTATTATTTTAGAAAGGATAACTACACATTTTTTCCTATTACCAACAGGGAGCTCTTGGGGACTCCTGGTACCTGGGGGCGATCAAGACTGGTAAGTCCATCAGTCCAAACAGTTGTCCATGTACCAGTAGAAGATTCCGCAGCTACTGCAGCTCCTGCTTCTTCAGGCGGAACCCCGAGCTGAGGAGTTACTCGGAATGCTGCCAAGATATCAGTATCCTTGGTTTCGTACTCCGGGGTGTAGTAAGTCAATTTATAATCCTTAACACCAGCTTTAAATCCAACGCTTGCTTTAGTTTCTGTTTGTGGTGAAAGAAAAAAGTTTTAGTAATTAGTAAAAAAATGTGGATGAATACTTGCTCTTTTCTCGATTTTAGATCGGATTTTTTGGCGGCATGGCCAAGTGGTAAGGCAGGGGACTGCAAATCCTTTACCCCCAGTTCAAATCTGGGTGCCGCCTGATCAATAAAATACTTAGGATTATAGTACTGATCAAACTCGACAAATTCGTACCCCCTAAGTTGGGGCACGAGAGTAACTAGGTTTGGCGATACTGGATTTTGAGAATCCATACCATAGTTCTACCCTCAAACTAGGGTTTGTTTTGTGGGCAGTGGCCCAAACGGCTACCAATAGGGATGAGGTAGCGTTTCCTTATTCTTTTATTAATTTAAATCGATTCGGGAATTTAAAACTACGAGACTAAGATGTAAGAAATCTTCGTAGCCAAAGGTCCCTAAGGGGCAGTCTTTTTTCAATCTAAGATTGAAGAAGGGACTTTGCGAAGAAATAGAAAGACTTCCTAATTATCATACATTTTATTTATCGTACATCTTACTACATACACTTCGTACATCTTATGCTACCTACATACACTAAAGTAAAGGCTGCTGATTCTGTCTAGAATTAGATTGAATAGGCTGATCAAAAATAAATTTTGGGATTGTGGATAAGACCTCTTTACTCTTTCATAGAAAGATAGAAAGCGGGGCAGCAGTAGGGTTTAGGTCAAAAATAAAAATAAACATGGGTAAGTTAGGTATCCAATAAATATTTATCTATCCTAATTTTATGGTATATTCTTATGTCCTTTGCTTATAAAAAAGGTAACAAACGAAAGAAAAAATCTCTCTATTCCCGCGTCTTCTATTCAGAGCATCCCCTACTCGTGGTATAGTAATAAAAATAATTTTCTTGTATAAATGATAATGTCTTAGGCACAACTAAACCATGAACATTTTGGGATATAATAAGTATGTGTGATTGTTTTTATTTATAATCCAAGCTGTTGAAGATTACATTGCATGCTTCTAGAAGCTTTTGCACATCTCTTGATGCTAGATATTTGACATGAAGCTACTAGATATTATCATCATGGAAAATTACAAATAATATAGAACATTAATATTTATCTTGGAATTACCTAAAAGGGAGATATGTATCATTCTTCTATGAGTCCCTATAGCCTATAAGAGCAACTTCAAGCCCTTCCTAGATGCTAGGAATAGAAATTTTGGTGAAAGACTACCCTCCAATAGTTTGTCTAAATGGTTATCCAAATATATTCATCTTCAATTTTGTATTTTTTGCTAGCCAAAAATAGAAAACAAAAATAGTTATTTAGAATGTGTATGAGATATACTGTTGGAGTGTGAAAGAATATAGAAAGCAATTTTTATGCAAATGACTCTCTAAACATTGATTTAAAGAGTGAGATTTAGAAAAGCTCTTAGAGATGCTCTAAATAGAGGCACCCATCCTAGTCATACCAATCTATCAAAGAGCAAGGTAGATGTGAGAAAGATTATATGTGCTAGGCACTTAAAGGTGTATGGTCTTGTGTAACATATAGTAATAAAAATCATTTTCTTGTATAAATGCTAGTGTCTTAGTTAGATATATAATATCTAGATACTAGTGTACAAATTGTGATTTATCGAATGTTGACTCTGTAGACATTGTAGATTAGCTTTGATACCTATAAGTGAGAAGATAATTGTACCATCAAAAGGATCCACACAATAATAAGTAATTGAAATTAAAATGTCTTAAACGGCAGTACATGCGGTTCAGCTTACTATTATCTTTCCTTGAGAACACGAACTCAACTTCATCTCTCATTAGGCCATAATAGCTCTCTTCTTAACCATGTGAAACTCATCTTTTGTCCTAGCCACATTGATAAGAAGCTGGAGCCCATGATACAACTGAAACACTCAAGCCACAAGAACTGACACCTCTGTCACCAACACCCATCCAACCAACTTCTTGAACCACACAGAGAGACAATATCATCGATGTTATGTATCTCAGCAAATCCATGAGCATAAATATAGCGACACTGAATGAGAGGCATGGTAAACTGCCCATAGAGCTGATAGACCACCTTTGTGACTAGCAAAGTGTTTGGTTAGGTGTATATAGATAATGGATGAATGAGACAAGTTTGAATAGGATGATGATACTTGTTGATTGTTTGGTTGCCTATACATAATGATACATGATTTTTTGTTCAGATGATTTGTATGAAATGATATAATTCGGTACATGTTTGATTGATTGTATGAATACATCTAAGACTTTTCATTTTTCATTTTTATAGATGATTGCATGGATGATTCAGTGCAGTAATGCAAAATAGTTCATTTATAGATGATATGATGTCGTATAGTTTAATTTTTCTTTTTAATGCAGTATAGTATAATATTGGATGAATTAACATCATTATAAGTTAAGAACAGAAAGGTTAATTTTTTCTTGCAAATAAAAATGTGGCTTGATTTGCCGATGCTCTATTTTATCTACTTTCTACCCCGGCACTAGAACCAGTACTCAGTCAGATAGTCAGTGCGGGCACATGTAGGCAAAACCGTGGAAAGAGAAGCTGTGAACGAAAGACTACGTGGGATCTCGTCCTGGATGCGTTGTTCGGTATTTTTTTTGCGCATAGGGTCATGTAGAATCTAGAAGGCATATTCTAAGCATCTAGATGCTTTGGTCATGTACATATTAATGTTTCAATCCAGTAACCAAACAGTGGGACATGTGGACCCCATGTGGCCATCCAAGATGTACATGTACACACAGTTTGATTCAAGCAACCAAACACTAGCATAGATCAATAGGCTAGATCAACAGGCTAGCATGGTCATCGATCTAGTAGAATGCATCTGCTTCACTAGCATAGATGCTGAGGTAGGGACCCTCGAGAGAATGGTGAAAATGGACTCCTCCACGATGATGTCTTTGAGCACCCACCATCGGTGGAGAACCCCTGCAACTCTACTTCTCTTGATGAGAGAGGTCAGAGAAGAATGACATCGAAGTTGTTGATCTTACCCCAAGACCCAAATGGTACCATATCGTAGTGGTGGTGACGATGTCGATGAGTGGTAGAGCGGGGAGGCGGATGATCTGATCTTCTGTTGGATTGCATACAAACAACCCCTGTGTGGGGTTGTGGGTGAGTGGGAGGTGACCCTCGGATGCGAGCACAGATAGATCGACTACGGGGTCCTCCTCATATGGCGCCAGCCTTTCCTCCATAGACACAACCTTTTGACCTTTTGCTTGCCCGCTGGGTCCTTGGACTGCACCAGATTCTTTCCCGTGGACACCTTCTTCTATTTGGCTGCCTAGTCCTCAAATGCTCCAGCTTTGTCTACCAGATCCTACTTAGCAAATGACTCTTTGTCTACGAACATATTCTTAATGAGCATCTCTAACCCCAACATCACCACCGTGCCTACCCACGTTGTGCCTTTGATTCCTTTGTCGTGTGTATCTTGCGCTGCCCTGTTAGCTCCATGCCTCTTGGTGTTTGCTTTTGATGTGATATGGAGGGCGTGAAGAGGAGCATTATACCCATAATCCAAGTAAGTCAGCCAAAGGTCGGATAGGATGTGGCATCGTTATGCATCTGGCACCACGGCTTCCCTCAAAGTTGTACTCGAGGTTGGCATCATTAGCATTGGAGTGTAGCTTTGTACATCCTGTAAAACATCATGATCATAGATATCAATGGGGCTCATTTCCTAACTCCTGAGGAATTCACCTATTAAAGGATGAGGATGGAAAAAAAACTCCCCATGGGGAGTTAAATGGGCAAAATCCTATCCCTGTTGGGGATCACAGGGGCGGGGATGGTATGCAGGCCCTGTCCCCGATGCCCATAGGGACCCAACCGCACGCTACGAGTCCACGAAGGGCCACTACCTATACACATACGACATATATACAAGCATACACGCAACTTTCACCTAACCCTCGTCCTCTTAGCGTCCATACCTCGCTCACCTACTCCTCAGCCCCAGCCAATCCCATCCCAACTCTCACCCCTGCTCCTAAGTCTTCACTGCTCCACGCCTCCACTCATTTTCCTACTCCACACTCCCTACAAATCTAGCACTAGCAGATCCACATGAGAGGCGGTCTAGTCCATTTGTTCGCTCCTATCTCTCCGTAGGGGAGGTGGGCACAGGTAACCTAGCACCCACGCACACACAGGAGTGAGCGCATGTGGTCGGCTGAAGCTAGCAAGCACAACACACGCGCGCGATGCAACCACTTGCGGGGATCCGGCGGTGGGAGGGTGCATGCTCATCTTTCTTGGTGGCCATGGAGATGGTGGTCTAGTGGAGGAGCAGGTACAGTTTCTTCGGAGATGTAGGAGCAGAAGAAGATTGAGTTGTGATATGTTTTTTCATTTGTATTTGTGGTTGTTTACTAATGAATGGCTTGTGCATATGAATGATTTTGGCAATTTCATCGAATGCTCTAGAGAGGTTAGGGGACAAATATCCCCCGTTGATATTTACGGGGAGGGGGATTATGGCCTATCACCAGACGAGGAATGCCCCTACTTACATCTCTATCTATGAGGAATGACATGATGAATACTTCATCGGGATATTAGAAAACTAAATCAAAGACCAAACCAAAAGGACTGAAGCTCAAAAGTAAACTTCATGATGTTTAGATGAGTTAGTATAAACTGTGGAACCGAATCGTGATCGCCTAGATTATGGCCTGCAGGACCACCGCGCACGTGCCTGCGTGCTATGTTGATCTATCAGGAGTTCAGAATGCTTTGATTTGATGTGGATCGAGTGATCGACCGATAAAAATTAGTAAAAAAGGGTCTATAGTGGCTGTTGTCGAGCCATTTTCGTTGGCGTGTTTTAAACAATCAGTGGGAGTGATTAATGAAAATTAGTTTTTCTACATGCAATTTTTGAGAATCGCCAATACAAATATGATTTGTAGTGGTAGTTCTCTAAGGAAATGGCCACTACAAATGGTTGTCTATATTCATGATTTTGGATCTAGAAAATAGAAAAAAATAGAATTTTTTTAACCCAGGAAGACCCCATGAAGTCGCAAGTCACACATTTATTTCATGTAAAATCATGTGCTGAGTGACCGGCAGGATTCAAACCTATGACCTCCACTTACACATACCCTCTCTACCACCACAACACACCATCACTTCTGTCTAAATTACGTTCTCATTCCTTACATATTATACTAAACCAAGTGTAAATTAATTGCTTGAAATCCCCTAAACAAATTCAAATGAAAAAATGGTGAACTACAAAGTTTCATAAGATGTCGAGATCTATAACTTTCATTTAGAATGTTTTCCATTCTAGGCTTTTTGAAACAAATTGAATTTTAATGTATAAACTTTAGAGGTACGTAATTATCCTCAACTAGATTGTTTTAAACCAAAAGGTTTTCAACTATAAAATTTCACAACTTTTCAAGATCTATAACTTTCATGTAGAGCGTTTCTCCATTGAAGTCATTTCAAAAATTTAAATTTTAAAATTCTAGTGCATTTCCGGTGGCTATTTCGTAAGAAAATTGCCAGTAAAATATGTTTTCTAATGGCTATTTTTTTAAGAAAACCTCCAATTTAGGGTTTGAAATCCAAAGTTTGAGGCTTTTCACACTTCGACGGAAAGGCCCTTCACTTCATTGTTAACATGAACGACAATGTTATTTGATAGTTTATATATTATTATACAAATACTTTGTAAATCAAACTTGTATTAATTAACTAGTGCGCTAGTTAAGTATACATATCAATTGCAATAGGCTCTGAAAATTGATGGGAAAGCGTTATTTCAAATATGACGGAAAATTTGAGAAGGTTCAAAAGGATTTTCAGCCGTGGTTCAGTTTGAGCAGAAACACACTTGCAAATAGATTTTCAGGGGTGATTTGTTTAAGCCAACAGCCCTGAAAATGTGGTCCCAGTAGCGGTTGCATTGCCAAAGCCGTGGTTGAGAAAACAATTTCAAGGACAGCTCCGTTATGACAACCATATCTAAAAACTTGGTTTATAAACAGTTGTGACACAATAACCATCAATAAAAATCAATTTATAAGGATACAATAACCGCTAATAAAAATCAATTTATAAAAACGGTTGTTGTAAAGCATCCGTTCCACTACCAGTAAAATTAATTTATAAGAACCGTTGTCGTAAAGCATGGACCTCCAAAAAAATATATTTAGAGACGAATTTTTTAATGGAATCAAATACCCAGTGCTACGAACGGCCCATCTTTACGATCAATGGTATAGTAGCAGTTTTTAGAACCGGCAAACCGTTTTTTAACTGTTAGAAAAAAAACCATTACTTTAATACTATAGTGAAGTCGCCGTATTTATTTTCTGCCGGGACGGATGACAAAGGAGTTACCCGACGGTGTTTTGTTCTTTGAAAATCCGAAATCCCAGGACGTAACTTTGCTGCTGCCAATCCTCTACCCCTGTTCCTCTTTCAGGAGCCTCGTCTCGCAATTTTAGATCTTGCATCCATGACCATGCATGCAGGGCGCCATCTTTGAGGAGCCTCTCGTGACGTTGACTTGGTGCCTGCCGGAGGAGTACTTTGGACAGGGTGACCACCAAAGTATGCTGGAGTGGATTGAACGAGGATACGGCCATGTCTCAGAGCTGCGTGCCCGGGCTTGATCAAACACTGCCGTCTCGAGCTCCTCGACGCCAGCGAGTGCAGCACAGATGTGGCAATAATTTATTGATTTGCAAAGTAAGTTCAAATTTATTATTGATTTGCCGAGGACACTGGACAGATGCCTTTGCCCAAGGTGCTTTCCGAGGATGCTCCTCGAGGACCAAGAGAGTAATATCAAACTAGCCAATGGCGTTCGTCATGCACGCTTCGTGGCACCTACTCCCGACGGAAAGTAAAAGCATTGTAGTACTAATTATCTTAGGATTAGGAAGAGTCAGTATAGGTGTAGTAGAGAATATTAATACGTACTTTATTTGATTCATTCATGACTATGAATTTGTTGTACGGTGACCGAAGCACTTTTTAACATCCAACGGCGAGAACATGTCGGACATATGTTGTTACTTACATAGAAGAAACGCAACAAAAACAAAACAAAAAAAAATCTCGGCAACGAAAAAACTACTACAACAAGAAATACAAAACCGGCAATCCTATGAAGCAACTGATGTCCAACTTCACTCTGTATGCCAGGGAGAACAAGTGATGAAAAACTGGAAGAGGGAGTAGGTGCCGCGGGTTTGTAACTGTAGCGAGCATTGTGGTTGTTAGTTGTAGCGAGCATAGTGGTTGTTCGTTGGAGTCGATATGTGAGTCTTTGATGGCTCGGACACTCATGAACACACAACGGACACAATGATTTTATTCTGGTTCGGGCTTCTGAGCTCTATGTTTAGCAGAGTAATGACCTTCGTGTTAAGGAGTGCCCAATCGGTGATTACAACTATGGAAATCGGGAGGATTCGATAGGGGATTGCTCGGTACTATCCTAGCGCTCTTCGTTGTTCTTCCTCAGCGAGTAAGAGAAACCAGCCTTCTCTACCAGAGGTTCTCTAGTTCATCTTTGTGAGATCATCTACTCCCTTTTTTCCTGCTCTCTCTTGTACATGTCTTTCTCTCCCTTTTACAGGACTGAAAGCTAGCCCTAAGTTTGTTTTTAGATAATTGAGACAACCTGGGCTAATCTCTTGCTCTAGTGTTGCTCAGGAGATAGGTTAGTCCACATACAAGGATTGAGTACAGATGACACACGGGTGATGAAGGTGGTGTCAAATGGTGATCAAGTGCTTAAGTCTTGGAAAAGAAGATAGTGGAAACAAGATTTTTGTTTTGCTGATCAAGACACAAATCGGGTTTAAAATACTATTATGAGGGGAAGTCACAAGTTTCATGGTTAAAAATATTGACATTTCTTATGGTTTTCCATGAATGAAAGTGTTACCTACAGACTGAAGTTAGTGATATTTCTTCTGTTTTTTGTCATTAATCACAGTGCTGCTACTTTTTTTTTGGCTCACGCTACTAGGATGGGAATATCCATCCACCTAGCAATATACTTTTGTTTATTTTACCATTGCTCCAATTCTGCCAACCTAGCTTTCACATACAGGTCCAAGTGAGTCAGTGATTCCTTTTCCAGTAGGTAGAATTCAACGAGTAGAAGAGATTAATGAAGGCAAACAATGGAGCCAAAAAAGAGGGAATGACAAAGGAATTTTCTGTAAATGACTGCTCTGTGTGTGTGTGAGTGCGCGCGCGCGCGCGCGTGTGTGTGTGTGTGTGTGTGTGTGTGTGGTTAGGCATTCCTGCAGTTTGTCTCAGAGAGAGAAGTAGAAGCGATAATGATTATTGTCGATGTGAATTGGATAAAATGGAAGGGAAAAAACATAAACAGGTAGCATGCTCCATTATACTGATCTTGGAAAAGAGGAATAAGAAGGTGACTTACGTACTCATTTATAACAATATTCTCTCTGCTTATAGGGTGGGTCAATTTGATGCACTTAATTGTGTTCATACTAAAAAGTGAGGCACCTTAGTTAATTTATTTTCAAGTTTTTTTATAAGAGGACATGCACACTGTTGCACTAGAAAGCTAGTTAAGAGATTTCTTCTATGTAGCGACAGCCGGTCGACGACGACACTGTCATTCGAGTCCATGGAGAGCGAGAGCAAAAATATTTTTAAGAGATAGTATAAGAATTGATCTTTAAAAGAAATTTTAATTATTTATTGTTCCTATACTATAGAGATTTTGTTTTCTTTATTTTATTGCATGTCAGCACGTAACTGTTGTTGGCTAGCCAGTAGCTACTTCTTCCGTTTCAAAATAGATGACGTTTTCGCTTTTCGAGAAATAGATACCGGTAACTTTTATAAATAATAAATATTATTGATTAGTATTATAATTAGTATTATCGAAAAAGATCTTTAAATATAGTTTTTGATAAATTTATTTAGAAATATAAATATTATACGTATTTTTTATAAATTAAGTTAAATTTGTGGTACAAATATAAAAAACATCACCTATTTTGAAATGGAGGTATCACCTATTTTAGAACGGAGGGAGTAGGGTTGAAGAAGGTTGCTTTTAAGCCGGGTATGCAAAACTACTCCCGTGCATTCATTTATATATACGTACTAAAGGCTCTTTTATCCGCTGCTCTGCTGCGTACGTGTCCACCGGAACATGCATGGACTATGGAGCCGCACGCGTCACGACCACATGCCTATCTTCTGGTTGGGTGGGTACCCCACCCAAGCCGCTGTGGCTGTGAGGCAGTGGTGGCAGAGGCAGATGCGATGCGATCGAGGTCAGAAGCAGCCGCGATCGATGTGATGTGAGCGAAGCGGAAGCAGCTGATCGTGATGGCCGGTGGTCTCGTAGAGTTTGTCATAAAAAATCATCATCTTTATAATAAAGATATAATTTTTTAACGATAAAATCTACTGCAGGACAGAGGAAATAGAAATGACGCGCACGGGTGAGACTATCCGCACTCGTCGTACTCTAAATTCATTCTCTAAAAAAATATTCCATCCTAGTCATCGAATTTTTCTCCTCTATATCGAGGATTTTCTCCTTCCAAGCCGGTGCTTCTTGGTGGTTGCCGCGGCCTACCGGGCGCGAGCTTCGTCGGCGCTCGTGGTGCGCGGGCGGCGCTGCACGGGGGGACGCCGCCGTCTCCCCCCACACGCGCGGGGCCGGGCGGGAACGCCCAGCCGGCGGCGGCGGGGCGAAGTGCGCGGGGGCAGCCCGCGCCCCACGGCCCCTCCTCCTCGGTGGCGCAGCGCGGGCGGCCGGCGAGCGCGCCGGCGGCCCTCCCCGGCCCGGCGTGCGCGGTGCACGGAGCCGGCGAGCCCCGGCGGCGGGCTTCGGCCTTGAGGCGGCCGGCAACGCCCAGCTGACTTCTCCCAGCGGCGTGCGCGGCGCCTGAGAAGCCCGGCCCGAAAGCGCCCGGCGGCCCTCCTCCCGGGGGGCGGGCTCGGCGCGTAGCGGCAGGCGAGCGCCCCGGCGGCCTCCCCGCGGCGGGCGCGGCGGGGAGTCGGCGAGCGCCCCGGCGGCCCTCCCGGCGGGGCGGGCCTGGCAAAAGCGGGGCGGCCGGCGAGCGCCCTGGCGGGCGTGCCGGTGCGCGGGCGGCTGGTGAGTGCCCTGGCGGCCTCCTCCCCGGCAGGCGAGCTCCACGCGACGGAGCCCATACACGAGGGCCAGTGAGCGGGCGCTGAGCGCCCTCGTCCTCGGCGGCGGCCGCGAAAAACCTTTGTCGGCGAGCTCTCCGGGCGGCCTCCTCCACCGCGCCCTCTGCCCTGCTCCCTCGGCGGCGCGTCCGCGTTCTCCTCCTGCTCCTTCTCTCTCTTCTCTCGGCCAGCGGACAGCAGGAGCGGGCCCCGCGCCACATGGGTCTTCCCGGACGAGCGCTACGACGCTGAAAGGATCAAGATGCCCAAGAGGGGGGGTGAATTGGGCTTTTCTAAATTTTAATCGCAGCGGTAATAATCTATCGCTAGCCATTTCACCCCTAGTGCCTAATGTGTGTTCTATGACTTCTAGACACAAAAGTTTTGCTCCCTAGGTTCCAAACCCTACTCTAGCATTGCAATTCTAGCAATGTAAATACATGAAGTAAATGCGAGAATGTAAATGCTCAAAGTAAAGAGTGGGAGAGGAACGCGGTGATGTTTTTCCGAGGTATCGGAGAGTCGGCACTCTCCACTAGTCCTCGTTGGAGCACCCGCGCAAGGGTATAGCTCCCCCTTGATCCTCGCAAGGACCAAGTGCTCTCTACGGGATGATTCTTCGTCACTCCGACATGGTGAATCCCCCAAAATCGCTCACAAGATGAGATAGGTCATCCACAATCACCATGGATGATCACCATGCTCCCAATCGCCACCGAGCCGTCTAGGTGATGCCGATCACCAAGAGTAACAAGCAAGAACTCTCACTTGACCAAGACAAGCCTAATGAGATGGATGGATGCACACTTGCTACTCTCTTTCCACTAATGAGGTCCTAAACCATGGATTAGCAAATCTCTCAACCTCACTAGGGCTCTTGCACTCTCAAGCACTCACAAGGTGTTCTTCAGCTGTAGGAATGAGCAAGAGACCTCAATTGAATGAGGTAAGGGAGTATTTATACCCCCCCACACAAACCCCCCACACGAAGAGGTATTTCGAGGCAGTTTTAAGGTCGGCCGGGACGCGTCGTCGCGTCGGGCGGCCGGACAGCGTCCGATCGTCGGTTAACGACTAACGTACCACTGCGGTGCGTCACACCGACCGGGCGCGTGTCGAGTCCGGTCCACCATGACCGGGACGCGTCCGGTCAGATTTTTCCCTCTGGACCTCTCTACGAGTTGTGACCGGACGCCCGACCCCGGCGTCCGGTCGGTCTTGACTCAGCGTCCGGTCCAACATGGACCGCAAGTCGATGGCATCGAGGCGTCCGGTCCCACCGCCGGGGCGTGTCCGTCCTCGGGCACCCCACATACACTGACCGGACGCGTCCGGTCAGTTATGTGCTAGCGTCCGGTCAAGCCAAAATGGCTCGAAACACTTCCGTTTTCGCGACCTCTCGCATGGCTTCGACTTAGCTGACCTTTAGGCCAAATCTAGGGCTTCCTAGGACTAGAATGAACAAGTGTGCGCCACACCTAACTCACTAGACTCACCTAGGTCAAGTTACCCATTCAAACCCCTCTTAATAGTACGGCTAAAGGTAAAAACAAAGTCCTAGCTACTCTAAGTATCTCTCCAACACCAATCGACACCTAGAACTAGCCGTCCTTAACCTTGTCGTCCATCCTTTGAAAACCGAAAATGATCTCGATCGTCGGGGCATGAAAACCATTGATTGCCCAATCAACCACCATTACCGTGACCTAACTCAGACTGTTTCTGCAAAACACATGTTAGTCACAGTAATTTGACGTTGTCATTAATCACCGAAACCCACTAGGGGCCTAGATGCTTTCAATCTCCCCCTTTTTGGTGATTGATGACAACAACCTCGAGTATGAGAGTGAATTTCAGGTTTTCAACGAACTTGAATCATATAAGCTTTTTGACAATAAGAACAAAGGGGTTAGATAAGCTTATACGACTCAAGCCAACATGTACTCAACGGAATATGAATGAAGTGTGAGTACAAGAAACATAGAGCTCATTTAAAAGATGAAATGTGAAAGCATAGCAAATGAGCATCAACATGTGACATGACAAAGCATATGTATATATATCAAAAGTAGAGAGCGCAAGACACGAGTAAACCACATGTCACATGAACTAACACATATCCACAAAAGCAACCAAAAGCATGTATCTCATGATGCACAAAAGTAAAGAATGTATGCATGAGTATCACACATCAAAAGAAGCAACTCCCCCTCACACGCTCCCTCTATCTCACATACTCGACTCTCTCTCCCCCTTTGGCGTCAAGCACCAAAACCTAAGGCTCCTGAGGAGGTGGGGCTGCAGACGAGTCGGGTGCGGTAGAACTTGCGGCCATCTCGAACTGAGTGTAGTCCGGGAGGACTCGAACTGTCATTGGCCGAGCCTCTGTCGACCCTCGGTCGTTGCGCCGGTGGTGAAGCGATCCGGGTCCTTTCAACCGTAGTGTCAACTGGGTCTACCTGCTGTGGCTCAGTGGTAGTGGCCTGACCCTGTGGCTCTGAAGGTGGCACGGAAGAAGTGGGAGCCACTGACACTAACACTACCTCAGTCACTGTAGTAGGAGCGGTCATGGTCTCAGTGACTGGAGCCTCTGAAGTAGAAACTGTCTGAGGAGACGTACTCACTGGAGCAAGATAGCAAAGAATCAGAATCGTAGCCTCAAAAAGCGAGTAGTGACAGGAGGAGGCTGACTCAAAGGAGGCTCTGACGAAGCATCTGACGACGGGTGAGTCCCGATAGTAGTGGTGACTGGAGCCTCTGTCGACGGAAACTGACCCTGAGTGCCCTATGGAGTGGGGAAACTAGTGATCTCGCTGTAGGTGGCACTGAGAGCTCGCGGGGTCACAAGCACCGAGGACGTAGGAGGTGAAGTGAAACCGGTCCGAATCGGTGTGTACCCGGCCCCTGGAGAAGCGGGCACTCGAGGGAACCGCTGGGGCGGCGAAGCCGAACGGGTAGACACTCCTCGACTAAGTCCGGGCGGATCAGAATCAGAGCCGTAAGTGAAGAACTGGAGGGGCCGCCAAGCTGAGAAGCAGTGAAGTCAAAGGCAGGAACCCCAGTGTGCCGAACTATGTGATCCATGAACGCAAAAGTCTACTGCTGAGACTACCGAAAGAGAGCCTGAGTCTCAAGCTGGGCCTGAAGAATCTGCTGCTGTAGCTCGGTCTGTCGTGCGTGAAGAGCTGCAGTGTCGGCTGCCTGCTGCTGGTGAAGCTGACGAAGCTCCTAGCCGTGCCTGTCAGAAGACTGTGAAAGTCACTCAAGAATAGCAAGAAGCACTGGACTCTCACTGGAACCTGAACCGCCAGCCTCGGCGTCGTGAGCACGTGGAGGCATCCTCGGAGGTGGAGCGTAGTCACTGTCAGAACTGTCCGAAGGAAGATCCTCAGCAATATCGGCCGGCTCCGTCTCCATCTGTGTAAGCTCGGCCTGAGCAAGTGCCTCAACTGCCTCGTCCTGCTGCTCCTCAGTCTCTGCAACAGTGGGGCGCGACTGACCTGGTGCACGAGTAGCCCTGTTGCTCGGACGAGCTCCAACTAGCTGAGTCATGTTATATACTGGAAAAGAAGTGGTGGTAGCTGTGAACTCAGCACGGGCCTCTGGAGGGAACGGGGAGATCAGACGCTGTAGGATCACACAGATCAAGTGAGCAAACGGCAGCTGTCGGCGCGTCTTGAATCCCTCTATGATAGTATCCTCCATCTCTGACAGAATGACATCCCATATGTCAAAAGCAGTCTGTGAAGCTAGAAAGTAGACAAGCCACTGCTGGACCCTGGTGATCGTCTCCCTGTTGCCGATCCTCGGCAGAAGTGTCCGTCTCATCACCTCGTTCAGAAAACGGGCCGTAGGGGTGAGATCCCTAGGTAGACGGCGCGAGCCCGGTCCGAACGGCTCACTGAAGATACTGTGGGCCTTCTCAACAGGCAGGTCCTCTCCGCCGTGAGGACGACGAGGAGGCTCGGTGTCACCGTAGCAGGAGTGGTGAAGACGGGTCTCTGACGGTGTCATGCCAAGCAGCTCGTGAGCACGAGGACTGTAGAGTCTGTACGGCTGGCCATGGAAAGTGAAGTGAATGAACATATGGCCTGGGTCGATCCAAAGTGTGGCGTAGAACTCACGAACCCAGGAGTCCACGTATGCTCCAGATAAGCCAAGCAGGTCTACCAAGCCAGGGAGGTAAGTGAGTGAGGCCCTGATCTGCTCACCACCAGCTGAAACAACTCTGTCAAGTGGGCACACTCTGTGAGGCCGGATCTCAAGGTCACTGTAAGCTCTGAAGAAATCCTCCTGGAGCACTGTGTAGAAGCCCTCTGCTGCTCTGGGGTCACGCTGAGGTGGAAACCACTGGTCAAAGTCCACACACCTCAGGTCCTAAACTCTACGGGCATTGGCGCCCCGCAAGTTTATGTGTACAACTGGAGCAGGAACACGGGGCCTGGAAGGAGGAGGACGTCCACCACGACGCTGAGCCTCAACTCTAGGAGTGACCTGAGAGCGAGTGCGTGCGGAACGACGACGTGGTGGACTCTCAGGCTGCTGCTCGGTGTCCTCAGGCTGATCTGCAGCCTCTGTCTCTGCCTCTGGCTGCTGTGCTGCCTCTGCCTGAGCTGAACTCCCTGTACCAAGGTCGGGGGGTAACTCGTCGACTCTGAAACGGACACCCCCGATCAGTACAGTGCCTGGTGGGTCGTGAGGTGTAGGAGTGCGAAGTGCACGAGCCACGGAAGCTGGGTCTGGCTCACCGATCCTCAAGCTGCCACGGGCACCACCTCTCTCTGCAAGTGCTGCGGCGTCTGCTATCGCCAGAAGTCTCTCTGTCTCTGTGTTCGGCCGCTTGCGCTTCTTCTTGCTGGACACCTTCGCCTTGCCCTTCTCCTGAGGAGGTGGAGGAGGGGGTGGAGGAGGAGGCGGAGCGGGACCACCACCAACATTCTTGCATCTAGCCATGACTGCCAATCAAGAAAACCACTGCCACAAGCCGGAACAACTGTCGCTGAAAGATCAACTGCCAAATCAAACAAACTCCCCCTGAGTGCAAGAACCACTGCCACTGATCAGACACTGAGAACCACTGATACTCAAGAGGCTTGGCCTCTGTTCCGTACTCGCGGGCTTGGCCCCGAGTTTACTGACACTGCCAAACTGTCAAACTGCCTGTGCCAATCACACTCAATCGACCCACGACTCGCTGCAGGGATAGAATAGAGAGATATACATAAGCAATTATAATGATGACTAGAGAAGCGAGAAGTCCTAACAGAAGCAAGCAAAGGGATAAGAATGGAGGAATGACTTGCTACCTTAGGAGAGCGACAACCTGCGAAGAGGGTAAGCAATGCGATACGGCAGGGCACCACACGACGGAGATAGTCACTGCAATCGTCAAAGATGAGCATGAGGGAAGGAGTTGCAGTGAAAAGGTGAATGGGGGGTCACTGAGGCATTTCATCGAACACGATGTGGACAATGGAGATGCTCACCACCAGTGGAGAATGCCGGCCGGGTTGTGCAGAGCAGAAGATGCCGGGGACGAAGACGAGCAGTGCAGGGGGCGTCCCGAGGGCTGAGGCACGCGGCGGCGTTGGAGATGGCCGGCGGCGGCGGTTAGGGTTTGGCAATGGCGGTGGGCGTGGCGTGAGAGGCGCGCGGCGGGAAACGGCAATGGCGGCGGCGCGAGCGCGCGGGCGCGCGCGAGGAGGCGGCGGCGCCGGGGGCGATGATGATGGCGGCGGAGGAGGACGGCGGCGGCACAGAGGAACAGCGGCGACGGCGGTTCGGCGCTCGGGAAGGAGAAAGACAGAACTGCCAGCGCGCGGGCGAGAGAGAAGAAAGAAGGAGAGGGTGCGGGCCCGACGTGTCATAAGAAGAGTTCATTGCGCCGTTTAAATGGCGACCGGACGCGTCCGCTAGGTGACCAGACGCTGCAACAGTAGCGTCCGGTGGCTACCCAGAGAGCTCCAGAACGGTCAAATTTTGACCGGACGCGTCCTTTGCTCCTGACCGGACGCTCCACAGTGTCCGGTGACCTCCCCAACTCGACCGGACGCTCGGCTTCCTCGAATGACTGGACAGTCCGGTGCCAAATCCCGATTTTGAACTGACCGAACGCGCTGATTCAGAGTCCGGTCCAGCGTCCGGTGCAGCGTCCGGTGCACCTCTGAGTTCTGTTTCTTGCTGATTTCTTCGCGCTGAACTTTCCCAACCTTGTCCCAACTTTGTAAGATCCAAATAAACACCAAATTAGGACTGGTATGTGATGCCTCTCTCAAACCCTCAATTTTTCAAATAATTTGCCTTAGGCTATATGCTTTTTAACGGAAATAAGCAATAAAAGCGAACGAGGAGACATCGTATGGCCACCAAATAGGGTACATAACCAATAGAAGCGTCAAATGCTCCCCCTATCGATGGACGAACACAGCGGATGCTCAAGCTTAACCAAAAAGAAACGATAAAACAAACACACATGCATATGCAATGCAATACTTGAATTTGAATCTAGTCGCTTGTCAAGTTTGTCCTCGGTTAAGCTTCTTCACACGCTTTGGGGCGGTTATCTTAACCAAGTTAGTCAAGCTCTACATGCAATACATAAATTAGACATGTTTATATTACAAATGCAATGCAACCGACAACACAAGCTCATCTTTTGGTGAAGTTACTTAGATCAAAAACATTAAGCTCATTCCTCAACATGCAAAACCATGCTTCATCTAAAGGTTTTGTGAAGATATCCACCAATTGATCTTCCGTCCTTACTCCCTCTAAAGATATATCTCCTTTTGCAACATGATCTCTAAGGAAGTGATGACGGATATCGATGTGCTTGGTGCGAGAGTGTTGAACCGGGTTGTTAGCAAGTTTTACGGCATTCTCATTATCACACAACAAAGGTACCTCTTTTAGAACTACACCATAGTCTAGAAGGGTTTGCATCATATAAAGGATTTGTGCACAACAAGCTCCCGCGGCTATGTATTCCGCCTCGGCGGTTGACAAAGCCACACTATTTTGCTTCTTTGAGGACCAAGACGCTAGTGATCTACCAAGCAAGTGGCACCCTCCGGATATGCTTTTCCTATCAATTTTGCAACCGGCATAATCCGAGTCGGAATAGCCCACAAGGTTGAAACTAGCTCCTTTGGGATACCAAAGGCCAATGCTTGGTGTGTGTTTAAGGTACCTAAGGATTCTTTTCATGGCAACTAAGTGAGCCTCCTTAGGGTTGGCTTGGAATCTAGCACACATACACACACTAAACATGATATCGGGCCTAGATGCGGTCAAGTATAACAAACTACTAATCATAGAACGGTAGAGAGTTTGGTCAACCGGGTTACCTCCCTCATCTAGGTCGAGATGTCCATTTGATGGCATTGGAGTCTTGATGGGCTTACATTCATCCATATTAAACCTCTTGAGAAGATCCTTGGTATACTTTTCTTGAGAGATGAAATTCTCTTCTCTCATTTGCTTCACTTGAAAACCAAGAAAGAATGTAAGCTCCCCAATCATGGACATCTCGAATTCCTTCGACATAAAATCACCAAACTCTTTGCAATAGTCTTCATTTGTTGAGTCAAATATGATATCATCAACATAGACTTGACAAATGAAGATATCTTCATTAAGCTTCTTGGTGAATAGTGTGGTGTCCACCGTCCCAATCTTGAAGCCCTTCTCAATAAGGAAGTCCCGAAGGCGCTCATACCAAGCTCTTGGGGCTTGCTTTAGCCCATATAATGCCTTGGACAACCTATAAACATGATTAGGATATCTAGGGTCTTCAAACCCGGGAGGTTGAGCAACATAGACTAGTTTATTTATGAAGCCATTTAAAAATACACTTTTCACATCTATTTGAAAGAGTTTAATGTTGTGATTAGATGCATATGCAAGGAGGATACGAATGGCTTCAAGTCTTGCAACCGGTGCAAAGGTCTCTCCAAAATCCAAGCCTTCAACTTGAGAGAACCCCTTTGCCACTAGTCTTGCCTTGTTCCTCACGATTACACCTTGATCATCTTGCTTGTTGCGGAACACCCACTTTGTTCCAATGACTCTTGCACCTTTAGGCCGCTCTTCAAGTGTCCAAACTTGGTTGCGGGTGAAGTTGTTCAACTCTTCGTGCATGGCATTCACCCAATCCGGATCTTGGAGAGCTTCATCTATGCTAGTAGGCTCAATGCAAGAGACAAAAGAGTGATGTTCAATAAATGATGCATATTTTTGAGAGCGAGTTATTACACCCCTTGATGGACTTCCGATGATGAGATCTTGAGGATGTGCTTGGAGTAGAGGAGTTGTCCTTCTATCAACCACTTGAGGAGGAGGTTGTGGAGCATCAACATCTTGAGCTTGTGCCACTCTATCTTCATGGGAGATGTGAGTATCTTCATTTGGATCTCTCCCATCTTTGTCATCATGTTGTGGCACTTGGGATAAAGAAGGTTGATCAATCACTTGCACTTCATCTTCATCCTCCTTAGGCTTGATGTCTCCGGTTGGAATATTCTTCATAGCCTCCCTCAATGGTTCATCACCTACATCATCAAGATTCTCATGTGCTCCTTGAGAGCCGTTAGATTCATCGAATTCCACATCATATGTTTCCTCTACCATACCGGTGGCATGGTTGAATACTCGATATGCTTTAGACTTCAATGAGTAACCAACAAGAAAGCCAATATCACAACGTCTTTGAAACTTCCCTAGGTGTTGCCGCTTCTTGTAGATGTAGCATTTGCAACCAAACACCCAGAAGAAAGAGATATCCGGCTTCTTCCCATTGAGCAATTCATATGGAGTCTTGTTGAACCACCGGTGAGGGAACAATCTATTGGCCGCATAGCATGCGGTGTTGATAGCTTCGGCCCAAAACCTCTCCGGTGTGTTGTACTCATCAAGCATAGTTCTTGCAAGGGTGATTAGTGTCCGGTTCTTCCTCTCTACTACACCATTTTGTTGCGGAGTGTAAGTTGAAGAGACTTCATGCTTGATCCCAACTTCATCACAATATTCTTCTATGTTTGTGTTGTCAAATTCTTTTTCATTGTCACTTCTTATCTTCTTGATCTTGGTCTCAAATTCATTTTGTGCTCTCTTGGCAAACTTCTTGAATGATGGAGTGGCTTCGGATTTGTCATGAAGAAAAAATACCCATGTGTATCTTGAATAGTCATCAACAATCACTAGACAATATAGATTGCCTCCCAAGCTCTTGTAGGTTGTAGGTCCAAATAAGTCCATGTGTAGTAACTCAAGCACTTTGGATGTTGACATGAATGCCTTGGAGGGATGAGTGTTGGCAACTTGCTTACCGGCTTGACATGCACTACAAAGCTTGTCCTTCTCAAATACAATATCCTTCAAACCTCTAACCATTTCTTTCTTCAATAGCTTCTTAAGAGTGTTCATTCCCACATGAGCAAGCCTCCTATGCCATAACCAACCAAGTGATGTCTTCGTGAATAAGCAAGTCTTTAAATTTGCATCTTCGGAGGAGAAATCAACTAGATAGAGATTGTTGTATCTAAAGCCCTTGAAAATCACTTGATGATCATCTTTCTTTGACACAATTACTTCCTTCTCGGTGAATAAGCATTCAAAGCCAAGATCACACAATTGACCAACGGATAGCAAGTTGGAGCTCAATGATGCAACAAGAAGCACATTTGATATTGAATGATCATTTGATATAGCAATCTTCCCCAATCCTTGTACTTTGCCTTTTGAGTTGTCCCCAAATGTAATCTTCTCTTGATTATCAACTCCTTCATCTAGTGAGGTGAACATACGAGGATCACCGGTCATATGTTGAGTGCAACCACTATCAATAACCCAATGACTTCCACCGGTCTTGTAGTTCACCTACATACACAAGAGATCAAGCTTGATGTTTAGGGACCCAAACTTGAGAGGGGCCCTTGACTTTCTCAACTAGTGACTTTGCAACCTAAATTTGTCTAGGTCTATTCTTGTTGGAAGGACCTAAGAACATGACCTTAACTTTTCCAATTTCATTCTTTCTAAGGATGTAATGAGCATCGAAGGCAAAGGGTCTAGCATGTTTGGGCAAGGGTTGTGGTGGTGGAGTTTCACACTCATGAGCAAAGTGTCCTTCTTGACCACACTCAAAGCATCTCTTGGGCTTGGGCTTTGGATTGTGATGTTGTTGAGCTTTGACTTTCTTCTCTTTTTAAGCCAAGAAACCAATACCACTTCTATCCATCTTCATGACGGTGTTCATGAGTAGCTCACTTTGAAGATAGTTGCCTCGAGAGAACTTTTGCAATCCAACTTTCAAGTGATCCTTCTCTAACTTGAGTTGCTTGTTTTCTTCTTTTAGCTTCTCAACATCATGATCAACTCTTGTGGCACCAAATACACAACTCTTCTTAAAGTTTAGCCTTTTGATTTCTTCTTTGAGTGCCTTAATCTCTTGGTCAATCTCATTGTTGCATTCATGAGACTCAATGACAATGGTGTTGGTGGATGAAAGCTTCTCAAGATCTTACTTTAGCTTTGCATTCTCATTCTTGATTTTGATATAGTCATCATAATGCTCGGCCACAACAACTTGCTTGCCTTTGCCACTAGAACCTTGCTCAATGCTCTCAATAATCAAGTCATCACATGATGTGGCTATATCAATCTTAACAACATTGTTAGTAGCATCATGTGTCTCATCGGATAAAAGATCATATGAAAGCATAAGGTTATCATGGTTAACTTTGAGAGTTATGTACTCTTCTTTAAGCAAGTTGTATCTAGTGTTGAGCTCATTGTGTATCTCCTCAAGCTTATCATGTTTTGTTCTAAGCTCTTTTAGGGATTGTTTAAGCTCCTTGAGTGAGGATGACACAACTTGGTTTTCTTCTCTATGCTCATCACTAGTTTTTTCGGCTATGTCATATTTAGCAAGAAGAGACTCATTCTCAAGTTTAAGCTTTTCATTTTTAGCTCTTGTTTTTCTAATGATTTTAGAGTAATCATTAAGCAAGGTGACAAGTTCATCATATGAAGGTGCTTCAAATTTATTGTCACTATCACTACCACAATCATCATCACTATCATCATTTGAGTTTTGTACCTTCCGGTCACCTTTGGCCATAAGGCATAGGTGTGTAGGGGATGATGGTGGTGAAGGCGGTGGAGGTAGTGAAGTCCCAATAAAAGAGCGGCCACCTTCTCTTTTTCATCATCACTATCGTCGGATGATCCACCACTTGATGATTCAATGTCGGTGAGCCAATCACCCACGATATAAGCCTTGCCACCCTTCTTGTGAAACTTGTTTTTCTTCCAATCTTTCCACTTATATGGCTTATCTTTCTTCTTCCTCTCATCATCATCATCATCATCACTTGAATCATCCTTCTTGCCCTTGAACTTGTTCTTGTTCTTGTCTTTCTTGGGCTTCGGACATTGATGAGCAAGATGGCTAAGTTTACCGCAATTGTAGCAATCTATTTCAGAGATGGGCTTTCTCTTGCTACTTGTGAAGAACTTCTTCTTGGAGTCAAACTTGACACCACTCTTGTTAAGTTTCTTTAGCATCTTTGTTGTCTTCCTCACCATGAGTGCAATGTTTGCATCATCATCTTCATCATCACTTGAGCTTGCAAGAATGATCTCAATAGCTTTGCCTTTGCTCTTCTTCTCTTGACTAGCCTTGAATGCCAAGTCTTTCTTCTTGGTGGAGGAAGAGCTTTCTTGCGGAGTGATGTGCATGTACATCTCATGTGCATTGATCTTCCCCAAGACTTGGGTTGGTGTAGCGGTGGAAAGATCACCTTGATGGAGCACGGTGACAATGTGACCGTACTTGTCAATTGGAAGCACACCCAATATCTTTCTCACAACATCGGATGGAGACATTTGTGTGAGTCCAAGTCCATTTAGCTCCTCTACAACCACATTCAAGCGAGAGTACATTTCATTAGCATTCTCATGAGGAAGCAAATAAATTAAGCTTTTGCATAACAAGATGATAGCGTTCCTCACGCTCACTCTTGGTTCCCTCATGGAGCGCACAAATGTTTTCCCAAAGTTCATGGGTATTTTTGTGGTTCCGGACCCGGTTG
Organism: Chrysopogon serrulatus; assembly: GCA_015844335.1. Classification (NCBI taxonomy): domain Eukaryota; kingdom Viridiplantae; phylum Streptophyta; class Magnoliopsida; order Poales; family Poaceae; genus Chrysopogon; species Chrysopogon serrulatus. The sequence goes on along the minus strand of JADLZL010004767.1, from coordinate 145,434 downwards.
AACACATCCTTCCAAAGACCTCTAAAGATGATGTTTTTGGCCTTTGCATTCCACTTCTCATTGGTTTCCTCGTCTTGTGTGAGGTGTACGGCATCCTTAGGTTTTGGGAAGCCTTGAGTGGCAGCTTTAAGCGCATTAAGGTCTTCGGCCTCTAGATACGCTTCCATGCGAATCTTTCAATAAGGAAAGTCATCGCCCTCGAACATGGGAGGAGGTCCAAGCCCTCCGGTCATCTTTTCTCTAGGCGGTTAAGCCTAAATCAAGAGCACGAGGCTCTGATACCAATTGAAAGGATCAAGATGCCCAAGAGGGGGGGTGAATTGGGCTTTTCTAAATTTTAATCGCAGCGGTAATAACCTATCGCTAGCCCATTTCACTCCTAGTGCCTAATGTGTGTTCTATGACTTCTAGACACAAAAGTTTTGCTCCCTAGGTTCTAAACCCTACTCTAGCATTGCAATTCTAGCAATGTAAATACATGAAGTAAATGCGAAAATATAAATGCTCAAAGTAAAGAGTGGGAGAGGAACGCGGCGATGTTTTTCCGAGGTATCGGAGAGTCGGCACTCTCCACTAGTCCTCGTTGGAGCACCCGCGCAAGGGTATAGCTCCCCCTTGATCCTCGCAAGGACCAAGTGCTCTCTACGGGATGATTCTTTGTCACTCCGACGCGGTGAATCCCCCAAAACCGCTCATAAGATGAGATGGGCCATCCACAATCACCACCGGATGATCACCATGCTCCCAATCGCCACCGAGCCGTCTAGGTGATGCCGATCACCAAGAGTAACAAGCAAGAACTCTCACTTGATCAAGACAAGCCTAATGAGATGGATGGATGCACACTTGCTACTCTCTTTCCACTAATGAGGTCCTAAACCATGGATTAGCAAATCTCTCAACCTCACTAGGGCTCTTGCACTCTCAAGCACTCACAAGATGTTCTTCAGCTGTAGGAATGAGCAAGAGACCTCAATTGAATGAGGTAAGGGAGTATTTATACCCCCCACACGAAGAGTTATTTCAGGCAGTTTTAAGGTCGACCGGACGCGTCCGTCCGTCAGGCGGCCGGACGTCGTCCGGTCGTCGGTTAACGGCTAACTGTACTGCAGTGCGTCACACTGACCGGACGCGTGTCAGAGTCCGATCCACCATGACCGGACGCGTCCGGCCAGATTTTTCCCTCGGACCTCTCTCGAGTTGTGACCGGACGCCCGACCCCGGCCCGTCCGGTCGGTGCCGACCAGCGTCCGGTCCAACATGGACCGCAAGCGATGGCACCAGAAGTCCCGGCCCACTGCCGCCGCGTGTCCGGTCCTCGGGCACCCCACATACACTGACCGGACGCGTCCGGTCAGTTATGTGCCAGCGTCCGGTCAAGCCAAAATGGCTCGAAACACTTCCGTTTTCGTGACCTCTCGCATGGCTTCGACTTAGCTGATCTTTGGGTCAAATCTAGGGCTTACTAGGACTAGAATGAACAAGTATGCACCACACCTAACTCACTAGACTCACCTAGGTCAAGTTACCCATTCAAACCCCTCTTAATAGTACGGCTAAAGGTAAAAACAAAGTCCTAGCTACTCTAAGTGTCTCTCTAACACCAATCGACACTTAGAACTAGCCGTCCTTAACCTTGTCGTCCATCCTTTGAAAACTGAAAACGATCTCGATCGTCGGGGCATGAAAACCATTGATTGCCCAATCAACCACCATTACCGTGACCTAACTCAGACTATTTCTTCAAAACACACGTTAGTCACAGTAATTTGACGTTGTCATTAATCACCGAAACCCACTAGGGGCCTAGATGCTTTCAGACGCCATGAATGGCGTTTCACTGGCGCGTCCGGTTGCATAGCGGGAACGATACCGTTCCCCGCTGCAGCTCTTCCGTCCGCCATGGCTACGGTATCTGTGCTTCCGGATGGAATAACGTGTCCGAGTGCAGATAGTCTGAGCCACCGTAAAACAGGATGCCCATGCCATGTGTACTGTAATGTTGGTAAAGGGAAGGGAAAAAAAACGATGCAAACGTGATGGACAACAACTCTTCTCTGACGTCAGATCATCTTGATCTATGGTAGCGGCTGGTCCTCCGTTTAATTAATTAACCCTCTGGAGTGGTTTCGGCAGCCAGTTTTGCCAACATGGAAAGAGGAGGCACTGTGGCGATGGCGCCTCAATGTCAGTCCCTTAGCTCACCGGCACATAGTCTGTGCTATCCGGCTCTTGGTGGATTGCCTCTACGGAGCGCACGGACGCGTGGTGTTCGCAAATCCCGGAGAGGACGTCGTCGCCTTCACCTTATCCGTCCTTGAGGACCCCCGTGCTGCCGTCGATGTGGGGGATTCAGATCAGCTGACTTCACCGTGAGTGACGTGTGGCTGCAGTCGCCAAAATCAAACCGTCCACTGCCATCCAATGGCTGCAGGAGAGCAGCCATACTTCGGCAGCCCAACACATGATGTGGCCCATCTAAGCCCACACAAAGACGCAAAAAATCCCCCTGGCTATCGTTATTCGGCGACGACCAGGATTCCTGTGTGGACTCCTCCTCCGCCGCCACCGCCGCCGCCCGCGCCGTCTTCCTCGTCGCGCGACGGCGAGGCCCGAGAGTGGGCCTCCAGGCGCCCCCCCTGAGGGAATCCCCCGTCCTTCTTCCTCGAAGTCTTGCTCGCCGCTTGTTCTCTGAAGGGGGTGTGCGCCATGGGGACGTTCCACGGCTTGGCGGCCGCCAGACGGCCGCCCGGCAGTGCCTGCTGCTCGGCCTTTGCCGCTTGGTCTGGCTGTTCGTCCCCGCTTGGCGGAGGTGGATCCCCAGATGCGCTAGCTTCAGCTTACTTGCAACCGCGGTCACCAGTTCACCTACAACATGCTTCGCCGCGCAGCCATTTTCCTCGACTAGGAGCAAGTGGAAGTATTCTGTGTTGTACATTGTGCTTGCATTGTATTATGTAAACTGTGCAAAGGCGGTTGCTAGCAATTGTTGTGTAATTTAGATAGAAAGCACAAGTGCTAGCAAATTGTGATTGTATTGGAAGCAAAGAAAACGACAGCCAAAATTGTATAAGCCAGATTGTATGAATAATAAAGAGATGCACAAGTTCCTGCAATTGTAATGTCGATTTTGTAAACTCTGAATGTTTTCATGCAAATTTGCCAAAAGAACTATCAAACCAAAAGGCAAAAGCTCCAAAAGACACCAGACCACATGGTCTTTCATGTAAAGAGATAAATCATGAAATGACCATTCTTGTCCACTCTGCACGTATCTGAAAACCATCCCCAGACTACAAGCTCCAAAAGACACACCCTCTTATTAAAAATCAGCATTAAGATCACCGGTGCTTGCTCTCTGCATAATAAAAGAACAAAACATTAAACTCTTTGTGCATATCTAGACATCAAAAATTATCGCTTAGAAATATTTACCACCAATAGTTCAGAGAAAGAATTGATAGTCAAGTAAGGTTCCGACATCCCTTGATTGGAGCATGAAGTGCTAGGAGGAATATCCTGTATTGTTGTAGTTTCTTGTGGCAATTCTGTACTTTCTTGTGCCTTTCAATAAAGGAGAATAAATAATTACATATAATTAAACATTTTTAAAATTGACTTTTTTGTGCTGATACATACTTCTGAACCCTTATCATTCTTCTTGCTGTCTTTCTTTGCAAATCTGCGCTTCTTTTCATGCCAACCTCTTTTGCGTTTTGAGGTTTTTGTTTGCACCTCCTTTTTCTTCAGACGTGCTGTACTCACCAAATTGCTTGAGGGAGTCATATCCAGGGGAACTGTGACTGCCTCCACATTATTAGTGCAACCAGCAATTTCTTCTTCAACTTGCTTGCTGAGAATGTCAAGTGTACTGTGTACTAACAAGACGCACCCTGGATGGCTGGCAGCTCTATGAGCTAAATTCAGAAATTTACGGGTCATATCTCTGTAACAAAGCATTTCATCTAATCTTGGATTCTCTATTATGTCTTGGCCATGGCTGTCCTGTACTATTCCGCTACGTGCTTCACGTGTCCATCGCTTCAATACATATTGTGTGGGTAGTGATTTGATATTCATCAAATCAAGGACCTTTAGAGCATGTGCACACAATATTCCAATTCTAGTAAACTGCCCACAACTGCAAGTGCTGGTTTGTTCTAAAGGATCACCAATAACTTTATACTCCTTCTCCAATGTAACAGTTCCATCAAAACTCCCAATTGACACAAGATATTCATTGTTGCCTTCTAATGCTGTGGTGTATGCTGCCATGGACCTTTCATATTCACTTTGAAAAGCTTCGAATATTACTGGTGTGTACAACTTGCTAGCTTGGATTAGCATAGGTGTCCTCATTTTGATTCTAGGTAATTTTTTCCTTGATTCAAATTCAGAATGCAGCTCATTATTTCTTTTATCTTCCACCAACCTTTCAAAATGCTTAAAAAACTGAATTATATCAAAATCAGATTTGAAATGTCTTTTTAGGTCGCTATTCAAACTCTCACTCAATTGTGTACTTCTCATGCCTAATGTGAACACATCCTTCATGAAACATTCAGCCCATTTTTCTTTCAACTTATATATACTATCCAACCAAGTTTGCTTGCTCGTCTTTGTCCGCATCATGTTAAATTCATGTTCAAATGTTGCCTCATCTTCATACTCATACATACATGCACTGAAATCTGAGAGAATACTAGGTTCTTCCTTGCTGCCTTCTTCTGAATTTTTGGGAGAAGATTTTGTTTTCTTCTTGCTGCCATCAACTACAACACTTGATTCTTCATTTTCCGGTTCAGCAAGATGTTTAATAGCATTCTGCATAATGTGGAATGTACATAAACCATGCCATGTTTCTACAAACACTTCCTTAACTGCTTTTCCCATTGCAGAATCTTGATCAGTATAGATTGTTTTTGGGTGCTTTCCATTATGTGCTTTTAGGAAGGTCTGAAATAACCACTTGAAAGACTCAAATGTCTCGTCATATATTAGAGTAGCACCAAAAACCACTGTTTCTCTAAAATGATTGAACCCAACAAATACACCAAAAGGCCTACTCTCCCTGTTTGTTCCAAAAGTAGTGTCAAAACTAACAACATCACCAAAATATGCATAGTCAGTGAGCATTTTAGCATCAGCCCAGAAAATATTTGCTATTTGTTCTTCTCGGTCCATTTGCAAAGCATATTGGAATGATGGGTTCTCAGCAATTTTCTCTTGAAAGTACATAAGCATGCTTCCTGCTTGACCATATGCCATCTCCCGTTGTCGCTTGCCTCGTAAATAATTTTTGTGATCACGGAGTGTGTAACTGAGATTAAGTGAACCACCAACTTGGATAGTAGCCAACTCGTGTGCCAACTTGGGTCGAATTTCTGCATCATCAGCTGTCTCAATCTCAAACCCTTGTAAATCTGAAATTTTTCTTTGGGACACCAGCAAGTGTGAGGTTTGTGGCAACTGAAGGATGTGATTATGTTCCAAAAACAGATCAGTCACTTTATAACTTCCCTTCTCTCGGTCTAGTACAAGACCCATGCGAACTTGACAATCAGTTCTAGTTTCAGCTCTTGGACACTTGATTATACGATCTCTTTTATCTTCCAATCTATGACCTTCATTTGCACAAACATATCTGCAGGATCTAACATTTCCATCTGACTTTCTTTTGTTTGTGTACCTTTTTCTAACCTCAAAGCCCTTTTAACCTCCATAACTAACCCAAAACATCCAGGCCTCATTTATATTACTGAATTCCATACCAACTTGAGGTAACAAACCAGGAACGAAACACTCTCTACAAATAAAAATTAATGATGAACAAATATTCCGGAGCTAATTACAATTCTGAACAAAAAAAAACTATATTGAATCTAATGGACAAAAAGAAACAGCCATGGTGTAACACACCTGTTCTCTTGCATCTTGAGTATTCAGATTTAGTTTTCATGCAAGCAACAAATTAATGTTTCCCCCAATCTTCCATCTCAAAAATGCAGATTTTCCCTTGAACTAAACCAAAACGATAGAATGAGTTATAAGGGAGGACAAAAGGAACCAGATCGAGTACCAAGATTATAGCCTGAGAATGATGAAACATGTAGAAGCGTACAGCTTTTGGACCTGCCCTCCAATGACGATCGCCGGCACCTGAGTATGCTGGACGACGAGACGATCACCTTACCCTCGCAGCTGGCGGCAAAAACATGAGCCGAGGCTGTAAAATGGCGCGAACAAAGACAATTGCCGCGCCAAAAAGAACAAAAGTCGCGCCAAAAAACGGAGCTGCACAGCACGTTCCGGGAAACAGGCCGTCTCTACATGGGCCAAGGTCCAGTTAGCTGGTGGGAGGGTTCCTCTCCCGCTGTCTCTCCGTTGGATGTGAACGGACGGACCGATTTCCATGACTGCAGCCAAACATCGATCAGCCTGAAGTCAGCCGATCTGAATCCGATGTGGGATGGCCCCTTGGAGGAAGCTTTCGATGCCCTCTTGCTGCGACCCACCTCCTTCTCCTCTCTCTCACGTTGAAGCCACAGCAGGCCGCCCGTGGCTGCGTAGGACTTGATGCCGTCCGTGCGCTGCGACCGGCCACCTCAGGTGGCACTGCAATTCAGTCACATGACGACGATGGCGAGCACTGGCGTGCGGCTGTATGCCTACCACGTGAAGGACTCCTTGAACATGGCGCAGCGCCAGCCCAGCGAGGTCTCCTCTGGCGGGTCGCATGCCAGCGTTTGCAGTAAGGCGCCCACCGGGCACCGGCGAGGTGTGGGCGAGGCCGGGTGCATCGCCCTGTGCACGGAGTAGCAAGCGGAAGAAGCACTCGCCCCCGCCAGCACCGACAAACCCAGGCAGTGCGCCGCCTACGCCACCGTACTGCGACATGTCCAGCTTCACTGCCACCGCCACCATCGACGGAGACGGCGACGCTGGGCCACCATCGATATGATCCAGGCGGCGAAGGAGGCCGCGGGGGCGTGCGCCGGCTCGCCGTGGCGCTGCAGGAACAACGCACAGCATTGTGCCGAGACGGCGGTTGGGTTAATCCTGCTATATATATGCTCCTCAGTGTTGATGCAGCTAGATATATAGTGGAAGCAGGCGACAAGTTCAGAGTTTTGAATTCTCAGCGTTTCAGACAGAGGGAATTCGGGAGCCTGCAGTTGCCATGGTGACCGCACCCACGTCGTGCGTGTGTGTACCTGAGAGCACTTTGTAATTAGCAGTTGCTTAAGTGTCGTGGTAATGTGCCGTCCAAACACATCTGAGAAAAAAGAGCTCCTGGACCTTCTACCGCCGTCACTGCTGGCCGTACGTATGCTGCAAGGAACGTGACGTCATCCAGTGTCTCTACCGCGCGCGTCACGGACAAGCGCCGGGTCCATTGCCACAGGCTCACCGCGCCGCGGCCATGGAGATCAAGTGCGCCAAGGGCGAGGGCGAGCCGCTGGTGGGATCCTCACGCTGCTACTACCCGCTGCCGGTTCCCTCACGCCGACGAAACCCCGTCCCGCTTCCCAGCGTCTGCCGGTTCAAGAGCACGGTGCCTCCCATCCTACCTACTTCTGCGGCCGCCGCAGCTCTGCTCGCGGCAAAGCCTCGCAACGGCGCCGCTCTTGTGCAGGGTGCGCTCGCGCGAGCCAGGACAGGAGGCCACCGCCGGCGCCGGGTCAAGGCATCCGCACGAAAACAGTACACGTCTTGGGCGAGGGAGATGTCCTTTCTTTCCACGCTCAAGTGCCATGCAGGCAAAACCGGATTTCAGAATGCCACGTAGCCAAAACCAGCTATGAAAACCACTCTAGGGGGTTAATTAAACGGTTTGGGAAACTTTAATATGCTCGCTCGTTCAATGGTTTTAAAGTTCAGGAGGTGAAATAGCCGTAGTGCCAAAGAGGGAGAAATTATATAGACTTTTTCCCACAAATTTTTCTTCCGGCACGTACACGTGTGTTGGGCTATGCACGTTCAGACAGTACAGGGGTGCCGGCTGTACGTAGTGCTGGTGTCGCCATCACAACGCCGCACCGGCATGGCACCTTTTTAATCGCCAAAATTGTGGAGCCAATAGCATGTCAAATGTTTTTTTTTTTTTGTAGTGCAATCTTTTTTTGCATAGATGATTTATGGCAGTACAATTGTGGACGACAATGAGAATTTTCTTTGTACCAAACTTACAAAATTGTGTGTTCCATACTGTCCACAAAATTGTACTGCCATATATAATCTGTGAAAGAGTCGTGATGCCCAAAAAAATGTTTATGGACCAAAAGAGTGTATTGGTCGAAAAATGTTCAATATCAAAAGGATAGTACTGTTAAAAACATAGGAGTATGTGCAATAAAATATTACTATTAACATCCTGATTTAGCTGTACATGTAACAGGGGTGAAATGGTCTTTTCTACTCACATTTGACAGTGTTAGAGGCCAAATGTAACGGGCGGTGCTAATAGGGAACAAAAGTTGAACCCAGTGCTATGGCCAGTTTAATCAGCATCTTAGTGTTTGTTTGGATCAAATCCAGATTACGCCCAAGATTATTACAATGAGAATTATGGGTGGTAGACCAGTAGTACTTCAGGAATCGACATACTGTCAATGGGCTAACCAATATGCAAACGGGCCCGACATGGGACATGGGCCATACTTGAGGAATCCTTTTTTTTTTTTTTTTTTTTTTTGGAAATTAGGAATCCACAGTTCGAACGACGCGGCGGCGAGGTTTGTGAACTCTGCTTGATTGATTCTATCCTTATTACCTCTCCCGCCGGTTATACGAAGGATCGATTTGTTTTTGAAAAGGATATCTACTCCTATAATTATGTTGTTGTTATACATATAAGCCCTGTAAGTTAGTTTGGTCCTCCTCCTCTACGATCTGTGCGGGAGCACTGCGTGTATGATTACGATGGAACAAAAGGGAGAAGAGCCAGCCCTAGGCGACGACAATGGAGCTCCGCCGCCGCCGCCGCCGCCAGCACCACCATCACATGATGAGTCGACGACGCGAGACTGGGCGGCGCTGCCCGGAGACGTGGTGCTGGAGATCTTGGGCCGGCTCCGACACGCTGACATCCTAGGCGGCGCGGGACTGGCGTGCGCTGAGTGGCGGCGCGCCGCGGTCGGCGAGCCCACGCTGTGGCGGCACATCGACCTCAGCTTCGACGAGAGCGACGTCGTCAGCACACAAGCCCGGCAAGTGCGGCTGGCAATGGGGCGGGCGGCCGTGGACCGCAGCGCCGGCCAGTGCGAGTCCTTCCGCTGCCCTGCAGACCGTGACATGCTGGTCTACCTCGCCGACAGGTACACTTACTATACGCGCGTCGTGTCGATCGTACGATCGATCTGCATGCCCGGCCTGCGCTGCTTATTAATTAGTAGATCGGATTCGTTCATCGATCATGCATGCCTTTTTTTTTTAATTTAATCAAAACGGAGGGGAGAGGTTCCCCATCATCAGATCACGTACGTAATTTCCTTAATTTTTTAGATTAGATCTTGTTGCTCAGGTACATACTCACCGCCACATCCATGCATGCATGCAGGGCGCCGTCTCTGAGGAGCCTTGTGACCATGACTTGGTGCCTGCCCAAGGAGTTCTCCGATAGGGTGATCACCAAGCTCCCAATGCTGGAGCGTCTTGAACTAGGATACGGCCATGTCTTGGAGGCCACGCTGCTCGGGCTTCTTGAACACTGCCCTCGTCTCCAGGTCCTCGACGCCGGCGAGTGCTCCACAGACACGCATGTGGAGTTGGATATAATGAGGACATTCCTCAGCAAGTTGGAATCTGTTCGCCTACCTGGGCCACGAGATCGATGCTATTGCCACACTTGTAGTCAGGAGAGAAGACTTGCTATTGCCAGAGGTGTAGTCAAGAGAAAAGACCTGGAGTGATCATCTTGTCAATGACGTCATTCACCGTCCAGTGCCCTCCCCATGATTATTGCTCATGCATCGCTCTAAATTCAATGATGCCGTAGTTGCAGAGGGTTTCATGTGTTACATATCGTACTATGACCTTTATTTGCACTATATAAGATTTTAATTGTCCATTTTGTACCCAAAAAAATCTAATTTTTTTCGTCTTCCCTACTTCACATACATTGAGTAGAAATATTCACATGGTAGACCTACATCAACACCTTATGCTATCAGTCCAAGATCTGACAATAAACTCTCGACCATCCTCTGTTTGTGCGATCGTAATAGGAGTGAATGAACGCACTAGATTTATGTTGTAAACTAGTAATCGTCCTCCTATCAAAAAATATCTATACTTTGGTGTGACTAGAACAGAGAATTGTTAAGCTCAGAACAATGGACACTGAGGTTTTTCCTTTTAGAAAGACGACAAAAACTTTGACGATATTTTTTTTATCGGAAATGTTGTGGTGCGGGCCGTCCGGGCGCCCGAACGCTCTTTGTTGGGCCGTCAGCCCAACTCGACCTCCTATGATCCTATCCGCTCGGGTGGCGGGGGTGGGGGCGGCGCGGAGACCGTCGTCCAGCTCCAGCAGCAGCTCATATGCCACCCGTTTCCTCGGATGCCGCCGCTGCTCGGCTGCTCCTGCTGCCGCCCTCGTGTGCCACTGCTCCTGCCGAATGCCGTCGCAGCCGCGCGCCGCACCCACTGCTCCTGCCTCGCCGGGCGGTGCAGAGGGCAGAGGAGTTCATCCCCGTCCAGGCACGGACGTCGTTGGACCCCTTCTACTGCTGAGCCTGACTGCCTGAGCGCAGCGGCGGCTGTAGTGCTGTTGTCGCCAACTTCTGGTCTGGGAGGATATGGGCAGCCTGGAAATTGGAATGGTTTGCAAGCAAGCAGCATCGCTCCCTTCCTTGCCGACTGAGCTGACGGTGGGCGGCCGCAATGGCCTGGAGCCGCGGCTCGGCGGCGAGCTCATACGGCGGCAGGGCAACGCAGAGCGAGAGAGAGAGGGCTGGGGACGGTGGAGGAGGCAGAGGATCTGTGCGGAGCTCGGAGGGCTGGTGGTCAGGCCGGCAATGGCGGCGGCGGGATTTTCCCCCGCCGCCGGATATTTTTCGTCGTCTAGCTGCGCCTCGCCCTCACCCTCTCGACGGCGTGCCCTGCTGCTCGGGATCGGTGATTCGCCGCGCACACCTCCCTCAAGCCCAGGTATTCTCTTCATCTTCCCTGCTGGAGGATCCATTGCTGCGCTGCCGCCCAATCCACATGTTCAAATGTTTGCGCTTAATTTCGCTTGATTAGCCTTTCTCTGAAATCCCATAAGTTTATTCTATGAAATCTCACAAGATTGCTGTAAAGATAAACCGTAGTTTAAGACCTGCAATGAGAATAAACTTGTGGGACTGCATATGTATGCAACGTGGATTGCGAAAATAGAATCCGAACCAGTGCAGCCGTGTGTGCCCTATGTGGAGTCCTTTATGGGTAGCATGACTGCCAGAACTCAGGATCCAACATGAAGCCTTTCCGAACTCTACGTTGTGGTATTCTGAAACTCTTTCATCAACTTCGTGCTTGACATCTCTGAGCTTCTGAACTTCCCTTAGTTTCACTCATGCCTTGTTGGTTTTGCCTGGGAGTAAAATGCCTCTTTGCTTGAACCATTTTATTACAGTAAGCGCATGACAGACATCAGAATAGGACCGATAGTGCGACATACAGTGGTGGCCAGAATTGAATTGACCGATGGATTCAGAGATGGAGGATCCAATTCACATTCTGGAACACAATCTCTAGTCGGTTGTTTTGCATATGGGTTGTTACATGGCTGTCCAGAAGAATGAATCTCTGAATCTTGGATGACCTGAGACTTCTGTTTCGATTCTATGTACAGAAAAGATTTCTTGTAATTCTATCAATTGTTTGTTGTCAAAAAGCCCCCATCTTTAAATAGGTGTCGACTTAAAATGGCAGTACATCTGGTTAGTTAAGTATTAATTCAGTCTTTGCATATATACTAGACAATGGCTGTTAGGTACATATGTGATGTATATTCTTCTTTGTATATAAGGGCCTTATAGTTATCAGGTCCAAAATCAGATGAATTTTTTTTTTAGCTAGCTCGATTCTGTTCGTATTAGATTTTTTCTAAAATGTGCACAAGTTGGTACTCCATACCAGGATATAGTTTTGATTCTAGTGAGAACTGAATTTCTTAAGTAGTTTTTTGGTTTCCCCAACCTTTCCATATTCTCTCTAGGCATAGCATATAATGTTTTTTATAATGCTCTAATTTAAGAAATGTTCTGGTATCCTATAGGAACCTGCACAGTTGTGCTAGTGTGTTGGGGGAAAAGCAGAAGCATTTCTGCTGCCTGACTTTTGCGACTAAATATTCTGTGATTTTAGTAGAGACAAAGGAAATAGGATGCAGCTTAGTTTCAAGGTATTTCTTGAAGTGTGTATTTGTCGGTGAGATCCACGAACACTAGCGCGCTCCTTGTTTCTCCCGTTCTGCTTGCTGCAGTGGACCCTACTGTGGCAAGGGGCATTGCTGCCCATCAGGGTTGGTGCGGTCGATGCCTCCGAGAAATCAGGGATTGGATGCTGGGGGACCAGTTGAACAACGGGTGCTACAGCGTAATATGCCAGTGCTGGGAATCCACTGGTGTGGGAAACAAGAGAGTTTGAGATTTTTTTGGGGGGCTTTCTGGGTTCTTAAATTTCGGGTTGTTTTGCCCATTTTGTGAGGTTAGGGCCCAGGGTTGCTTTTTGGACTCCATTCACCTTGTGCTTGTTCATGTCGCACAAGTGCTGGGCGGAGGATTCTTAGATTTCACCGTCAATATCCATACAGATTGCTGGCAACCAATCCCATCTGGCGCCAACCAGCTGCCAAACTGCTGCATTAAGAAAAGCAATCGATCCACAGGAGGCCAAAACTGAAATGGAGTGGGCTTAGCGCTGAATTTCAGAGATAATTCTGCGATCGGCAGGCATGACCGATCGACCAAAAGGCACCACCCGTGGCCCGTCATGCTGTGCCGGCGTTGACGAGTAGCTGTGCGTGCAGACGGTTAGACATCTGACTATCTGAGCAAGGTAAGGATAGTTGCTTGCTTGCTGCTTGGCTGCTTAATAGTTTATTTTGATTGGTGTAGAAAGTAGTGAGGCGTAGCATCTGTCATTCAAGTGCCTGGAATATTTGTTCATTTGGGCACCTATGGGCAGCAGTTACAGTTGTCTTTTGTGAATCTAGCATTCTGCATTTCTTATCTGAGCAAGCGACTGAAACCTGGCACTGACGTGGGCTTACAAGTTTTTTTTTTTTTTTTTTTGTGACCTTGAAATGAAGATGCCAAAATAGTACATATTAGTTATGCAATCTTTTGCAGATTTCTCAAAATTATTTGGCATGTGTTTTCTTATATGCTTTGTGAACCAACGGCGATGGTTCAGTAAAAAATAAATTGATAGCAAGCAACTTGGTCTTTGTTTCTCATCACGGGTTTAGCAAGCAACATGGTCTGTACTCCTATTGCTTTTTTTAGTCTTCTCTCTTTATGTAACTTTAACTTTGTTTCTCTGTAATTTTTTACTATCTGCCTCTACTGAAATGAAAAGGCAAAGTACCTACTGTTTATGCTAGTGCATAAATAAATTGATAGTAGTAATGGACCTTACATTCCATGGCTTACAATCTGAAACTTTAGTGTTTCTGCTATAAACCTCGCCATACCTTGATCGCATTGCATTGATGTGTTGTGCTTGATGTGGGCAACCGAGCAAGTTCAGAAAGGCTGCTATGATGCAGCGGGTTTTCCATTTTCTGCTGGAATCATTTCTAGCTTAGATTTTATATTTTATGTTAAATTGCCTTTCATATGTTCTTCCAGAGGGTGCACTATGACGGAGCTGCAGATTTGTGTAGCAAAAATTGTGCTTTGCGTTCATAAGGTCCTGCTGCAGCTCAGTCTCTAGCAGCAGCTCAATGGCAGTTGATCACAGGTACAGCAGCAGGTGTCCAACAGCTCGAGGTTATTTTCCTCAGTTTTGCATAGGTAAGCAATATAGGTGCCTTGACCTTTCATTTTCAGTTTGGCTAGTAGCTGTAGCTTCTTGGTGTAAGCATCAAATCAAGCTGATGAACTAAAGTAAAGTTCAGTGAACATCTTGAGTTTTGGAAGTTTCATTTTCAGTGAGTAGTGAAGTAATCATTTTTTTGAAGGCAAGTAGTGAAGTAATCATTGCTCTGAGCTTTTAATCATACTATTAACGATTTTCTTTTTGGCTTGTAATCACTTCCAGCATGTTGCTTATATGTGTGCTATTAGCTTCTGTTCTTTGGAAGTTTCAGTACTCTGTCAGTAGCTATCCCTGAAGGTTGTTCCATTCTATTATGCTCCATTGGAGACGTTAATTCTCCATTTGTTTGGGGCTCTCCCACATTTGGAGCAGTGCCTAGTAACTGTTGAACGTTGATTCTTGAATTGGCTGTGGTGTTAAGTTTTATGTAGGTGTCAATAATCAGCATTTAGAGCAACTAAATATACATGTGCATTGACTAGTTACTGAACTTCATTGGTAATAAGCAACTAAGTGTACTCTGACCAGGCAATATTATGGCAAGATCAAGGCAAAATAATTCGAATCATTAGGCAATTTTACATCATTCAGATTTTAGCAAGTGGTCTCTCCCGCACGCGATGTGCTGCCGGTCCATCCATCTATGTTAGGTTCCATCGAAGTGAGATCTTCAGTGAATTTGTCTCACCATTAGCAGCCAAGTGACTCCTACCTTTTTTTTTCCTAGTTTCCTGCTAGTGGAGTTGTTCTATTAGTTTCCTAGACATTTGGGGTTGTGGGTTGCAGATGACAGTCACCATACTTGCTTTTTCAGAATACATAAATTGCCCATTTAAGAAGACATTGTTGCCTAGTGAATGGCACTTAAATTGCCTAAGAAAATGCAATCCACTACGACATGTCAACATTACTAGCAGCAACCTGCTCATCGCCAATAAAGGCTCTAGGAACATCCCCTAGCACTTTTTTAGTTGCTACATCTTGCTATTGCACATGTATTTTAAACAGTTTGATGCACTGTTTACATGTATTTCTTTACAGGAATAGTTGTCAGTGCTGAGCTTCAGCAATCGAAGATCAATGGCATGCCCCTAGGCTTTATCAATTGAACAAGATCATTCCTATGCAGTCTGTGTTTCATTGCAACTGTTCAGAATGGATAATCATTGTCCTCGGCACCTCCTCGTTTGCCAGATGTCAGGCAAAGCTGAGGCAGGTGGACCCACGTTCCAGATGGAGCTGCGGCTACAAGCGGTGGGTTGATCTTCCAGCGAGCATCAACATCCACGGTCCAGCGAAAAGGCGGATGATAGCAGGCGAAGGTGAGCAATCCAGTGTGACAAATTTTTCCTTGCAGTACCATCTGCAGCTGCTCCAGGTTAGTCCATCGACTGCCACTTATGAATAAGTATTGTTGGGGGCTGTTCTGCTGGAGGAAAGCAGCGGTCAGGAACAATAGCAGCAGCAGCACGTCATCCTACTACGCCTAGGAAAGCATTCATCTAGTGAACATGAATGCATATATTTCTATAGCTTTTTTGTAATCACAATACTGATGGCCCATGTTTACAATTAGAAAATAATCTTCTATGAATTAGGCAATAGTATGATTTAATATAGCCAATAATATGATTTAATATAGAATATTTAATATAGGCACTAATCTTCTATGAATCAGAGCTTGACTTTGTGCCTATGCGTGAAGTAGCGAGCTGCAAGCACCTTGAATTTGATGTATCCTATATAGCTTATGCTAAAGGACTAACGTCTGGTGATTTTGCCTAACAGATAAAATAAAGCTAAGAAGGCAAATGGGTGGGAAGCGAGTTCTTCCTCCCAATCCACTGCTGCTCCTGCTGCTGCTGCTGTTGTTATACTGGCTGTGTCCACCCCCCTTCCTCGACGTGTGCTCTGGTGAGTAGCACAAACATAGATGCAGTGTCTACATCAGTGCTCTGTTTGTCTGTGTTAGGCTTATCAATTTGAAATCAGTGGTATGCTCCTTGGCTTTATCAATTGAACAAGATCATTCCTGTGGAGTTTGTGTTGCCTTCCAATTGTTCGGAATGGTTAACCAGTGTTCTCTATGGCTCCTCCTTTCCAGATGCTAGGCAAAGCTAAGGTGGGTAGAGCCATGTTCCAAGTGGAGCTGCGGTTGCAAGCGTCAAGGCCATGTGTTTTTTCTTGTGCAGACTTGCCTGATGATACCTAACGAAGGTGGAGATATTTGTGCAATAGCATGACATTTAACAATAAGGAATTGTAGATTAGTTTGATCTGTTGACACTTTTGTACAAATGGCCGCCCCATGTATATATTTTTCAGATCTGTATCACTGTATGCATTGTTAAGCAATTTCTTTTGGCTTTCCTTTTCAATGTGTGTGCATTACTAATGAATTTGCCTATTAGTGTAACAGTGTCCAGAGCCTAGCAACTTATTTCATTTTTTTATTAAGCGGAAGTGAAAGTTGACTAGCGTTGGGTGGAAGTGAAAGCAATTGTTACCGTAAAAAGGAAAAACTATTTTGGTGAGAATTGCCTTTCCTGAAATAGAGAGTGTGTGCGGATGGACTACGCTATATGTTTTGTATAACCATAGCAATGTTTAGGCACTCAACTGGTCAGTCATGAAGGCACAATTAACTTGCAAAGATAGATAAGTTTTGACAGACATTAAGACGAAACATAACAGTCTAACCATTACAAATGGCGACAACCAAACTTAAACATAAGACGAAATATAACAATCTAAGTATCTAACCATTACAAATGGCGACAACCAAACTCAAACATAAATATAAAAGACGTCCATTACAAATGGCGACAACCAGACTCAAATACGAACATAGAAAGCGTCGAAACTCTCGTAAGCAGCGTAGAGGAATGGATCATCCTTCATGTAGAGGTTGGAAATTTGCTGCATGTCACCGGTCTCAAGAGCACGTAGCATCAGATTCCTATTTCTATTGACTAGGAGAAAATCAGATTCCCCTTGGGCTGCATCAACGGGAAGCTCCAAATTCCTAAACAGCTGCAACACCCACATAACAGGAACTGACAAATGCTTTACTGTCTTCCACACGGTCTCATCCCTCACCCACACAGAAAGCATACCAGGCACATTGATCTGTTGGAACGGCTCTTCCTCCGCCTCGCGGCCAACTGAAAAGCACGAGACGCGCACCGCACCGGCGGTGGAGCCGAGCGCCCATCCCTTGCGGATGGGATGTGCATCGGTCGGCAGCGGCGGTGAAATGACGAAGATACGCGGCTCGTCGTAGACGATGATCTTGCCGGTGTTGGTGTTGATCCAGTAGAACGAACCTGTCTCACTGCCGTAGATGCCAGGACCTGATACGCCCGCAAGAACTGCTCGAACCTCCTCATCCTCAATGTGTATGACGACCCAGCCGTGGTCCGACGCTTTCCTCTCCGATGAGAAGGAGGAGACAGCAATGCGTGGGCCGGGTAGGGGAGATAGGAACACCACGGAGAAGTCGCCCGAGGAATCGTACCGTACGCCGGCGACGGTGTGGCGGGGGTCGAGGGGGAGGAGAGGCGTGGGCAGCTTCACGACCCTCCCTTGCACGGTGTTGCATAGGAAGTAGCTCCCGTACTTGCCGCTGTGGCCGAGCAGCACATCTCCCTCGCATGCTTTGAAGAACAAATCTAAGTCGGTGACGATCGCGTAGAAGAAGTCGGCGGGGGGAGGGCGTCGCAGATCGGAGTGGAGGAAGTAGTCGTCGCAGAAACGAGTGCGGACGGGCATTTTGTACACCACGCCGCCGCCGCCGCCGCCGCGCCTCACCATGGTCAGATGGGTGTAGCTGCCTGGGAGGGTGTCTTGCCCCGTCGGCTGCAGGACGAGCAGGCTGGCAGCGTCCTCGCCACGGCTGCAGCAACGACCACCGGCGAGATGGGCTTTGAGGAAGAAGGGCTCGCGAAGCCGTTGCTCGCACGCCTTGGAGAGGAGAGCACAGCGCGCCGCAAAGTTGCTCGGCAGGCGTGAGAAGACATCGACGACGGTGTCCAGAGGGAGACGCAGCGCCTTGTTGTTGGCCACCTCATCCTTGTCAGCCTCCTCCGCCTCCTCGTCGTCCTTCGCCGCTTCCTCGTCGACCGATGCGGGCGTCTTGTCGTCGGCGTCCTTACGGGGCTTCTTCTCCTTGTGCGACGACGACCCAGGCGCCTTGTTCTGTGCGGACGCCTTCTTCTTCCCTGGGTCCTCGTGCAGCGCCGCCTCCTTCTCCTCCGCGGACGCCGTCTTCCCTGCCGGGTCCTCGCGCAGCGCGGGCGACTTCTTCTCCTCCGCCGACGCCGTGTCGACGTACAGCGCCGGCATCTCCTCCGCCCACGCCTTCCTCCCCGCCGGGTCCTCGTGCAGCGCCGGCTCCTTCTTCTCCGCGGACGCCATCTTCGCTGCCGGGCCCTCGTGCAGCGCCGGCGACTTCTTCTTCTCCACCGACGCCGTGTCCTCGCGCAGCGCCGGCTCCTTCTTCTCCGCGGACGCCATCTTCGCTGCCGGGCCCTCGTGCAGCGCCGGCGACTTCTTCTTCTCCGCCGACGCCGTGTCCTCGCGCAGCGCCGGCTCCTTTCTTCTCCGCGGACGCCATCTTCGCTGCCGGGCCCTCGTGCAGCGCCGGCGACTTCTTCTTCTCCGCCGACGCCGTGTCCTCGCGCAGCGCCGGCTTGTCCTCCACCCACGCCTTCGCCGCCGGGTCCTCGTACGGCAGCGCCTGCTCCTCCTCAGCGGACGGCTCGGCGGCTTGCTTGATGGGGGGTGTCTCCTCCACCCCCAGCATCGCCGACGCCGACGCGTCGAGCGGCGTGGTTCCTTCGCCCATGGCTCTGCCCTCCTCCGAGGCCTCCCCGGTTTGTGTTTGTGTGTTTGGGACGTGTGTGTGAGAGCATGGAGAGGAGGGAGGGCAGAGCCTGCAGGCTTTATGGAGGAAGACGACGATCGATGGGCGATCGCAGTGCGGTTACGATGGCAAGTTACCAGTATGCCCCCCAGCAGAGCCTCAGCCGCGCGGGGAGAAGAGATTGGACGTGTGGCCCCCACTGCGCGTCGAGCACTAGCAGATTCATTCCATTTCCCTTCCTCTCCAAGGTTGGTGGCGTACGTCTATGCAGCGTAGATGTACGTCGCACTGTAGAACAAGGCAGGCGTACTAGTACTTGTGAAGGCCAGGGCACGACCGACTCGTACGTACCGCACCGCACCGCTAATTAAGGACGTGACGACGACGACGACGGCCGGGCGGCACGACGCATGCAAATGCATAGGCATAGCAAAGTGACCTGACCGGCGGGCGGCCGGTTGGGCTCGCTCGTCGTGCATGATCTTTGCAACGAGATGAGAGTTTGAGTTTGTTGTACAACGAGCGAGCCCTAGTCCAGAGGACTGAGAGGAGACGGTGCGTGGCCAGCGACGTGGCGCTCGGAGATCCTTCTTCCTTGCTGGTCATGGCGATCGTTCCAGTCTTGGGTTCCGTTCCGACGCTAGTGCATGGCGCTGCTGCTGGTCCTCCTCCAGCCATCGGCCTCAACGTGATACTACCTGATAACGTCATCCATGGTCCCACGCCGTGGTTGCGAGTCGTTGCAGCAGCCTTGCAGCCTGGGTTGGACGGAAGATGCTTTCTGTTGGGTTTTTTTTTTTTTCCTTTTCTCTTCCTCTTCTGTTTTGCTGCCAGCTGCCGGGAAATGGAAACCAAAAAGGTAGGGTAGAATTCAAGCGCGGACTCAAGCGATCGACTTGCGATGAGCAATGGATTGGAGATTGCAAGTAATGTAGTAATGATTATCTTAAAATAAAAAAATATATATAAATTATTAGGGGCTCATTTGTGCAATATAATTAAGCATGTTGTTTTTTTATATTAAATTAATCATTAACTACATTAATTAGTGTGGAGATATATAAACCACTACTGTATACTCCCTCCGTCCCTATTTAGATGTCGCCGTGGGATGCGTGCCACAAATTTGACTTGATTTATAAAAAATACGTATAATATTTATGTCTCCAAATAATTTTATTAAAAAACTAGATCCAAAGATCTTTCCGATGATACTAATTATGATATGAATCGATGATGTTTATTATTTATTAAAATTGCCGGTATTTGTTTCTCGGGAAGTGAAGCGATAAGTATTTAGGGACGGAGGGAGTATGTATGTATGTAGCTAGTCTATCTGCTTTGTGCTCCCTACCTAATATGTAACAAGCCAACGCGTACAGGCATGGTTGTTTATTCTAAACCACATCATAAAACCATTTCATGCATGCAAATTT
Source organism: Chrysopogon serrulatus (assembly GCA_015844335.1). Classification (NCBI taxonomy): domain Eukaryota; kingdom Viridiplantae; phylum Streptophyta; class Magnoliopsida; order Poales; family Poaceae; genus Chrysopogon; species Chrysopogon serrulatus. Next base: position 125,106 of record JADLZL010004767.1, on the reverse strand, counting down.
TTTTGAATCCAAAGAAGGAATCAGTCTTTGCTGTGTTGTGTTGGGGTTTTGGTTACGACGTGAGCGGGGAGAAGCAGCTTTATGCAGAGATGGATGCAGAGATGGCAGATACTCCTAGGCACAAGGCACGACAGGGGGTTGTTACGTGTGTAGTGTTACCATTTTACCCCTGGCTCAACGATCCTGATCGAGGCAGCCGCCCGGTCCGTGCCGTGCTGCAGGCTCCATCGTGTGATCTCTGTGCGGACGCCACACGGCCGATCCCACGTCTTGTCCGCGCACCTATGATGAGTGTTGATGGAACTTGGAACTGTTGTACTACTACTACTTCCCGATCTTAAGCATCACTTTGTTGCCATCATTCTCCACCGGTACATGATGGCTGCACACCATTCATTTTTGCACCATTAGAGCATCTGTAGGAGTTGGAGAGGATATTTAGCAACCTTTTATTTTTAAGCAGCTCTTTTACTAAATTGTTGGTTGACACTTTCTTTGGGTTATTTTTGCTTAAAATCAAACTAGTATGAGTTATTTTACAAAACTCATAGGTGCTTTTATTTCCTTTTTGCTACTTTCTTGGAGAAGGAGGGACGCGCGTGTCCGTAGTACTACTAGTGGTACTACTACTACACCGTCCAAAAAGCTTCATTTTCGGTCGCTCGATCGCTGCCAGATTTGGACCGGCGTGCACCTGCCCGCTCCGTGCAGCAGTTGCTGCACCGGCGGGGATGCCGTCTCTCTTTTCTCTGATTATTTAGGATGGATTTTTCCCTCCGTTTAAACGTAACTTACTTGTATCTTGCATTTGGAGAAACAACTTTAACTGATAATATATTAAAAAGCTAATATCGATCTGTAATACTAGATATAGGTTAATCCGGCATATATTATTTGGAGATACAAATTCTAATACTAATCTTCACTTTTTGTCTTCTATCTCAACCTCTTTCAGTCCCCTTTGTTGGCTAGTATTTCTCTCGATGAAATTTACCGATGTTCTAGTAGGTGGTCTTGGCAATCCTAGAACATCCCTTTCATGCATCTATCCAACGATCTTCTAAGGAGGTGTTTGTGGGTGTTTCGAGCAGAGAACAGTTGGCCTTGTCATTTGGATTAACTTTGTTATATATCTGTCTGAGGCGTGTCTGGTGGTCTTGTTAATTTTGTAGCACGAAGTGTAGCAAAAAAATATTAGAAAAATACGCATGAAACCCATTTTTTTTATCAAACAGAACAGATGTTCTTTGAACATTTGCAGATACAAAATCCAATAATGGTGCATCAACATGAGTCTACCCGTCTTTTTTTTTTCTATGCTCATTGTCAGACACGTGATTTGTGAGCAATATGAGACCACCGAAAAAATGTATCTTCCTACTAGATTCAATATTAAAATCAAAAGGATTTACTTAATACTCCCCCGGTTTCAAAAGATTTATCAGAAACAACCCTGTCCATTCCACATTTATCTGGGCCCCACCGCTCTTCCGCGTCCCACGGCATACTTGGCGTGCGCGGCTTCCTCTCCACGATTCCGCTCATTCTGCTTCGCGTGCTCTGCTTTTCACAGGAAGCGACGTCACCTGCCTTGGACCAGCTGTTCGTTCGTTCGCCACAAACCCGCGCTCTCTCTGCTTTTGGTCAGGCGAGGCAACTGCCCTGCGAAACAGGGGACATGGACTGGAGTTTGGGGCAGCAAGCAGTCGCAGCATGGTGCATTCTTTCTTTCCTTTTTTTTTTTTTGAAGAGAAAAGCATGGTGCATTGAGGTTGGCCTCAATGCGTGTGTGCATTTTTGTGTCCCGCAGCGCAGGCAGCAAGTTGATTATATATATATATAAAAAAAGAGCAGACAAGCAAGTTTTGGTTGCGGTCGCCTCGGGCGGCCGTGCAGTGCAGTGCAGTGCAGTGCAGGAGTCCGGTCCGGCCGAATCCGAAGTTGCGAACACGCGGGCGATCGAGCTAGCAGTGCAGACGTGCAGTAGCTAGTGTGTTCATGCACGTTAGTTTTAATTTTTCTTTTTTTGAACGCCTCTCCAGTAGAGGAGGATTGACCCATTCTAGATCATCATTGACTTCCTTCGTCCTTCTGTTCTGCAGGTGTTGTGTTGCTGGCTTTCTTTCATACAGTAATTTCGACTAACCAAACACCAGCACTAGTCCATTTGCAGTTGCGGCTTTGGACAACTAAAGACTACTAGTCTACTGTACACTACTGTAGTGCATGGGCAATGGCAACCGAGGCCGCCCGGCTACCTGCACGGCTGCACTGCACTGCACTTCATGGCGACGGGACGGCTGCACCCGAGACGAATCTTTCCATCTGTCAGTCACCTGTGTGCTTTAACGAGTGCTCTCGTTCGTTTTCTTGCTCTCCCTTGACCAAAGTGGCTTGGAGAAATATCGTCTACTACTCCACTGAACCAGGGGCGGAGCTACAGGTATTGCTCTGGCATACCCTGCGTTCCAAGGACTATCCAGATTATACATACATATGTATATACTCCCTCCGTTCTTTTTTTAAGTGTCGCTGTGGGATGCGTACCACAAGTTTAACTTGATTTATAGAAAATACGTGTAATACTTATATCTTCAAATAATTTTATTAAAAAACTAGATACAAAAATCTTTCCGATGATACTAATTATGACACTAATCGATGATATTTATTATTTATTAAAATTACCGGCATTTACTTGTCGGGAAGCGAAGCGACAGTTATTTAGGGACGGAGGGAGTATGTATTTAAAAAAAATTAGAAAAAATGCCGGGAGGCCGGACTGCCTGAGAACATCAGAAACGAGCGTCAGCTCGACGCAAGTGTCTTCCCCATAGGATTCCTGCCTACTAACGTCATAATAAAATCACCCATCATGCAACGAGACTCTTGAATTTGTCCCAACACCAGGACCATTGAGATTCATCAGCATGTGGTGTTTCTGTAACCTTATTTTCAGAATTCAATCTCCATAGAAACAATTTATTTAATTATCTGGTATTTTGTTTTTTTTAATACTTGTTGAGCTATGTAGAGAAGTGGGGACTTTGTATCTCTATTTTACAAGCACACATCTCTTTTGGATGTTTGGTTAGCCACTCTTTGAAAGTAAATTTGTTTGTTTAGCCACTTCGGGCCAGATATTTAATTTTCTTCTAAGTCGATGGAGATGATATAAAATCAAGATATTCTTGTCCCTCGGAATTTTTTGGATAAAAAAGTATGTTGTAAGTTTCTTATTTTATTTTATGCCTTATTTTTAAACTATTTGTACTGCAATTTGTGACTATTTTTAACTTAAATCTTTGAACTAAGCTCAGTCAAGTTATTGTGTGTGTGTGTGTCTATATATATAGAACTATTACTCTATAGCTGGCTACAGAATAAATTTTTCTATAGCCACTTTGATTTATGGTAATCCTATACTAATTTATGAGATTATAGTAACATCTTACTAAGTAATTTACTATAATTGTTATGGTAAATAGTCCCTTGTATTATAGTAACTCAACTATGGTAAATATGTATTCATAATATCGTAAATTAGTACAAACATAATCGTATATATATATATATATGTACATGCCAAATTATGTTGCAAATTTTACAAATTGTTACCTAATTTCTCAAATGGTTTTATCCAATCATAATGATTTTTTGGATGACATATCCTAAGATAAAATCTTAGATTCGCCACTGAACTAGTATGGTTTACTTATTTATTTAGGTATAAGTGGTGTCACTAAAAATTTTAATACAGAAGTACTAGTATATTTTCCCATTCACTAAGCCAGTGCAAAACAAACAAAAAAATAACACCAGTGTCCGTCCGCCGCGTAGCAGCGCACAGGTGGCAATCCCGAGGGAGGGCTACCTCGGTACCTCCTCCCGTCTCTCCCTCTCGCAGGCCGCAGCGCAGGCGCAGATGGTGCCTTCTCTTCTTCTCCCTCTCCGAGACAGGAGCGAGGTCCACCGATCAGCGGCGTTTGGATGGGTTCACGCGCGCGCGCGCGTGATTTTCCAATGGAAGCGGCGGCGGCGCGGCTCAAGGCGGGGTCGACGGCGGTGTATATACAAGGTGAGCATATACAGTATACACGTTGTATGCGCACATACTGTATGTGTGTATATGTACATAATATATGTACATTTCATTTCAATACATCTATATACCTATCTGAATAGGAATCCTATAAAAGAAAAAAAAAAGGTAAAAGAACCCTAGTACTAAACTATGAAGAATTATTTTGTTAACTCTTTTTTTAAAAAACTTTTCTCCGTTTTCCTTTTTCTTTCCTTTCGCTCATCATCGGTTCCTGCGTTGCAAATTCCGTGTTTGCTTTTACCGAACGTCTGGTCTTCTTATTCAGTGGACATGCTAGCTAGTACTTGACACATCAACAACTAACTCCTTACCGATCACTATATATAGTAAAAAAGTAGAGTTACAAGAATTTATGGGTAGTAATTAATTTAGAAATGAGTACATAAATATAGCCAAAAGTACTGGCTTCATTTGATAATATCTTAAAAATTACTTAGCAAAAAACTGATTTAACCGTGGTTAGGTAAACCTTAATCAAATAGAATTTACGGTGCTACAAATCAAATTAAAATAAAACTACGAGGTAATTTCATAGATTATTTCGCTCAAAACAAAGAAATAAAATTCCTCTCATACTTTGCGGTCCAGTAGGCCGTTCAAGTGCTGCTTATTAGCCCATTGCATATGGGCCAGAGGTTCGGCAACCTGGGCCTGGGCCGCTCTTTCGCACCAGGCCACCAGAACCCGCCCGCGCGCCGAGGGTGTTGCCGCGCTAACATTGTTGAGCTGAGCGCGTGCGTGCAGTGCGCGTCGTTCTCCATGATTCGAACACAAAAAAAGGCAGGTGTCGCGCAGAGTGAATCTGAATGTCAATGTGATGTGAAGCTGGAGATCGAGGCGAACACAGAGTTAATGGCCATGCAAACCATGGCTATTCTATTTCCTGTTTTGTTATGTATATGATGACAAATTCAGTCAATCAGTGTTGCTTATATGAAAAAACCTGACCAATTTGCAGTATTGTAGCCTGTCCAATTCCGTGCATAATTAGAAGTCACCCATCTTCTGCGTAGAAAGAATCATTTGTCAGGCTTAAAGATTAAATAGGAAAATACCTATAAAATTGTGCTACAATAATAAACACCGCTCTTTATAATTAAAAAAGCAGTATCTCCACAAAGCAGTATCACCAGGAATCAGGACATATATCAAGGTTAATGGTGTCCTCAGCATTATCACCACACTTAATTTAGATTAACAATAACACTATATAATTAAGGCAAGTGGCTTATATAGACATGAAAAGAAACTGACTACTGTTCGTGGGAGGGGTATTCCAAGGTTGCATTGTCTACTTGCTTACAAACAAAAAAAAACATGGGACCTGATTGATTAAATTCAGGAGCAAAAGACAATGCAAGGGCAGAAATAGAACTATCTGCTACTTGTCAACCCACGGCGCAATAGCCAAACTCCCCACAGTCGGGAAAACAGATGACCATGGCTCCAGCTGAGCTAAGAAAGTTCCCCACATTCCACTTTTTTTTTTTCCTTTTAACATGCATATATAGGAAGAACAAATTCCGAATTAATGGAACAGCACAACAGACTCCATAATCATTCCAGGACAGGAAACCCTAGTTTCATTTCTTCCTACTCAACATTAACTAAATTACTGGGACAAACTCCCCAACTTAAAACTCATTAAAAATCGAGTCATTAAATCTGAACATTAAGCTAACAAGTTCCTTAAACATTAAAAAAATTATATTTGTCCATTTAACAACAGGCTAATTTGCCCAAAAGATAGTATGGAAACGTGAAGAAGAAAATCCTCTGAACTAAGTTCCATTTCATAACGATACTGTTTTGTAGACATATTTAGAGCATAGGCGCTTTTGTTTCTTCCTTGGGTTATCCACGCCTTTCTGAGGTGTTCGCTTTGACCATAGCAATTGTAGTGCCACTATCTTCGTTTAAATGTCATTTGACTCCCTGCAAAGGGTCTGTCTTTTCAGACAAAATTCTTTTTCCTAGTAGTTGCAGTTAATTCATAAATGGACAAATCGTATTTATATAAACCTCTTTTTTCAGCAAAGTAAAGCTATAGGGCTACTTAAGATACTGACTTTAGAGACTGCTGTGCATATCGATGCATGAGAGACAATTGGATTTGCAAAATTCTAGTGCAGTTATTACTACATGATCCTTGCAGTTGTAGTTTTTTTTTTTTGAAAAATTGGCAGGAGCTCTGCCCTTCAATTAAGAGTGAGAATAGAGGGTTTTCAAGTACAAACTAAAAACCAAACAGCCCACCCAGGATAGTAGCAAGATGGATCACACAAACAAAGTCCGGCCCCCTATCGAAAAAACGGTCTTATCCAGCCCCCTATCGAAACGCCCTTCTTCTTTGCTCAATGTCGTCTTTAATTCTCGAAGCCACCTGCAGCACCGTTTCATATGAGTTGTTGAAAATTCTTCGGTTTCTCTCTTTCCAAAGGTTCCAGAAGATATAAGTGACCATGCCATTGAAACGTCTGCGCTCTGTGCGAGGCACTTTGCTTGAAACATTCTCCCACCACTGCATAATCTCTTGGGGGTCGTACTGCTGCTGTCCCAGAAGTCCATCAAAATGTTCCCAAGATAGGATTTGGTGCCAAACCGCCTTAGCGAATGGACAGCATAGTTTGACTCCATCTGTTAGTTGCAGCCTTGAAGGCTGCTCAGGTCTCTAGCCATATTAGCCCTATAAGAGGGATTACTACGTGGAACACTCACTGTCTGACTTCTTATTGCGGCCCAGCCCAATGCTGCTTTCAAGATAGAATCTTACCCAAGAACTTCCTGCAAGTTCTGTTTGTGCAAACCTTTGAAAACATATTGGGCTTCTTCACAATTATTTTTCCAATTTAAAAGGTTACCATAAGTTCCTAACTGGTAAGTGAAACAGTTATGGTCAGCAATCAAAGACCTAGCAAAAACCTTCACAATTTATGATAGTAGAAACAATTTATCTAGAAATTCTTTATTCTATCAGAAACAATACGTACAGAAGACATATTGAAGAACAATTGTAAAAGTTTCCAGATGTACAACTCTCCTACAAATTTTGAATAAATGCAGTAGAACGAAGGAAATTTGTACTGGCACAAGACTTTAATCTTAAATAGCAGAGCTATATATGCCCACATAATATCCAAGACGACACAACCGATCATAGTTTGGCAACTACAAGGCAGACCGTGCAGGAGGCTCACTTAACGCCTGGGCTCCTGATGAGTTTGTGTGGAGATGGTCAGCTAACAAGAAATTCTCGGCGGCTTCTGCTTACGGAGCTATGTTCATTGGAGCGGTCACGCCGTTCGGCGTCAAGCTATTTGTGGCATGTCACTCAGCTAGCATGCAGGTGCACACAAGGAACCTTGGCTGAGCTGTTTATGGACAGACCGACGAGATTCAGAAACAAGAAAAGTAACCTCACATATACTATACATAGGAAGCTCGATAATGATGATCGATGGGCTGATAAGTTTTCTGACAGTACTATGTGTACATGTACAACTGAACAGACTAGAATCACGAGATATGCTCGATGGAATTGAGAAGCATTCTCGGCCATAGAAAAATGCAGGGAAGTGGCACCCGTCCACCTAAACAAGATATGCTATGCGGAATATATATTTATGTTATATAATATATGTGTTAGTTGGACCAATTCGATATATCACTGTCTTCTGAGCCACACCCGGCCAGTTTATGGCATTATAGTATGGTGATGAGTTCATCTCTCTTATCTTTTAGAACACCAAGTACAATAATACGCAGCATGCATGCATGTGCAGGTAATTAGCACACTGCTCATGTGACGCACTTCAATAATTATTACTCTGAATGCATTATATATCGATTGTGCTCAAAGACTGATCCCCTATGTCGTAATGCACAAAAACTAATAATTCCCCATTATATTGCTGTCCTCGATGACGTCTTCAGTGATGTATGGATACATCATTGTTGAGGGAGTGAGGGCGACGCCGTCCATCGGTCATCATGGGCACTGCGAGCTGTAAGAATGCGACGGCCGGCTGCGGCCAGAGGCGGTGACTCGGTGAGTGAGAACTGATAAGCCTAGCTGGCCTGTCCACGAAACGCACGCATGGCTATCGATGGAGGTCGTCTTCCTGGTCATCCTTTACCCTTGTTGCATCCTGCTTGTGCCTGGTGGACGGAATTGGATTCTCTTCAGCATTTTCTTCTGTGTGGCTCTCCTGCACTGCCTGTCACAATCGATCCAACTACTATTCCTGAATGTGAGAAAGAATTCGACTTCAGACTTCAGAGTCATTCTCACTTTATCATGTACATAAAAGCCCACTGGATACTGAAATTTCTGTGCCTGTTCTAGCTAGCTGATTGGTTCAGTAATTCCGGACTTCAGGTGTTCAACAGCTGCAACACCTTTTTTGTTGCAAGACCTGTGGTTCAGGGACATATGGCTGGCTCCACTGCTAGTGGTCCACTCCAAATCGCTGATAATGCATGCATGGATAGGTGGAGAATCGATCTGGTGCTACTTTTGTTTGCATTAGAAGGTATAGGAATGAATTAGATGCCCTTGGCACTGAGGTAACCTATTCCACTTTGGTTGGCTGCTTAGCCCTGCAACTCATAATGCAAGACCTACGACCACTAATTGTTGTTGAAGCAAGTAACCTAGAATTAATTATTTATATCCCTGCGCCATCATATACATAATTACATATTCAATTGAAGCCAGTGACCTGACGCCATCCATGTCTCTACAATTAAAAAAAGAAATTACAAAGTTTTTTTTTCTCGAATAAGCAAAAGATTTGCACATCATTGTATTTAAGAAAGGGGTTTTTAGTACATTGTTCAAACGGTGCGCTAGAGGATTACATGTTGTATAAATTGCTCTCTCCCCTAAGCGCCGAGCCTAGAATCTATTACTCACGAATTAAACAACGTAGGTCTGCCGCCCTGGCCTCGAGGTCGCTAGGCATGCGAGCCTCCGCGTCCCCTCCGCCGTGTCAGTCTGGACGGGTCGAGGAAGAGCATTCTGATGGCCTCGGCGTGCGATGTGGAGAGCTTATCAACAAAAATGCTATCGTATGCTTTTTTCGCTGCCGTGTTGGCTTTGTCTGCGCCCTCCAAGTAGCACATGCGCTTCATGACGAGGTACTCCCCGCGCTTGGAAACCGGCACCCTCGACAGGGGGTTGCGCGGTGATTCTCCGGCTCCGTGTTGGTAACCTGGCCTGCGGCGTTGCCTGGGAGATTGGCGGCAGTAGAGGCGAGGCGTTCTTGCGCGGGATACGCTGCCGGAACCTCCTCAGGCGAAGACTAGTGGAGGTCTTCTGGCCCGCGGAGTAGCTCCTGTTGGAGGCCTCTCCTGGGGATGATTGACCTGCGCTCGGGGAGCCCGCTTGCTCCATCCATGGCGTTGGCGGAGTGGCTTCCAAGCCTGGGCGTTAAAATTGTAGTCCAATGCTTTTATTTATTAATTGAAGCAAGTGACCTGACACCATCCTTGTCTTTAGAATCACAAATTTTCCTAGTTATTAAATTAGGCCATTTCTTTTATTAACCTGGCAGCCTACTGTAAAATTTCCTTTGCTCCTCTTAAGAAGAAGCTAGTGGTGGCATGAAGAGCTCTCCATCATGTTTCGAGAATGTGTTAACACTTCACATATATATAATCAAAACCACCTATATACTAGAAAATAATCATACCAATGTTTCTAGGGCAGGCAAGCATATATATAATAATTATATTCTAGTTAGCAACAGTGCAAGCATTCAGCATCTTGAGCCGGTGGCGGAAAACGACCACTGACAAAATTTGAGGACACGAGGCTGCCGCTTGGTTTGGAGCTAACTGCTAAGCCAAGCTAATTATTGGCGCCATAATTTGGCATTAAAAAAGTTCCATGCCGGTGCGGTGTGTGAGGCTGCCATTGGCTTGCAACACGAGCAAAAGCGGAGGCTCACCGACTGAACCTGTCCGGAGGCGGTGGGCCGGTGGCTGGCGGCCGCCATTGACGTCTTTGGCAGCCGGCCGATGCACGGCCGCTTGGCTTGGCCCGGCCCGGCCCGGCCCCTTTTGTCGCCGCATGGCCATGGTCGAGCCGTCCCTCCCCACCGACGACCGGTACGTCAGCACTCAGCAGGGATATTAGCCATAAGTTATTCAACTATGAAAAGTTGTAAAAAAAATAGTGAGTGTCCACAGAAAATTTATTGTGGAAAACTATATATACTAGTATTATATAGTCGACACGTATATTTACTCGAGAAAACATTGATAGGTACAATTTACTCGAGAAAACATTGCACCATCATATTTATTTATTTATTTATTTATTTATCGTGCAGTCAAAATTTATTTTGTTTGTGGAGTAGGACTGAGAGGTGCACAAGCCACATGCGTGGTTAGGAATAACTCGAGCTATGTGGGGTTCAATTTGTGGACCTGGCGCGACTAATGACTTCTTGAATTTTTGTGATTGTAATAATCTCTGGGAATATTTGACCCACAGTAGAGTAGACGATACAGTGACTATATATTGGATCTAACCAGACAAGGTAGCGACACAAAATGGTTGCACCAGAAAATAGTACTACTACACGCAGTGATGGGCACATGAGCAGGACTACTGCTAGTACCATTGCCAGTCAACTGCTCCAATTAAAGTCTTCTATAAGAAAACATTCCACACCTAATACCTGCAGAAAAATTTGGTTAATTAGGTCTAAATACCCCTACTATTTTGTGGTCGACATCCCGGACCAAACTGACAGCACAATTTGTTGTTTTCTGGTACTGGAAAGGCTGTACACGTGTACTTCCTCTACCACTGAATGATGGATGTTTGAAGAAGTGAGAAAATGTTACTGTGTCGCCCGTCCTGTACTGTACATTCTGTTATTCTTCCTTCTCCTTTTGGGGAAGACATGCTGTCAAGTCAAGACCATTTGTATGCAGAGAATTAGTACACGTGTACACCTGCAATACAAGTTCTCTAAATTGAGTTACTGTACGTGCCACTGACATTGTGGACCAGAGCTCATACTCCAGTCAAACTGTCAAACCAGCAGGAAAGGGATAGAGTCAGCACCAGCTGCGGCCGGCATGCTGAGTCGGATGAGGAGACGGACAGATAAGCATGTAAAAACATGACATGTGCTGATGATGCATATATACATATACTATATATATATACTACTACTATTTTTTTGTCTACCATTCGAGTACTCAATAAACTCCAGTGAAAGAAACGTCCAAGTTAAATTCAGACACCGACAGTTCTGTTATCCTAATTATTACAGTATTTGCCTACCTTTCTTGCATTGGCAGCCGATTATTGAAAAAAACTAATTCAATATAAATAACTTCGCAGTTTGGCGGCTAAATCATGTCAGCGTCGTTTACCGGTCCGCACACAAATGCAAGGAAGAGGAGCATTGCTGCATCCAGTTGGAGAAGAAAGCGAGAGGAAATTGACGTCGTTGAAACGTGCCGGACAAGCATATCCCAATGTTCCTCCGTCCATGAGATTACTAGTACTAGCATAGCATGTCCAACCGTACATCATGATGAAGCTACCAAGAAGCAAGCATGCATATTAAGCAATACATGCAGACACTGAGACACCGTCATGACATCATTGTGATTGTAACTGATCTTATTTCTCTCTCTTTTCTTTATGTGTTTTTCTTAGCGTATTCAGTTATCTTATTAAACCTTGTGGCACAAGATCGAAGTTAACATAAGTTATACATACTCATTTGGATTCAAATTCTAGGGCCTACTTGGTTAGGATCTAATTTTTGCCTAACCAAAATGAGGGCAAGCCAAAACTTTGGCTTGTCAATAAAAACTTACTAAAATTGGGACAACTAAGGTGGTGAGCCAACTTTTGGCCATCAACCAAATAAAAGCCAAAATTTTGGTCATACCCTTATTTTGATTGGGTGAAAATTAAACCAAGCAGACCCTAGTATTCAACTGACAAGAGAAATAAAACATAAGGCAATTGACCAACCTATCCATATCCACCCGGATTCGAGTTCTAGTGTCATCTAGAGAAAGCCTGCCACGGTTGACCTCGTCTAGGTCGGTCTTTTGGAACTTGTGGAGGAGGGGGGTGGGGGATGGTCTAAAATAGTATTATTATTACTTGCACGAGACAACAAAATTATGAGAAAGGCGTGTAGTTAAAGAAGATGATTCTAGCGTCTCTTTCGGTGAGCGGAAACGTGCCGGAACTTGCTGTGCGTGTCTGTGTGTGTTGAGTTGTGCTTGTGCTGCTGTTACGCTTCGTACGTACGTCCGGCATTTCTCAAAACAGGGGAGAATATTGTTTCGTCCTGTAGCCATTGTCTTTCGTTACCACGCCTATAGTTGCCGGACAGGTCGCACGACGATCGTGTGGCTGAGATCAATTTGAGGGTGAGATCGATGATGACTGGCGCTGCTATATAGCAGAGGTAATTATCCAGCTGATGAGCTTGTATTAATTTAATTACTTCCTCTGTTCTAAATCATGTTATTTCTCTCTCTATCACTTAGAAGCTGTAGGTAGTTATATGCTCTACAGTACTGAATAGCTTTTGAGAGCTATGCTACAGCATGCAAGATTCGCCCAATCTTGGGTCATTTCATCATCAACTGCAGTGACAGTAATGTATGAACTACCAATAGCGTATACTCCCTCCGTCACAAAATAATTTACCCTCCATCACAAAATAACTTACTTTCTTTGACTTTTAAACACTGCATTTGACCATTCATCTTATTTAAAAAATTTATATAAATATCATGTATCTTGTTATGACTTGTTTTATCATTAGAGATATTTTGATAATAATTTATTTATTTTATAATTTACATAAAATTTTTAAATAAGACGAATGGTCAAACGCAGTTTTTAAAAAGTAAAAAAAAAAGTTATTTTGTGACAGAGGATAAGTTATTTTGTGACGGAGGGAGTACAAAATTCATCCTTCATTTTCATCAGAATCAAATAGTATGCATTAATTAATTGGTTTAGGTACAAACGACAATTGGTGAAATAAATCAAATGCGCCAAACCATATATAATTTGGTTATATACAAGATGAAGTTATTATTGATGTATACATGCCCTGATTTCAACCTATATATAATTTGCATGCCCTCCTACTAATCATATTTAGAATCATACGAAAAAAATCCTTTTGACTGCAGCAACTGTACTAAACTTTAGGTAAAACATTGTGGGCCAAACAAATTTAATGTTTCATCCCTCTCCACCAAAATAGACCACAAAACAAACAGGAGCACGTCACCATACCAACCTCCCCTCCTCCCATCCATTCATGCTTGCTCCCTTCACAACCCCACACACAATTATATAAAATAAACAATATGGAAAATAATGTCGTCATGGAAAACACATATGTTTCTCTGAAACCCTCCACCTCAGCTGATAGACAAAAGAACAAAAAATAATACCAATAAGCCAAGCCACCTAGCCAATCACTCACTAGTCATCCTAGTCATCAACATCTCCCCCTCTCTTTTTTTTTGATCATAACATCTCCCCCTCTCTAACCAACTACTCTCCTTCCCAATAGAGAACAAAATCCCTAACCTTCTTCTAGATCCTATATTTTTTTTCTCCTAATAAACGAAGAATAGGAAAATAATAAAAAGCAAGATAAATAATAAGAGAGAGGAGACACCCGCCCTTTCCTCCATGTTGTTCCTCTGCTTGCTTGTTCACCCACCCTCTCTCTCTCTCGGCCTCTCCCTGCCTACTAGCAGGAGCCAAATCATCCACCCCCGCCCCCAAGGCCCCAACGAGGCACGGCGCCACGCCATTCTCGCGAGCGCACAGGAGGGCAGGAAAAATCATCTCCCCCTCCTCCTCCACCAAAATCCTCCAAAATCCCGATCTTTATTCCGCCAAAGATCCTTCTTTTCTGGGTCGATACAGCTACACGCAGCTATTTATAGCGTCTAGCCTCGTGGAAAGGCGCTCCGTTCTTGGCTCTCCCCCCTACGGGGCTGTTGATTTTGATTGGGGAGGCAGTCAAATCCGCCTGCGGCTGAAGAGGACGAGGGGCGCATGGCGGAGGAGGAGAGGCGGCGGCGGTTCGCGAATCTGCGCAGCGTCCGGTGGCGGGTCGATCTCGGCATCCTGCCGGCGTCGCCCGGGGCCTCCGTCGACGAGCTTCGCCGCGCCGCTGCGGATTCGCGGAGGAGGTGAGGCTGATTGGCTCGTGTTCCTGCTGCTTGTCGCCCACGTGCTGTTTGGTGCGTTTTTGTCGGCGGGAATCTCTTCCCCTGTTTCTAGACTGGCGGAGCATAGCACATCTTCCCGTTTGGTGGTCGGGTGTTGTTTTCGTCCTCTGATGGTTATGACGAGAAAAAAAATTGTCTTTTGCCAAGGAAACAATGCAATAACTAAGAGTTAATGCTTCCAATTGGATTACGGTATCAAGAAATAATTCATTGAAAATCTGCATGTCTGATTAATGGTTGTTTTATTTATTGTTCACGTGGCTATGAATTTTGATGAGAGAATTTGCCGCTGAGTTGGTCATCTACGTATGTATATGATTGGAGGACTGGTTCCTTCTTGCTGAAGTTGTCAAGTTGTCATCAGTATGATTGGACCAATGGTTCTTTCAACTGATATGGTTTTCTTGTTTCTTGTAGATATGTTAGTTTGAGGCGCCGTCTTATGGTAGACCCACATCTTCCAAAGGAGGAGGACAGATCATCCAACCTTATTGTTGACAACCCACTGTCTCAGAATCCAGGTATTTTGTCCTAGAAAAAATTTTACGGTGAGAACTGATAAACATGAAATTTTGATGACATCCTCTGAACACGGATGTATTTTGTTCGCTACCCGTTCAAGATTCTTAATAATTAATATTAGTGGGAACTACTATGTTTATTTTGCACTGTCATCATAGATTCTTTTTTCCCAACCAATGAGGTTTCCTGAACCAGGCTTTAGGTAAAAAAAAAACTCGAGTGGTATTGTGCATAATTAGTAAGAAATCCATATAAAAGTAGAAAGTTGTTTATCTGGCCTATTAATACTTTTGATATACTGACTTTATGCTTCTTAATAGCATAACTACACCAGTAGAATGGGCCCCCTAACTCCAAACAACCAACAAGAACAAATATGGTATAAGTTTGTTTTCTTAAATATACTGGAGCTCAAGGGCGGGGCCCTAATTGATAGTAAAAGCCTATAATTTTGATTGCAGTGCACTTTCCTGAATCTAGACTTTGGATTCTCCATTACAACTAGATAATATTTCTTGTATTCTATTTCTAAATGGCATGAACAGGCAACACTGTATTTTTCTTGTAATGGCAGCTTTACATTGGTGAAATGCAAGAATGTTGTATGCTCTGCTCCAATGCTTCCTTCTAAAATGCTGAATTTCTTATATTTCTAATTAAATTTTTTGTGCAGATAGCAGCTGGGGCCGTTTCTTCAGAGGGGCTGAGTTGGAGAAGACAGTTGACCAAGACTTGTCTCGATTATATCCAGAAGATGGTAGTTACTTTCAAACACCTAATTGCCAGGCTATGCTAAGGAGAATATTGTTGATGTGGTGCCTTCAGCACCCGGAGTGTGGATATCGCCAAGGTAAGCTTGACATTTGCTGCATATCTGGTTAGCTTTGCAGTTTATGAGAAACACCCATGGGGCTGAAACCTTTTGTTTGCTTCTCATTAAATTGGTAGCAGTTATCATTTAGTAAACTAAAATTATATTTTTAGATGGAATTCTTAGGATACATTAATATGCTCTAAAATTATCTTATAAGGAAAAAACACTTGCTTTTACCATATGATCCTAAATCTATAAAGCTGTGATAAATGCAGCTGTAGTTTTGTTGGCATTAAAGTTTGATTAATTAGTTTATCCACATAATTATCAGTAGCTTTTTGCACTTTTTTATTTGATTGCCAAATATGTACTGACTTATGGACTGCTTTCACAGGAATGCACGAACTACTAGCTCCTCTAGTATATGTTCTTCAAGTCGACATCGATAAGCTGTCTCAAGTAAGGAAGCTCCATGAGGATTGCTTCAATGATGATTTTGATGGAGTTCCTTTCCCAGATACAGATATGGTTTTCAGTTATAAATCTAGAAAGGACTCAAAATGGCATTCTGGAGCTGACAGTGGCAATGATTCTGAAAGCGCTTCCAGTGTTAACACTCTTGATGAGCTTGACCTGGATACAAAAGAAATAATTTCACTTAGTGATGCATATGGAGCTGAGGGTGAACTAGGCATTGTATTGTCTGAAAGGTTCATGGAACATGATGCCTATTCAATGTTTGATGGTTTGATGGACGGAGGTAGTGGAGTGGTTCGTATGGCAGAGTTTTTCTCTACATCCAAGGTTGGATCTAGCTCAAGTCTAGCGCCTGTCATTGAAGCCTCATCGTCTTTATTTCATCTGCTTTCCATTGTTGAGCCATCTCTTCATAGCCATTTCATTGAGCTGGATGTAGAACCACAATATTTTGCTCTTCGTTGGCTGCGGGTCTTGTTTGGACGGGAGTTCTGCCTCAATGATCTTTTAGTCGTATGGGATGAAGTTTTTGCTTGCTCCAATGATATGCTACTCAGAGAAAATGAAGAATACAGCTTTAAGATATTGTGCTCATCTAGAGGGGCATTTATCACAGCCATGGCAGTCTCTATGATTCTTCACCTTAGATCATCTCTACTAGCCACTGAAATCAATACATCTTGTCTTCAGAGATTATTGAACTTTCCAAACAACGTTGATGTGCATAAGTTAATTGAGAAAGCTAGATCTCTGCAATCTATTGCTATTGATGCGAACACATCATCTCCATCTCTCTTGTCAAAGAAGGATAGCTGTGATTATGATAGGGTTTACAGTAATCTTGCTACTTCAACTCCTCCAAGAACTCCGTTGCATCCATTAGCTGAGAGTTACTGGGAAAAGCAGTGGAGAAACCTGCACAATGACGGAACTGCTCCCAAGGAGAGTGATAAGGGTCTTTCTTATAAGAGATCGCTGAAGCAATCTTTGAGTCAGAGGCTTGGTTTATCTAGGACAGAGTCAGATCCTTCTCCTGTTAAAGTAGTTAGTGTGAAGAGTGACAACAAGAACTCAGTAAGACGGTGTCTTCTGAACTCTTATTCAGATAAAGTAGTACAGTCTGGTGAGATTGCTGGAAAATTTCAGCAAGATGAATTCCCTATTGTGTCGATTCACAAGGAGCCTCTTGTGAGTTCTGAAAGCCCCTCGCAACTAAAGCTAAAGGCAACTAGTGAGAATTTAACAGTAAGCCCACCAAATGTGGCGAAGTTAAATCCACTTATAGATTCACCTGTGAAGCCTGCTGATGAGAATTCAATGAAAAGGACAGAAGCTTGTTCTAGTGGCGAGACTTCTCCAGTGTTTTATGCCGCTTGTGCTGGTAATGAACATGAGAATTGCAATGATAATGATTCCGAGAGGAGTAGCATCACTTCAACTTCATGTGCTGGTGACGATGATAGGGATGAAGTCTTGCCAGATGAGTCGTCCAGCTGCAACTGTGAGGATAAAACTGTCTCAGAAGCAACAGCGTCTGAAACAAATGTAGATCCAGTTGGACCCTCTGAGAAAACTATGGTATCTAGTGAAAGAAAGCCATTTATTAATAAGCTGCAGTGGATCTTGAGGTTTGGCAGGCCTTCAGCTGAAGGCAATGTGGAGAAGGGCAGTGCTCAGGCATCGAATGATAAACATGATGCAGTTCTAGCCTCCTCTTCAGCTGCTGATGTGTGTTCAGATAGCTCCCGCGGTGGCATAAATTTGGCTTGTGGTGATAACAAGAAGGTGATGGGCACACTGAAGAATATTGGGCAGAACATGCTCGAGAATATCCAGGTTTGTATTTCAGCACTTGTTGCCCTTTGGTGTCTTTCTTTGCCAGGTTGTTGTTGGTAGCAGTCCATGTTCTTGCTGATGACAATTTCTATCTTTAGAGATAGGATTGTAACCAGTCAGCATTTTGTTTTTTAGTGTAAATGCAGCTTGTGCTTTGAAGTCTCCTCTAGTCTTGTTTAATTTAGTTTTACGCATCCTGAAAGTTGTCTAAGACATGAGAATAACATTATCTTGGTTGCCACGTATACAGGTGATCGAAACAGCGTTCCAGCAAGACCGCGCACAGCCAAGCGCCATGGAGAACTTCTCCAACAACATCCTAGGAGGCAAAGGGCAGGTCACCGCGATGGCTGCCCTGACAGAGCTCCGCAAGATCAGCAACCTGCTTCGCGAGATGTAACTCATCAATCCAAGGCGCTCATGCACATCCCCATTTTTTTCTTGATTCATTAGCTCCTCAGATAAGCAAGGCCCCTGTAGTTAAAGCCACTAGGCCCCCTGCCCCCTGTATATATAGATCCCATTCGATTATTCCATTGATCCTGCTCGCCTGGTACGGTAAGGTTCTCTCTGCTCTCTCTTGTACCTAAGGATCAGCTGCTGTCAACTGAGTTGCGCGAGATGAAGGGAGAAAAACTCTCTCGTCTCTGTCGTTAGGAGGCAACTTTTTGATGGAACAATTTTGGACGCGTAAATGTTTCTCAAGAGGTAGAATAAATAAATGGAATAAGCTATGTCATAAAGTGCATATCTTTTTTTTTTTTCTGTCAATTTTTCATGCTGAGTGTTGCCTTTTGAAGTGATCATCATCAGATCATTCATTCATATGGCTGTGGACCTTTGTGGTGCTGGTGCAGCTTGGTTGTCTCTTCTGTTTTAGTTTAGTTTAACATGGATCTTCACACATATGCCCATCATGTGATGTGGCCATGTGGATGATTCAGTGCAGATATGATTGAGAATGATTTGGCTGTATTTGGCAATGAGCAAAAAGGATGAGGTCTTTGGATGCCCTGAAGCCAGGTGGCCAGGTGCATGATTGATGAGCAAAAAAGATGAGGTCTTTGGATGCGCTGAGGCCAGATGGCCAGGTGTATGAATCTCTTTTCTTGTAGTTGTAGCTTAGCGGCCAAATGGACATATTATAGTACAGTTTTCATCGTCATGTGATGAGGCTGATGAGGCAGGTCCGAGGGTGGAAGTCGATCCACGCCACGGCAGTCGTCAAAGCAGAGCAGCTACTAGTAGTAATGTTTGTTTGGTTAGATGATGATGGGGCCTTGCTGGGTTTCTTCTTGGCTTTGACGCATGATTTAAGCGTGCTTTGTTGTTGTATATATCTGAAAAGTATTGGAAGAAAAGTAGAAAACGATGTGGCGGGTTTTTTGGGTTGGGCGAAATGAATTTGGCATGAGGAGAGCCTGGCTGGAACTGGAAGTAAAAGCTTTTGTATTTTCGTGTACTCGTCGTGTTTCTCCTGGACAGGGGCAGGTTCAGTCAGGACAGCTGGTAGCTTGCTTGCGCAATCGTTTCCGTGGGTATTGTACTGTCGTCATGTTTGCTGTACCTAATCATGCATACAGTATATCGGAGTTTTGCTGCTGCTTGAGACTAAAAACTTTGGTGGCTGGTTCCATTTCGTAGACAGCAGGAGAAGGAAGGTGTGTGCGTGGAATCTATGCCAACTGTTGAATGCTTGCTTGTGCGGCTGCGGTCCTGTGTGTGCCTGTCTCCTGGTGGCGGATGGTACTAGTGGCTCTCCCCTCCTCGCCGCATGCATTCATGCGCCTGTGGCGGAGAAGGAACGAACGCCTAGGCCCAGACAGGGAGAGGCGAGCGAGCGGATGGCCCCGGCCGATGAGCAGGCGGAATTGGCCGCATGTGCCGCTGCTGCTGCTGCTGCTGCATTTTTCCATCCAATCGCTGTCGGGGGGGTGGTCCATGTTGTTGTAATGCGTACGTGGCGTGGCGATCCCATCCCTGCTGTTGTCCTGGCCCCGAATCCGATGGAGTGCGAGAGTGGCTGTGGCTGCGAGCTGACCATGGGGCTGACCTGACCGCTGACCCCATCGCCATGCTGTGCAATGTGCATGACATGGTGCAGCAACTGCATGGTACTAATCCTATGAGGACGCTGCATGCATCCTAATCGCCATGAACGAACGGGTCGGGTGCTGCTGCTGCTGCTGCTGCTCCACACACGCCGGCCATGGCCTCGATCTGGCCCGGCCCGACACACACGGCCATGGCCATGCACGATGGATGAATTCAGATTCTTCTGTGCCCAGTCACCAATCTTATCCGCTCGCCTTTGACCTTCTTCGGCTTTGGCTTTGGGGGACCCAACCCAAATACTAACGGAGCGCATATGACGACGACGAGGTTGAGAGACTTGACGACAGCAGCGGCCGGGCAGCAAGCACCGTTCTGTCCTGCTGCCTGCCAACAGAAGGCAACGAGCTAGAGAGATACATGGAGCTGGAGCCGAGAGCAGATCGCTGTCAGAGACGATGACGGTTGCATTGCATTGCATTTCAAGGTGAGCGAGAGCCTGTCTCTGTCTGTCTTGCAGCGATCGATCTTAGCTTAGCCCAATCGCCCAAAATCGGACGCCAGGCATGCAGGTCAGGCTGGCAGGCGTGCGTTCGTTCGGCCACGAGGAGCGAGCCAACCAACCAGACAGACCAAAATCGGATACAGATACGAATCCGATACGAGCAACGGAGCAATGAAACGCATCATCCTGCTAACACGCAACGCAAGGACGACGAACGTGGGCGTGCTATCTCAGCCCAAAGCAGCTTGAAATGAATGAAACCATGGATTCATTCATTCTCAGTCCTGCTGTCGCTGTGTCTGTCTGTGCACCCAAGCCAAAACACATCATCCTGCCCTGCTCGGCTGCTCTGCTCCGTCAAAATTGGACGAAATTTGGCCACTTACACCCCCTCGATATTTTATTTGATCCCCAGGTAATAACTACATTAATTATTTGGGGAACAATTCAAATTGCATTTGGTTTTATGACTGACACATAATGTAGCTGGGGGGATTTGTTGCAAAGAATAGACTCAAATTTGTTTGGGAATTCCAATGTAGCTCGAGGTCATTGCTCAGGCTAATTCTTGTTGAGATTTAACAAATGTATAGACACAAACACTTCCTTCTATATATGGTGCCTTATTGATGACCATGTGAACTTCGCTAATCGATTGTATGCTGTACAACTTTATTGGCACCTAAGGAGAGAAATCGCAACAGACTGGTGCACCAAAAAAAAAAAAAAAAGGCATGCAGGATTTAGCTCATATGCAAGTAGTTAGTGCTTAATGACATGCAAAGTTTGGGTGTGCCATAATCAGATCCGAGGTCTGGCCAGACCAATGATAAAATAAAACAAAAAGGAGAGAAATATCCAGGGAACTAAGTTAAAACGTATCAGTTACTACCATCCATGTACATTCTTCGCTAATTAATATGCAAAAGGCACTCCATTGCCTTTTCCTCAAAAAATTAAATCACTCAATAACTAACATCATGCTAATCATCTGAAGTACAGTGCATGTTATTGTCTGCAGCTACCTCTTTTTTCAGCTTCTCCCAGACTTCTGGACCCTTTCCATGTCTCAGTACCAGATAATTAACAAACCGCTTCTCTGAACAAGCTAATAAAGTGGACAGAGCAAAATTAGGAGGAACTAGCCCTTTTTCTTGCAGCCAATTGTACATTAGAAACCTAGCTTTGGTTCTCTCTATAGTGAACGACAAGAATGCAGGGTATCCAACCAGAGCACTTAGAGGATATGATGTCTCATTTAGAAGGAATGATATCTTGGACTCGAGGACATGTATCTTCTGATTCAGAATCTGCGGCGCGACTTTGATCATGTTTGATACATCCTTGGGCTCAAATCCAGTCTTCACCAAAAAGTCAAACCGATCTTGTAGCTCATCACCCTTACCACGGAAAGCTTTCAGTGCCTTGTTCATATCATCAGAGCCTTCCGCAAATCCTATGCTTTTCAAAAAATTCACCTTCGCCTTCAGTGATTTCTCAATATTTTTGTCACAAGGCGGTAGGCGGTTAACCTTTAACCCTAATGCGTATTTCATCAATTCACGTGGCTCTTCCATTATAATCTTCCACAAACGCTTCTTCCCCACATTGAGATATGTAAGAATGCTGTTTGCCTTCTTCACTCGAGCAGAACCAAGCATTGATGCATTCGCTACCACAAACTTCTTAATATCCTCATCGCTTACATCAATTTCAGTTAAGACTTCTATAACACTCTGTATGTTCCTTGCGAAATTCCTGGCTTGTACATCTGGGAAGTCCAGGAAAAGATTAAACAGATCCTTTTTTCCAGACCCTGCTTTCAGCATGATGGCAACTGCCCTAAACAGTGCCTTTCCAGAACCATCCAACAAGAAATCTGGGTGTTGCCTGACCAGTTTACCAATACCCTCCTTATCGAATCCCAATTCAGTAAAAAATTGAGGAACTTGAACCATCTTTCTCCAATTATACGACTTCTTCACAGATAAGAATTGACCAATCCAGTCTCTCTGAATGCCAATGTCATCTAGCCACTTTATGATCTTCAATTCAGCATGTGGGCCACGTGTCAATACAGAAGGGCAACAGGTCACAAGCTTGATCACAGTGATCTTACTGAACCCTAGATCCTCAATAGCTCTTAGCTTGGACGCAAGCACACCATCACCAAAACTGAAAACCTTCCTGGCATCCCTGTATATCCCCCCTATCTTAGTGCGCATAACCCCATAATTGCAAAGAACACGGTAGTTTTCCAGCAATGTCTCATCATCGGATAGAAACATGAGATCCTGAGGCAGATAGGGTTCATACTCACTCGGTTTTAAGCCCATGCTCTCGAAGAATGGCTCAAACTCATTGATCGGATGATACCTGAACAGCCGCTGCAATGCACTAGTGGCCCTCTCATCCCTCATCTCCCTTGTCTTCACCTTTGACCTGAACACTGGCTCATCCCCCTCCACAGGGTCCTTGATAGCATCCTTCACCTTGTCCAGCAGCTTGGTCACAAAGGCAGGTGAGTGCTTGCTTATATGCTCGGCATCCGGAAAGCTCAGCCCCCGTGTGATATGGAGGTACTCCATGAAAGTCTCCTGCGCGGTCCAGAACACCCGCATCTTCTTCATTCGCCTGACCTCATCATCCACCATTACCGCCTCATCACCACGATCCAAGGGTTTCTCACCCCTAACACGTGCTGCAGCAGCAGCCGAGTAAGCCCGCAACTGATTCCCGTGACCAATTGGAGTGACCCCCAACAAATTCAACACAGCTGATGATTCTTCAACTTCCCGGGTATCAGTAGCACACCGGCGTGGTGCTCGATACGGCTCACCGTGCTCCACAATGAGCTGAACCAGGGGAACCCGCCTGAGGCCGCGACCGGCCCTTAGTGCGCTGCGGAGGATCATGGGGGAAACCGAGATGGAAGCGCTGGAAGGACGGGAAGAAAGGCGCCAGCTTTGGGGTGCTACTCCACGGTCGCCATCGATGTCGACTCCAGCTTCTGCACCCTCAGCGCCCGGTCTGCACGCGGAAATCAAAACAACAAATAAGGCAAACGTTAAGACCGATATCTCCCGCGGGGAAAAGATGCTTCGTACCAGAAGGAGAGCGTACCAAGTGAAGTAGCACGCTGCTGCTGCAGCTGAGGCGGCGGCGTCAAGACGGTCGCCGGCGCAGAATCGTGCAGTAGCCGGTGCCCGAGCTCCTTGGTGGGGTCGGGCAGAGCAGATGAAGCTGCGGCAAATTAAGGCGCAGACTGCGCGAGGAGGTGGGAGGACGCAGGCTGCTGGTGGCGCGCGATGGACGAGACGGTGCGGCCGGCGGCGGCGTTGAGTTGGGGTGGGGCGGGGACCTGGGGTTTGTGGGGTTTGGGTGTGCTCCGGCGGCGGGGAGTGGAAGGAGCTGATGGGCCGTCGCGCGCAGATCAAAGCCCAGAAAAGGATTTTTTAATAAAAAAGTATTTCTCGCCTTTTGCAGAATTAATTGCTCCAAACGAAAAGTTGCAAAGAAATAATCCTACGGGCAATCGAAACGGCGAGATTTAAATTACGTCGCTTCAGTTGGCAGGATTATCTTTTTTATTTGTAAACTATAGACAAATCTAGACGCTCATATATATTTTACAAATATTCACACCTGTTAATGCGAGCGCACATACCTTACCATGTTTTGGAGTACATTTGAAAGATTATTATACCGAAAAATATCAAAAGTGATGAATTTCTTATAAAATAATAGCTTTCCAATATTAACATTGATGAAGATAAATATACATACATAAAAATTATCGATTGATCTCATAGCATTTTTTTTCTTTTGCAAATACTAATCTTTAATTACATAACATTTTCCTTTTCCATTTGACCTCATATGGAGATAGATTTAATTTCAAAATTAAAACTTTTCATTTGATCTGATATGCCGATAGATTTGAAAAAAAAAATGTAGAGATCTAAAGATGTGTAGCCCATGACTGTTTAAAGCCATATCAGTGCGAAACTGGCAATGCGGCCAGGTGGCAAACCGTCTGTTCACTTAGAAAAAAGGTTCTTCGAACGTGGCAAGCCAAACTTATGCAGACCAAATTTTCCACAGCCTCAAAAAAATTCGTCGACAAACCTTTTTCTTTTTTACGAAGAGGAGCCAAATTTTCTTTAGCGCTAACAGCGTCAGGTTCGGTACTCGGACCCTAGATGACAAATTGGTATGCAGATTCTGGATTTCATAACACACGAAGCATACCAGATCCAAATGGCTAGAAATTTAAAGATATTCTTTTCCTGTTCATAATGCTTCAGCAACTGCGAGTTGACCCCCATTCTACCAGATCATACATCAATGAAGAGACATCCGGTTACTGAACAACCAACCAGTCAACCACTGTATACATAAGTAATATAGGTTCGAATGAAGATCACCGACAAAAACAAGCACACGAACTCAAACGCATTCACAAGTTACAATAAACAATGACCAATCAAACAAAGGCCGAGGCATAACCCCCTGAACCCCAGCAAAGTGCAGATAAAAGGTCTGCTGCACTGAAGTCCATATTACACTGGGGCGAAAATGTAAAAGAAGAAGAGAAATGTTGGTGGTGTACAATGCTTTTCACGGTAAGGGTACCCATGACCCAAGTCTCCTTCCTCCATGGTTCAGCACAACAGCTTCAGGGAGGGAGAGCGATCGAATCCTGCTCAAAGATCTGCAACAATACACAGCATATATACTGAACCCTAAAATGTTCAGTAATTTGATCTACTTGTCAGCGTGTCGCCGCTTGTGTCTCTTGTGGCCATGGTTACCGTTACCACCACGAGGCCTTTTATTCTTTTTGGTGCTACATGAAAGCAACGGAAGATAGTTTCAGTTTACTTAAGGTCAGCCAATAGTTATCATGATTGAAATCAGCATTTAATTTATTATGAGAAACTAACCAGAAGGTATCTACTAGAAGCCTGTATATAACGAAGACAGGCAGAGCTAACAAAGCTGAAGCCTGTACATAAAGAAGTATGTTTGTTAGATGACCACTAAGCTGCAGTTCACTGCTGAATTACCAAGTGGAGTGCTTACCAGGAACCAAACCAACTCCTTTGTTGCAAGTGATTTTGTTATTTCATGTTGATGAAGGTAGTCCATGATGCTTGCTTGAGCCTACAAGGAGAAGAAAATATTGGAATTTTGTCACACCCTTTTTTTAAGGAAAAAAGAAAATAAGTTTATCAAATGACAGAAAAAAACTAACATCTATATAACAAACAGATAAAAGTGTATCAAAACATAAGTTAAATTCATTGATTTAATGAAGCAGCTAAGAATAGAAGAGAACACAAACTATCAAGAGCAGGGCCATCATTTGTAGGCCCTTTGTAGGCAATTATGTAGAAACATTTATACAGTGCCCTTTAGGAAAGAAGACTGGGCATGTCCCATGGTAACCATAGGCAGCTCAGCATGCTACATTTAGTGGGACTGGGGAGAAGATATGCACAAGTCACATGAGTTGGACACCAGATGTCCAGATCAAAGTTTGTCTTTTGGCTACAGCTGCCCATGGCACAATAGGATGTCCTGAAATGGCATCCAACAGGAATTGGAATTGGAATGTAATTAGAAAAGAACCACAAACCTGTCGATGGTATGTGGTTGCAGACTCAAGAAAGGATCCATATGCATGAACTGCTCTCTTAGTGTACGGCTTCAAAGTAGTTCTAACTTTCTCAACATGTGGCTTAGTGATCTCAGCAATTTGATCAATGTAAGGCTTAGAGAACTTCTTGGCTTCCTGGATCAACATGATCAAATAAATCAATATCAGCAGCTGAATATGGATTGCTATAATCAACACATAACTGCCCTCAAAGTAGTGAATGGAACTGTATATATTCTTGAAACAGAAAGTGCAGCAATTACCTGGTAGTAGGGATGAACAAACTCTTTAACTTTGACAACGTGAGGTGTCACAGCATCCCTTGACGATTCGTAAAACTCCACTGATCTTGTTGATGCCTTTTGTACATAAGGTTCCGCATTTTTCTTGAGGACAACCAATTTTTCCTTAACAGGAATCCATTTCTTCAATCATAGAAAGTAATAATGTCAGAAAACTGTCAGTAAAAGACAAAATAAAAGAAACTAAAGTACATGAATAGATGGGTATTACCGTCTTAGCAAT
The DNA here is from genome assembly GCA_015844335.1 of Chrysopogon serrulatus. Classification (NCBI taxonomy): domain Eukaryota; kingdom Viridiplantae; phylum Streptophyta; class Magnoliopsida; order Poales; family Poaceae; genus Chrysopogon; species Chrysopogon serrulatus. Next base: position 98,360 of record JADLZL010004767.1, on the reverse strand, counting down.
CTCAATATGAGGTTCAGCCCATTTCTTTGCCTGTGCTGATTTTTCTGATGCCTATAATATTATATATGTAGATATATAAATGGTACTTTTATTTATGGAATGCATTTTGAAACTGAGAATAAAAACATGTATGAAGAGGCACCTTATGCAAAACATTATGCACAGCAGGTTTCCCATGTTGGTTCCAGTGGCCTGAGACAACCTCCTACAGATTATGATGAATATAGCGGTGAGAGAGCATGAGCATGGAAATTGCAGCAGTAAATATTTGTGATCAGTGGTAACAGAGCATAAGAGTGGAAATTGTAGTGACAAATATTTGTGGTTCTGATCTTACCAGATAGTGAGCGTACTGTGCTGCTAACCAAGGTGGCAACCATGCTCCATGAACCTGCAAAAGGAAATGAGAATGAACCATAAATATGCTGTAGATGAGAACAAGCAAGAAAAGACATCATCAAAGACAAGCATTTGCAGTTCAAGGCAGTACAGCTACAATATGTATACTCTGCTTAGCTAGTATAGGTAACCATGAGAACTTTAAACAAATTAGTGAAGCCTAGCAACAAATAATGCATCTTGAAGGTATGTAGCTATTGTGGAACAAAATATTTATCGAAACTTATCTCTAGCAGAAAATGGAACCACCCAACTGAAGCAAATCAATTGTTAATAGATTTATGCAGATTAAAATTATTTGTTCTTGCACTACTTTGTAATTGTTTTTAAACAGCAATAGTAAGAAAAGAGTATAAAGGTGGAATAGATCAGTAGTATACAGGATTGAAACATGCTTTGTCTAGTAATAAAATGATTTTGTGGAACATAAACAGGTATGTTTGCACTCTGAACACCACTCATACCTGAGAGTATAGAGCAAACATGCATTGCAATAGTATTAGTAACTTTTTGCCATATTATATGCTTGTTACTATGTTTAGATGATGTTATTATATTTCTGAAACTTCTAAATCTTCATTAAGTACAACTGATGATAGTGACAGGGTATATCCTTACTTCTTTCAACTGTTTTGCCTTAGCAGTTGCTTCTAATTGCAACCTCATCAATTCCTCCTACAATGTAAAAGAACAGATATGTAACAATATATACCGCATAACAACCAGGATAGAAGTGCATTAATAATAGTATAAACAAACTTATTGCAAACCTCAGCGACTTTAAGAGCACGTTCTGTCTTCTTGATTTTGCGTTTTTGCTCATCACTTTCCTTTTGGATCTAGCAAGGGCAAAATATAAGAAACAATGTAATTCAACATCTGGTTGAATGGTTTTTCGCCAAATGCATTCAAAAGAATTTAAAATTTCAAAATTTCAATGGACTCTAGACTCCGGTATATATATATCTAATTTAATACTGTTCAGAAAAAATATCTAACTTAATGCTCTGCTAGTGTCATAACAGTGTGTTGCAGACTTGTATATAGCCAACTAGAAAAGGGAAAAGCAGATGGCATGTCCACTTGAAACAGTAGCAAGTGAAACTAAAAAAAGTTTGCCACAAAAAAAAACTGGATTATGCACTAACCGTATTAAGTTTTTTGTTCAGCTCTTCCACCTTCTTCTCGGCCTCATTGGCCCTAGATTCTAGTGCTGCTCTCTGGCTACTTTGTGCTTCAATATCCTTTTTGAGCTTGTCAATCTAGAACAGGAGAAAAATAAAATGAGAAATCACAAGCACATTGCTGGTGCTTCCAAGTGTTCATGAGGTTCTATAGTCCAGTCCATACTCCATACCTGCTTCTCAAGCTCAACAGCCCTAGCATTGGCCTTGCTAGCCTGCTCCTCAGCAGCTACAGACCCCTTTGCCTGTATATGGATAAGCAAACATGCACGGTTATTTCTCCCAATGTATAGTGAGTATACTTGTTGTGTTTTAAACCGCATACCTGGAGGGAAGCAATCTCACCCTGCAGAGAAGCAATAGTCTTTGACTTCTCCTCGATAGTTTTCTCCAGGTTTGCGATGCCATCATCTTTATTTTTCAGTTCCTGTGATCGCTGTGCTATGTCTGACTCTGTAGCATGAAAACAATCATAATGATGGTCTCGAAGGGATCATGACGTGTTAATTCAATCTGGTGTTATTTCAATCTGAATGACTAAACCGAAAGGAATTTGGTCACATAGGTTAATATAGAAAGCCAAAGTGGCAAAGCAAAGCAAACTGCTTTGCTTATGACAGAAACAAAACCACAATGAAAAGATATTATTTCCATGCCGTAGCAAGTTTTGAGTTTACACTCTTCAGTAGTACAGACATCTTCAGATCACTATCGATTTACTGTTTTACAGCCATTAATATTGGTAGACTTCCCCAGGCTATTCCAATTCAAGTAAAGACTACTACGTGGCTGTATGGTCCATGTTGTTTGGTTGGAATTTTCAGTACGCATCAATGAAGCAGGCCCCAAAAATTATGGCAGTGGTTCACCATCCATGGCAAAAGCACAAGAGCTGCAATTACACACTGGCCCACTGTAGTAAATGTAACAGTAATAGTAAATGGGAACTTTTGCTTTTGTGTAAATAAAGTAAATATAAAACGGAAATTCAGAAACAAAAAGGTAGTACTAGTAGTATGTGGTACGGTGTAAGCAAAAGGCAGTTGGGTTTTCCCCTGGGATGAGCAGTTTCCTAAAAAGGGGGAATTATCCAGTTTTATTTTCCCCAAAAAGAGAGAATTGTCCAATTTTGCATTCATCCCAGGGTCGAAACCAGCAGCACGAGGGAATCGGAAAAATCACGCTGCACCCCCGAGCTACTCGATCAATCGAGCACTGTTGCACGCGCGCGCGCACCATCCAGAAGCGAGCAAGCAGACGCTAAACCCCCCACCAAATAGATCCGGGTTGGTAGCTACAACCACGAAATCCAGTGAACAGCACAAATTAACCTAGCCGCGAGGCATGAACTCGACGATTCCACCAACAAATCAAGGCGCGCCCGCGTGGAATCAAACTTTCGGCACTGACCTAAGGCGGAGATCTTCGCCCGGAGCTGCCCCAGCTCGGCCCTGAGCGCCGCCGCGGCCTCCGCAGCCTCCTCCGCCCCGACCGCTGCCGCGGCCTTCGCCTCCTGGAGCGCCGCCGCGGCCTCCACCGCGCCGGCCACCGAGTCGGCCGCCAGCAGCGGCTCCTCGGCCGTCGCGCCGGCGACGGCGATCAGCAGCGCCAGCACCAGCGCGAGCGGCCTCCTCGAGATCCCCATCCCCGCGAGCCCCTCGCCCACACCACCACGGCACCACCTCCGCCTCGGCGAGGCTAATCCAATCCTTGGTTCCAACGACCTGCACGCGTGGAGGAGGTCAGGAGGGGACTCGTGCCCGCGCTCGTGTGCCCGCCCGCCCGCTCGCCCGGTGTCGTTCGTTCTCCTCTCGGGCTCACGCACGCAGGCGCGGAGATCTTTTGATGACGCCGCGCGGGGGCGGGGGCGGGGGCGGGGCAGGCACGTGACGTGGTACGTGGCGAGGCGGGGGCACGTGGCGGACAGCGATTGGGTCCGGGACGTGGGGCGCGTACGGGGATGGAGTCACTGTGCTGTGGGCCCCGGACGCAGTTCCGCGGCGTCAGGTGGCGTGCCGGTATCGGCCACGACATGGAGATGGAGGTCGTAGTCGTAGGAGCCTCCATCTGTGTGATTTCCAAATGGCAAGCGTCATTGCCTTTTTGGTGGGTTGGTTTGGGTAAGTGTGGGAGTTTGGAGCCGTCCATGCAAAGATTTTCTGTCTACTTCTTAGGGCAAATGCAAAGGTTTCCTTCCTCCTCGATTTTGCATCGTTTCTGAGTTCCAAAATAACTCGGATTCGTAGCTAGCTACCTTCCATAAGCGAGGTAAGGTGACAAGTAGTACGGGTTTATTTGCTGGTTTGGTCTCATACGCAAACTAGCATGTTTCTTTTTTACCGTTCTTGAGTAAATTTTTCATCAAGAGTAACATAAAAGTAGAACATATGATCCTTACAAGATGAATCTCACTAGAATCACCACAGTTCGAGTTATGTAATTACATGAAAACATGAAACAACCTGCAAGCAAACGAAAACAAACATTAAAACAGAGAAAACTAACATACCAACACGACGTAAGTAGTGATTATAACATAGCTAGTGCAATCACTCCTAATGAGCCGAGCCCCCCCACCAACCCCCCCCCAACAAAAAGAGTCACATGGTTCTATGGAGACTATGGTGGTGGGACAGGCGTAGTAATTCCACCATCAACAACACGCAAAGTGAACAAAACAACACTTTACCGACATCAAAACATCCTACAAATCTACAACCGCATAAAAAGACGCAAAAAAAATATTTTGAATCGAAGGGAGTAGCACACATTGTAATGACTTATCATGTTACCATTTTGCGCCATCCACTTATCGAAAATAAAAGAAAGATGTTATGGTATTTTGTTTCTTATTGTATTTCATAGCACCAATCCTTATTACCTATATCGGTATAAACATTTCATGAGATGTGATTAATAGTCACACAAAAATTATTCAAATTATAGTTTTATATCATTCCATTTCATCCAAAATAAAATGATTTTTTATCAGCTAAACTTATTAGTCATTTAAATAAAATATTTTTTCCTTACAGCAAATAGTCCGTTTGTTTTCGAGTCACTGCTTGATGGGAGCGAGATGAAGCGAGCGAGTAGTGTTGTTTGATCACCAACCAGCAGTCCGTAGCTCACGAATGAATGGCGTAATAAATTTCCATTCGATGGAAATCGTACGACAGAGCGGGTCCCGCAGAGGCTGAAGGGAGGATCGGGGTAGTTGGAGAGCAGTGGTTCAGCAGCAGTGCGGCGAAGGAGGTTGGCGGCTGGGCTGGCGGCATGTGGATTTGATCGATTTGTTGATTTTGATGGCATTTACGAACCGGTCAAGGAGTACTGGAATTCAAGAACCGCGCAAGTACTGCTACTGTCCGTAAAGCAGTTCAATTCAACCCACGTGATTTTTGCACTGGAATTTCGTAGTACGTCGAAAGATGTTTGTGCGCTAGAGTATCTCTGCTCTCACTTTTCGGCAATTGAATTGAATTTTTTAATACTACTAGTACTACTAATTTATGGTTTTGCTAAATGTGTTCAACTTTTATCTGATTTTGGCCCTCTACTTTTTTTTTTTTTTTTTTTGTCAAAATTAGTATCTTTGTTTGGCCTTCGTTACTCGTCGAGATTAAACAAAGTCAGGAAAACAAAAAACGATTAAAAAGTTTTAAGAAGATAATACTATCAACCCTTGTCGTTTTTCACCCAATCACCCTCTTGACAGACATACCGCTGAGGCTCCTTCCTATCCTTTCTTTCTTTCCGCGGAACTCGTCTATTGCGCCATGAATTCTTTGGCGTATAGTGCTTGTGGATTGATATAACAGAACAGAGAGTTACGGATAAAGTACGTTTTATGTTTATCCCCATTATACTTGTATTATTAGTACTAGCTAAGCATGCGATAAACACAACTTCGTTCTAAAAGAGTGGGTGCAGAGTAAAAATTTGAGAACAATCAGGTAAAGTCGTAGACGCGTTATAACACGATCGGCCTTTTTTTTAGTCTTAGACCAAAACCACTTAATTTGTCTAGAAAAAGCATGAACGGACGGAGTTCTGTTGACAAAAGTGTGGTGAGTAGTATAATTATATACGTAATAATTCATTCATTTTATGAGGTCAAAAGCGTGGTGGACTATGAGAGAGGTGGAGAGCGCATGAATGGTCACTTCGGACAGTGACGAACGAAGAAAGGCGATGATGTCTCGTACGCGTTCCCCACTAACTTTTTGGACCTTTTATTATTTTTTTGTGCTGTGACGACGGGCCGACACCGGCTCCTGTTGCTTCTCGTCTCTCAAAAGTCAAAAGTTCCCTACTCGGACTGGGAGTGCGTTATTCTGTCCCGCTTGCTTTACTGTTTACGTGATCACTGTTTTCACCGTTCTAGATTATAATTCGTTTGATATTTTTATTCTAAATTTGTCTTATTAAAAAATATGTACAAACATATTTAAATTTAAATCACTCTTAAAAACTTTTATTTATTAATAAAACCTGCAATAATAAAAAAAGAAGCGATATTATAAATAATTGTTTCTAATAAGCCAAGTGATTAAATTTACGGCTAAAAAAGTTAAAGAACTATAATTTAAAATAGAGTTAGTAGTAGTAGGAAGTTTTATAGGGTATTTCAAATAAAGAAACTGAATTTTTATATTATATGGAAAAGAATTGCGCTGTAGCAGCACTTATTTACCGGTATTGAGAGCCTGATTGGTTGGTTGCCAAAATTTGTCATGCTAAAGATTTGGCAAGCCATGATTTTGGCTAGTAATTGGTTAGCTACCAAAATTTGCCAACTACTCACATTTGACTTGCCAAATCTTTGGCAACTTTTTGTCCAAGATATGGCTTACCAAATTCTTAGCATGACAAATTTTGGATGCCAACCAAGCAGGTCCTGAGATGCCGTGACGGACGTGTGTCACTTGTCTACCAGCACTCAACTTTCGTCGTCATAAAAAAAATGAAAAACAGAAGCGGCCCGCGGGGAATCCGATGCTTACCAAGCCTCCACTGGCCCCTTCTGTTTTTCTATATGGGCCTCGTTACCTCCGATGCGGCCCAATTCCCCTGCTGGGATTCCCGAGCCAGAGCCCACACCCATGCAGCGGGCCCCACCCACTGCGGGGAGACCAGTGACGACGACAGGCGTCGTACTCTCCGCGCGGTCTCCGATGCACTCCACACTCCCCCTCACACTCGTCGTGCTCTCTGTGCTTCCATCTTTGACCACCCGCTAATCACAGCTCAAAGCCGCTTAAACCCCCTAGCCCGCGGTCGCAAAAATTGGATTGCAGGATTGGATTCCAGCATCCAGCTCTCACACGGCCACACCGACGAGGTGAACGAACGGGCCAGAGTCGGCGAGCCGCCAGGAGCGGAACCCGACACCGACCCGTTCTAAAACCCCCTGCCTCCAGGCGACGACGAAACCAGCAGCGCGCCGCCGACCACTCCGGGAGCGGGGCCTCACGATCCACGGGAGATGCTGGTCGCCGCCGCCGCCTCGCCGTTGCAGCCGTGAACCGGCTTCCCCCGTCGAGGAAGTTCCGTCCGGCGGGCGAAGAGCCGGGGCGGGCTCGGATTCGGCGGATCTTGGGCGGCGTCCGTCGGGCTGGATTGATCCCGCATTCGAGCTGCGGCAGGCGTCTGGGCAGTCGCTTCTCCAGAGGTATATTTCGGCCGCCGACCACGGCGCGAGTCCACGATTTCTTAGGGTTTCTTTTAGATGTTCGTTCATTTCAGGGGAGTCGCCTTCGGCCCCCTCCTCGTCTTTTGTCCGTCCGCTGCTCCCTGATTCCTGGGCTGTTTGCAGGAAAAGGAAAACAAAGTTGCTCCGCCGACTTTGGGATCAAGGATCGGCGGAAAGCAAGAAAAAGGAGGGATCTTTTTGGGAGGGTCTGTCTGGGCTTTCTGGGTTTATCATAGCCTCGGGCAACTCTGTGCTGATGGATTTCTTCAAGATTAAGAAGTTCGGAAAGGGAAAGAAGAGCGCTGGGGGCGGGGGAGAGGTAGTAGAATCCGATGACGACGCCAGCGCCGGGGATGTGACCCCGCGGGGCATGGAGGAGCAGAAGCGGGACAATGGGGAGGGGAACAATGCCGAGGCGGCGGCAGCGGCAGCGGAGGCGGAGGGTGCAGGCGCGGGCAATGGGGAGTTTGAAGAGGATTATGAGGAGGACGACGATGATTTCATCACGAATGAGGTGAAGCGGAGGCTCAAGGAGCTCAGGAAGAACAGCTTCATGGTACTCATCCCGGAGGAGGAGTGTGCCGAGGTCGAGGATGATGGCGAGGAGGAGGAAGGGGGCAGCCCCAGGGAGTGGCTGGAGTCGGGTGTCGGCGACGGCTTCCCGCTTTGTGGGTTCGATTCGCTGTATGATAAGTACTGCGAGAGGATGATGGTGTTTCATAAGATGATCGCGCAGCTGATGAAGGATCCAGGTAAAGATGTAGCTAGTTATGGATGTTCTCCTTTATGCTTGGTTGTAGCTTCTCACGTTTAGTTGGTTGTAATGTGATGCGTCATAGTCTCTTGTGTGTGCAGTGTGATTATACATATATCTAATCTGATGCTATAATAGCCATGTTTGTCTTGGATACTTCTTAGTTATCACGGTCCAGTTGTTGCTATTCTAGTGTTATAGATTATGGTCAACATGGCAACTTGTTAGCATTATAAACTATGGTCCCTACTCCTGTAAATAAAGAGGCTTAATGAATAAAAGTGTTCTGTGGTAGTGGCATGCCTCATTTGGTATGCCCACAATTGTAGCTTGTATTCTTTTTGAAACTGCTTTCTTCTAAAATGAAACCGTAGCATCAGACACCTTGACACCACTCAAAAGGGCAAGAGAAACACAATCAACCACTGTTGTCATCTTCTGCCTAGCGTTACCCAGATACCGGAATCCTAAATTTTTTGCTGACCCAGGTACCCATGTACCGGTGTGATTCATGTGGTATTTGTATCTCAGTGAATCAGCCATTCTTTTCCGTTTAATGTTTCTCTTCAGCACATGCTATTGACTACCTTCAGGATTCAGGATTCGTCTCCTTTCTAGCAGAATAATTTGTGTTTACTATTGCTTAATGGATTTGGCATTGTCATTTTGCTGCTGTTTGCTAGATTGCCAATGATCTCTGATATTTGAATAATGCCGTCTGCATACTTTAGCAAGTCTGATGGTTTGGAAAAACCTTTGTAGAGTCACTGAACATGTCCAAAAAGTCTCCAAGATCAGCATCAAAATTGGCGTCAACCCTGCGCAGCCTCTCATTCAAAAGAAAAGATGAGCTCCCAGAGGATTGTGAACAGCTTCAACAACAGCAAAGCGAAGATGATCCTTATCAGACACTTGAGACTGCATATGTGGCTCATGTTTCATTAAGCTGGGAGGCTCTGCATTGCACCTATGTGCACCTGAGCCTTATCGTTGCAGCACAACCTGATAATCCTACAACCTACTGCTCTGCTGCTCAAGCATTCCAGCAATTCCAGGTCCTGCTGCAGAGATTTATTGAAAATGAACCATTTGAGCATGGTACCCGGGTTGAGATATATGCACGATCTCGGAGCATGTTGTCAAAGTTGCTTCAGGTCCCCACTTTTCAAGGTAAGATTCTTTGGGTTAGAATGCTGCATTTTTGAACATCAATGTAGCCTATACCATCATACTGTGTTCTGTGGGCTATAGAACTGTGGGCTATAGAATTTTCACTGAACTTTAGTGTTGGTTATGGTTCTATAAACTTATGTTGTCATGATATTAACTTAAATTTTCCAACAAAGATGTGAACCATGCACTTGAGATCAGCAGGAGTGGTTCAGGCGTTTAGTAATTGCCTAATGCTTTTCAATTAATTTTCCATAGAACTGTTTCTCTTAGTCTTGGATTATTCCATTATAAGATATCTTGGATTGTAACTCTCGAATGCTTACTGTTCGCTAGGTATGTTAAATGGTCCCTGTTTGCTTGGCACTTAAGTTAATCCTGTCTGTTTTCACGAAAAAATGGTTCCAGAAGTCCAACTTGTTTGATAATGGTGTAAAATTGATTTTGAATCCTGTAGTCCTGTAGAAATTGTTTAGAATCATGATGCTGAGGAAAAATATCTGTCCTGGCATCGCCTATACATGAGGGCCATTTTTTTTTTGTCACGTTAAGTGCAATGCAGATTACACCTTTGGTTATTCATATTTTGTGTCCTGTACTAGTAAAAACAATTCTAGTACTACAATAAATAGGTTTAGTTATTGAATGGTCTGTACATATTTCACGTGGTACAATCCAATTCAGTCTGTTGTACATTGGCAATATTAATGAGCATTGAGCAGTGATGTACTGTGATGAATATGGGTTCTTTCTGTTTCATGTTCATCTAACAGTGAGGAAAATATTGGCAGTGGTTAGTTTTGTACCATTATTGGATCTTTTTTAGAAGGATGGTAACTTGAGTATGTATGTTTGAATTAAGAGCTGCTTGTTTCATTATTCCTACAATTAAGGTCCTAAGTCTACAGCTAAATCAGTATACGTTAGTTTTAGAGCTTTTTATCTGCTTATGCTTATTTAATATGGATAAGTATGCCATGCACAAAAAGTTTCTGAACTATAATTGTTTTTTCTTATGTCGTCACCTGTACTGTCAGTAAGACTTGGTACAGATAGATTCTGAAGTTCGTAACTACAGCCGGTTTGTTGAGTTTCTGTGCTTCCATAATGCTTGACTACATTACTGATGAGTTCTTTCCGGATACTGCTGCAACATGTTGAATGCCGGGTACTTATAATCCCGTACGGAACCATGCATTAGATTGTACTTTATCTACAGTAAGGAAGTAATTATTGAGTGCAGTAGCACAGTAAACACTGTTGTTTCTTTTTTTTTTTTTCATTTTGTCACTAATCATTTAGTTACTCTTTTGTGCTTCTTTTCTTTTACTAGTTTTCTAAATTCATAGCATGCTAATGTCTGTTTTTAGTGTTTACATATTTGGTCAGTTACTCAGTTGTTTGTATTGCATACCTGAATGATTCATGCTCGGTATGTTTGATAATACTGTTCTTCTAATCTGCTTATCATTTATGTTCTCTCAATTCAGTTGCAGATAGAAAAGATAACACTGAAGACCAAATGGAACCAGCGATTTCTGCACCTGATCTCATCAAATTGTTAGAGGAATCTATCCTAACTTTCCGCCTTTTCCTGAAGAAGGACAAGAGGAAGAGTAGTGTCCTTATGAGTGCTCATGGTCAAACTGGAAGCTCGATTCAACAAGTGCAATCTTCACTCGATAAGGTAAGTCTTATCCTGTGGGGTAACTGATAATGAATCTCCTTCACAATGTGTTTAAACGACTGTTCATTTATGTACTGTCCATATGGTCCCTTCTAAACAGCTAATTGTAGGACACATCTTTCCTAGCATTTTATTCAATTCGCAGTGGTTGTTGAGTCTGCATTTACTGCTTAACATTGCCAAAGCAGACTTGTGTTGTACTCTTCCTTGAATCACAGTAATTGCTTCAAAACCTGCAGAAAGAGGCGAAGGTGAAGGAGCTGTTGAAGAAGAAGAAAGGGTGGAAGAGCAAGACCTGGCCAGGCACAATGGAGGAGGTCCAGCTGCTGTTCGCCCTGATCGACATCAAGGTCGTGTCGCGGGTGCTCCGGATGGGGAAGCTGAGCAAGGAGCAGCTGCTTTGGTGCGAAGAGAAGATGAGCAAGGTGGACCTCACTGAGAACCGGCTGCGCCGCGATGGGTCCCCCATCCTCTTCCCCTGTTGACGCAGCCTGCCTGCCTCTGGGGGCATATGCCGATATCTCCCTTATTAGTTTGGCATGCCATGGCGGTGGCGGCATCAGGGTGGCTGCTGGCTGGGCGTAGCTGCCCTGCGCGGCGCTACCATTCCTTCAGCTACCTTATGAGATGTGTACATGCCTCGTAGGATGAATTGAAATGTCCATACTAAAGTAGGGCTTAAACATGTGTTGCTGCGCGTTCATAACTGATTTTATGCAATGCAATATGGGCAACATGCCAGCATGCTTCGTTTCGCCGGCAACTGGTTTTCTGAAACCTTGCGTCATCTGTGTTAAACAAGGAGGATGCAGTGCAGCTCTCCTAGATGAAACTTTAAATTGTTTGAACGAATAGGTAGACAAAACTCCTTTCAGGCAACACATGCAAAAGCTGCCGTGCTGCGTTGGTTGGTTGATTCGATCTTGCAAGCGGCTTGACGCTCACAGTTCACAGTACTGATGAATCTCTGAACTTTTTTTTTTTGTTGATCGCTGTAGCTGTACCCTGTCCTTTTGGCTCCGATGATTGCACTGCGTCTGCACGGCTCCACCTGCATGCAGATCCAGGAGCACTCCGTTGTGCATTTCACTTGGGCTGCCGACCTCCCGTCAGGCCGTCGTGGCAGCTCGATAGATGCAAGCTCGTCAGGCGTGCGGCCGGCTCTGCTGAGGCCATGATGCAACTTTAGACCTCGGAAGAAGCTGCCATGTCGTTCACGACACGCAGTCAGTCTGTCAGTGAGAGCTTCTGCAGTCATTCATCCAGAAGCAATTTTGGTACCAGCAAAATTGACAGTGGTTTTTTCACTTCTGCTAAAATCTGAAGGTAATATTATCGTATCGCATCACTTTATTATCGTCACATTCTTCATGGAAAGTGAAGGCATCTGAATGAAGGCGAGGAGTGAGCATGAGAGAAATGCATTCAGTGGCTCCATGAGTTTGAGACTATCACTACCTCTAGGTAGCGTCTCTGACAGGTGGGGAGCAGCTCGGTCCGATGTAGTAGTGCTGCTGCATTGGCAATTCGGCATCGCGGATCAAGCGATCAGCCCAAGTCCATGAGTGCAGCAAATGGAGATGGAGGGGCTGGCCACTCAGACAGACACTCTTGCTGCTGCTGCTGCGATGGCCATCAATGCGGGGGGCCATCAATGCGCTTGTGTGCGTGTGTGTGGGCGAACTGATCATTCACTGTGCTTCCTGCAATTGATGTGCCATAAAACCACACTGTGCAGATTTTACGTTCTACTAGATTCCCACTTACCATGGACCACATTCACACTAGAAAGAAATGCAGTTAACTGATGCAAAGCAGGATGCTTGGGTGTGCTTAACAGGTCCTCTGATGGAAAAAAAACCGGAACTTTTTATCAGGATTAGGAGAATTACAGCAAAAGGAAGCACTTTCTGACGCTGATGAATCTGGCAATACCATTTCCATACGACAATGTCAAGTCCTTGCTTGGCGTAGTAGTACACTACTACTGTATCCAGGTCCAGGATTCAGAGTTTTATAGAGGTCTGGCTAGGCTGCACGTCTATACTGGACCAGAGCAGCACTAGGGCGACTGCTTCTTCCCTGCAGGCTTCACTGCTGCAGGATTGGAAACGAGAAACCTTTTCTCATCCTCTCACGCCTCGAGATCCACGAGTTGCTGATGGCGATAGCATCTGCCAACGTCCAACGTCCTATTCCCTGCGCCTTTCTTCAGGCAGGTGCAGGTAGCTGTGCAGAGTAACTGATGCTGATGTGGCCTCTCTCCCTCTCCCTCTCCCTCTCCCTCTCTCATACTGCAAACAAAACAAAAACCTTTGCCATTTTGCACTCGAACAAAGAACTCTTGCCATCCATTGGAATTGGATGCAGGAGCGAGTGAATGCCTCAGTGGCAGCACATCATGTGAGGCGGTGAAGGCAATAGCGGCATCCTGCATAATGGTTCGTTCAATGCAGCCTGGATGGATGAGTAGGAATCTGAATCTGCATCGAATGCGTCCTTGATTACTAGCAGCAGAAAGAACAGTTTTATTCCAGTGCAGACAAACAGGTAGGTCATTTGGTTTAAGAGGGTGGTTTAGGTAGGCCATCATGTACCATACCTCCAGTCATGGAAAAACTGTCAGCCAAACATGGGCTGCTGCCCTGCCCTGCATCCTGCAAATGTTGAAATGTGTCCCTGCGTACAGATGCAGATGTAGATCATGCAACAGAAAACGTAGATAAATACTACTACCTTGGGGCCGTACCATGATCCTTGGACTCTTTTGCCAGTGAAGTGAGTAGAAGTAGTGAGTGAGCTGTGTCCCAGTATATCCTATCCTGCACTTGGCAACAACATCAGTACAGCAAGTAGCTGAAGCATGCAGATCCATCCATTTACTGTCTGGTTCCCTTCACTGAATTTTGCTCTTGCATGTAGCATCCTTGCAGACAAAGAAAATGCACCAGTATCATAAACCCATGCAGGTGCAACATGCAAATCAGCAAATGCAAGCCTGGTTCCTGAGGAAGCTAGTACTCAATTTCTTCCTTAAATAAGAGTTTCATGTCAGCTTTTGTTTTCTTGCAGAGTCAGTGCAAGTGAATTAATAACTGGCAAATTAAAGGAGAAATAAATGTTTGTCGCTGAAAAGAACTGCGCTACATGTTCACAACAAACAGGAAAGGCAAGGCTGTTTGGAAAAAGTGACAGAGTTCAACGCTTGAATGGATGAGCAATTGACCATATTGAACTGAATCCTCAGTGCTCAGCTCAGTGTAGCAGCTGTTCATTCTCAAATACTACTACAGTAGTGGTCTAGTGCCATTTCTTCTTGCCTTTCAAACCCCCCGGTGGTGGCCCCACACGGCACTGATGAAAAAAGCAAGCTGAGATTCTTGCTGTATCCCAAGCACTGGGCAGTTGATTAAGGTTAGGCCTGTACTATGGATCTATACTGGGCTACTGGCAGCAGTAAACTACGACAAAAATGACCATGCTTGCCAATCATTCGTGTCTTCTTCTGACTTTATTTTCACTTGATGCAGTGTCTTGTTCTGACTGATGGGACATTAAAAAAACAGGGCCCCTGGTGTGACGGTCATTTGGCATGTCTCGGGGAGTGTCAACCCAAGCAGCTGCTGCTGCAGGCATCCAATGAGGATAGGTCTCACATGTTTTCTTTGCCTGGGGAGACGGCCAGATGGGCACAAGCATAGATAAAACTTGCTGCTATAGTGCCTTGACTTATGGAAAGATCTTGTTTGTCTTGTTTTAACATGCGCACTTGGATAATCTGCATTCTTGCCTTTTAACCTCCTTGCCATTTTCAGTTCCAGAACTGCATGCAGACAAAAGTTTTGACTTGTTACCTAGTACCTCTTGCTCAGGAAATTGTGTTTGGGCACTTTATCGTTAGGAACTAAGGAAGTGCTCAAATTGTGCATTTAGTATGATTGTTTTTGCCTTTTGCCACTATCATGTGATACTTCAGCAAAAAGGCCATGTTAACAGTTTACTGAATGATTGGTTTGTTCGATAGAGGAAGATCAGGTTCGATCCCAATGAAATGGAAGGAGCAAATAAATTATTTTTTTCCTAACAAATCACTGTCTGTCCAAATAAAGATGGCACATAAAGAGCTGGTGGTTTCTCATCCAAGGGGCTAGGTTTTTGGCCACAAGTAGGCGTGCTATGAGAGAGTACGAAGCAGCTACTAAGCTCAAGATAAAGGCCTGAGCAAAAGGTGTCTAGAAAAAAAAAACGAGGAGCATGCACGAATCTTTCAATGTCTTTTGCTTTTATCATCTCTGAGAGAGAGAGTGACAGAGAGAGAGAGGGATGGAGGTTAACAAACTTTGCTTTATCTTTTTGAAAATTCCCATGCATGCTCCTCTCTGTCCATACAAGATGTCCTTTTCAGACCTGCTTTGTACAGCCGTCCTCGTCCTCCTTGTCAAAACACTCAAGGATAATCTACAATTTGCTGTCCAAATCAGCAATTGTTATCTACATCTACATGGATAAATATTTAAGGATGCCGACCTTTTTTTAGATTTCATTCACTGAAGATCACCAAAACTAGAATTTCTGGACAGTTTTTGTTTTTGGCAAGACAAGGTACAAATGCACACATTCACACCACCAACAACCACCTCCTAAAATTAGAGTTCCTCCAACAGTTAATATATCAATCAAAACATACTAAAAAGTTGGGTTCTTTCTAGCGTCAACATGAAGCTCTCCATTCGACGAATATTTACACAGTGCTTAGTGCTTTGAACTACCATCCACATCAATGTTAAGATATGACCGATACTTATAAAATCCTAGTACTAGTAAGTCATACAGTACAGGTGTACTAAATCAACTCATCCTGTGACTCTGCTTTGTACAGACATTAGACACGTTTGCACAAAAGAAAAGAAAAGAAAAGGAAAGGAGGATAAGAGTTTACTAGACGGAAGGAAAGGCTACACATATGATTCCTCTTGCTTCAGGTCAATCCTAGCCACCAATTAGGGCAGCAAGGCATCTGACGAACCTTCATCTGAATTTGAGCAGGACCTTAAAAGATCGAGGGGGCATATATTCTCCTAATCCATTTTCTGACCCTTTGCTTGCGTTCTTCCTGTTCAGCTGAAAAAAAAAAAACCGCCCATGTGGCCCTGTGGGGTACTAGGCCATAGCTTGTGTTGTGCTTGTGCATGTCAGCCAGCAAGTGCATACAACAGTGACTCGGTGAGATGAGTGACGGTTCATATGATTGCAGATCACATTCTTCTCTTGATCCAAGAAGACCTGTCTGCCCAGAGAAAAATTGTTTTTGGGTCCAGGAAAAGTTTTGGTTTGTTTTATTTTTTTAAAAAAGGTTTCCTTTTTTATGTTACCAGCTGTTTCAAAAGCGTTTCTTGGTGTAACTAACTTAATTGTCCTCAGATGACATGAGCTTTGTGTGAAGCGGCTAGAGCGGCATGCATGGAGGTCACGCATAAATGACCGATGACCAAACTGAATTCAGAAATTTGTGGAGAAAATCGAGCTAATATATTATGTACCTGCATGCTAGGGAGGCTGCGCTTCATGTTTGATCTAGTGCCTCTCTACCGTGTTTTCGTCATGTAATTACCAACATTCTCTCTTAAATAATATAAAGATACGTAACCTTTTGCGTATTTAAGAAAAATAAAATAAAAAAGACATCTGTTTGGATGTCAAGGATGGAGTGAACCTTTCTGCCGTGAGATTTCTCCGTCGTTGGTGAGTTGGAATGGCATGGACCAAAAAATTTACAAACTATATATGTAAACAAATCTGGTTTGGTCAATAGTGTGTCAAAGTTTTCAGAACCTTTTTTGACTTTCTCCGAACGGTCCAAGCTTGGCTGTTATGGCCACACCTCATCTTCTTTATATCTTAACATCATCTAGCGTAACAAACATTGTCGTATATCGTAGACACGTATTTATTGCATTGAGTATCTGCGTACCAAGAAAAAAAATAGATTTTAAATCTAACAAATACAAGGATATTCCTTTGCAGAGAGAGAAAGAGAAGGAGAGAAAAAATTTAAAGAAAATAAATTCTCAATAAAAATATGATACAAAACAATTTCTAATTTTTAGGCAATGCCACAGTTTGGTTCCATATAGCTAACCATTAGTAGCTGCCAAAAATTAACTAATGTTAATCTTTTGAAAAAAATAACTAATATCTTACCTACCATCCAACTAATAAGCCAATTAATAAGTTAGCTAATGTCATAACTGCTATTTAGCTAACAATGAGCTATTGTTTGGTTTTTCTAGCTGACACAACTAATAGTTACTTAACTGGATTCAAACAGCTGCAAAGACTAATTTTCACAGAGAAAATGAATAATTGTGTGTGTGGGTTGGGGTGGTGGTTCTTATTATTAGAAAATACTCGACCGTCCAGCTGCTGGTTCCGCGGTGTTGCTTGGCAGCCATCATACAAAAATTTACGCTCACAACGGTCACAAGCGGTAGCCGCGGTAGCACAACATTAAAAGCCAACCGAACGGGTTGAAATGTAGGGCTACTACTAACAAAGAAATGTAGGGCCCACGTCTAAAATGTGGCGAGACCAATTTCTATAAAAACGCAAAGTCTGTTCGACCACAGGTCGCGCTCTAGTGCGAGGTGTGACTTGTGCCCATACTCCCCCTTCTTGTTCTCCATCTCCGATGGGCTTAGAAAGGGGCCAGGGGAGGCAAGCAGGTGCGACGGCTGGGATGGGAGAGACGGCGGCGAGGCAGAGACGACGATGACGTTGTCGAAGCAGGTGGGGGAGGAGGCGAACAGGCAAGAGTTAAGGTAGGGGTGACTATGGCTAGAGGGAGAAGGAGACCACCACGAATGTGATAGGGTTTTGCTGGAGCTCCACAACGGAGGAGCTCTATCGAGATCCTATCATGCCAGCGGCGGTGGTGGCGGCGGCGGCGGCGCGTGACCCGTTGCTCGATATCGTCGTCTGGGAAAAAAGTGTTGTAGAGCCAATTTTTCATGGGAAAAAAATGAATAGGTGAGGTATTCTTAGGAAGAAAATACTACTACTAATAACAATGAAATGTAGGGCTACGCCTGAATTCAGTTTGCTACAGTATCTGAGCATTAGAGTGTCCTTTCCACTCTCCTCACCATTCCCCTCTCTCTCATCCCCGGTGATTTCTCTCCTCTCCTCCCCTCCTTTCCTTTGAAGCCTTTTGACCGTTGTAGCCTCTCTCTCTCTCTCTCTCTCTCTCTTTCTCTGCCCACCCCCTTCCGTTTCCCTGCCACTCCACACACTGCAGACTGCACAAAGCCGCCTTCGTCTTCCACTCCTCCTCCTTGTTCACACAGCAGCAGCCTCCCGGAAAAGAGAAGGCCGTCTCCCTCACTATCTCTCAGGTATGCCTCGATTCTTATTCTAATGCGAATGCATACACGCAGCTCGCGCGCATCGCGCCTTTTGTTCTTCTGTTAAATTAATGTTGGCAATCGATGCGGCCGGGGCGAGAAATCTGTGGGGGCCAAAGTGGGTAGAGAGAGAAAGAGCGAGAGGCGGAAGGAATGGATTCGTTCTTGTAGAGCTAGCTGCTCCCGATCTTTAGAATTCCGCGCGTCCTCTTGAGCCCTTCAAGAACATGTATGCCGTCCCGGGTTTCTCGGTACGCCCTCCCTCCGTTTTATGTTTCATTCCTCGTCGCTTTGCTTCCTTCGCACTTCACAATGATGTCTGCCTGTTCCTGCTCACCCGGCCTCCGCTCTCCTTTCCTTTTTTGCATTTTACTTGTCGCCGTTCGATCTTTGATGCGGCAATTGGAGAGAGGGGAATTGTTCTTGCTGGAGCAGTGTTTGATGTTTCTGTTCTTTTTTTCGTTTTTCTCCTGATTTTTCCTCTCCTCGTACCTTCGGCGTTCGTCAGGATTGTGCTGTGGTTTTTCAGATTGTTGTGGAGTTAGTCTTTTCAATCAACCAACGCATCCTTGTTTTCGGTGTTTGTTCCACGATTTCAGCTCTCCCTGTTTCAGCATGGACTGTGTGATGCGTTCATAGTGAGGCAGACATGCGTGCCCTTCCATTCTCAGCTGAGTTCATGGTTTCACCTCTTGGAATACAATGGCCCTTATTTAATCTGTTAAAAAGTCAGAATTTTCAGTGCGAACAGGAGTTCTGTAGAGATTCCCGTTTTACCCCGATTTTCTTTTCAGGCAAGCAAGAGAAACTGAACATTGGATTTCTTTCTCTGAAGGAGTTTCATTTCCCTGATTTTTTTTACTGGCAAGAGCCCAAGACCTGTCCCCAACACCCCCCCTCCTCTCAATGTGCTAAGAGACAAAGTTATTATTAGCTACTAGTATAATCATCACCAGAATTTTGGGCTTTACCTGCAGTTTTGTATGTTTCTATGTGTTTACTTTTGCCTGCATAGACAACTGAATACGACTACTCCATCCAGGTCCACCTGTTTGTAGTATTCGAGGCTTACAATCTTGCTCCAGTTTTACCGTTAAAATCTTCAGCGGCTGATCCCTGATTTCACCGATATTATATCTTTGTTATTGCCTTTCGTGTCTGTGTATAGTTTAATAAAGACATTAATAATGGCGCTATTTGTGCTAATCTCCCTGAAAAAAATTATGGCATTGTACTAGCACTGCTAGTTTTCAAGGTGCTGTCCTCACCCGGCATCTTACAGTGTCCTGAACTGAATTTAGTTTAGTTGTCGAGTCCCTTTACTGTAACCATCATTATGCAAGTAGCAGAAGGTAGGCCCCTTCATCTCTTGCTGGGCCAAGGATGATATTCTTCACTTTCATGCTTCCTTAATTCTTCTTTTAGGAGAAAAAAGAATTTGGTTGCTACCGAACAAATGTGTAGTGCAGTGTAGGGCATGTTGCAGTGGGGCATTTTCATTTGCAGAGGATCATCTTTCTGATGTCTTGTAGCTTTCATTCCACTTTTAGGAATGATGGTTTTAGGGCTTGATAAGTGGCCAAGTAGATGAATTTCATCTTCTCATGGTTTTCGATATGCACATGGATAACATATGATCTATTTCCCTGTTGATACATGTAGTAAGCTTATTGTATATGATCATTTCACATCATCACTGTTGTTTGTGAATGTAGGATTCTGGTCCAGGTCATCTCCCCATTCATTGGCTTCAGCAGCAGTGGTGTTCTTGCTGGCAACAAGCAAACCTTTCTACAGTTTTAGGTAATTTCCACAGTGATGCATGAAGCTGTACCTGGTTTCCTGAAGCTGAAACTTCTCTGTAACATTTTGTCATTTTCTCCCCCACTTTCAAAGCTCAGAGATTATGATACAAGCATGACTGGTCCTTGAACACTATACAAGGCTTTGGAGAGATGGGATGTGCTGCTTCCAGGTTAGAAGATGAGGAGGCTGTCAAGATATGCCGGGACAGAAGGGACTTCATCAAGCAGGCACTGGAGCAGCGCAACCGATTCGCATCTTCTCACATTGCTTACATTGAGTCCCTGAAGCGCGTTTCAATGGCTCTCCAACGGTTTGTTGCTGGAGATGATCACCATGAGCTCATCTTCGATACATTCATATCTCCTGTCAAGCAACAGAAGCCAGAGATGCTTGGCCTGCCTTATGGTTCATACGAGAAGAGAACCATTCATGTCTCAAGATACCTGAGGTCAGGACCTAACCCATCAGTGTCAGTTGAGGAGCACCCACGACCGGTGGAAACAGTCCGTGTTGAGTCACATTACCCTATGAACAATGACAGTGGCATGGATAGGTTCTTACCAACGCACTCACCAGTGAGATCATCTTCATACTACCCACCACCTTACAACAGGCCAAGCTACCCACCTCCATCGGTCCAGGAACCAGTTAGGAATTCTTCTTCCTATTACATGCCTTATGACAGGCCAAGCTATGCACCTCCATCACCCCAGGAGGCAATGAGGACTTCTTATTATGGATCTTATGACAGGCCAAGCTACCCATCACCATCACCCCAGGAGCCACAGAGGAATTCTTACCACGTGCCATATGACAGGCCAGGCTACCCACCTCCGTCACCCCAGGACCAGGAATCATCACCGTGGGACTTCTTCTGGAATCCATTCTCATCGCTGGACAGCTTTGCATATCCCCGCCCTCGGAGTAGCTATGACAATGTGGTCACTGATGATGAACTTGCGAGGTTACAACGGGTACGTGAGGAGGAAGGAATCCCA
This sequence comes from Chrysopogon serrulatus, assembly GCA_015844335.1. Classification (NCBI taxonomy): domain Eukaryota; kingdom Viridiplantae; phylum Streptophyta; class Magnoliopsida; order Poales; family Poaceae; genus Chrysopogon; species Chrysopogon serrulatus. The sequence continues at coordinate 77,267 of JADLZL010004767.1, read as the reverse complement.
GAACTTGAAGAGGAAGATGATGAGTGTCAAGAGCATATACAAATGCACAGAGAGGAAAAAGAAGAGCATGACAATGCAGATGATGATGAGGATGAAGATGATGAGGAAGATGATGATGAGGAATGTGAGCATTCAGATGGGTGTATGGTTTCTAACGAGGGCGCTTGCTCTGTGAATTTTGATGCCAATATGGAGCAAGAAACAAAGGGATTTGAATCCAAAGGTATTCAGTGTACGGAAGCACCAGAACTTCGCAAGACAGAACTTGAGATAAAGGCACACAAGAAAGAACTGATGAGAAACAAAGTAGCAAATGCAGAAGAAACTCCTGGTTTCACAGTATATCTGAATCGAAGGCCAGCAAGCTTGGTTGAGGCCATGAAGGATATTGACTGTCAGTTCTCAGGGATATGTGACGCTGCTCGGGAAATCTCAGTAATGTTGGAGGCAAGTAGAGCTCAGTACCCAACCTCAAACGATCTTTCTGGTACTGTTTTTACAATCCAATATCGAAATTACTTTAAATATCCAGATTTGACACTTACTGAACATAGCTTGTCAATTGTACATTGCAGCGAAGATGCTGAACCCAGTTGCACTTTTGCGTTCTGCGTCATCTCGTTCATCATCTTCTCGTTTCCTTCTTGCTCCCTCTAGCTCAATAGATGATCTCTATGACAATGAGACTAGCAGCTGTTACTCTGAAGAATCTTGTAGTACCATGTCTGGAAGTCACCACTCTACATTAGATAGACTCTATACATGGGAGAAGAAATTATACAAAGAAGTAAAGGTATGATCTTTGTCAGGAACTTACACCAGTAGACAAATGCAATTGAAAGCCATAACTGTTTTGGTCACTTGCAGGCAGGTGAGCGGTTAAGAATCGAGTATGAGAAGAGATTGACACATTTGAGGAACCAAGATGTAAAAGGCGAAGAACCTTCCTCTGTTGACAAGACTTGCGCAGCATTGAGAAGCTTGCATACTCGGCTGAAGGTGTCAATACACACAGTTCAGTCAATATCAAGGAGGATTGAAATTCTAAGGGATGAGGAGCTGCATCCTCAGCTTATGGAGTTGATTCAAGGGTACGGTTCTGTTCTCCCTAGGGATTCTGCAAATGAAAACTTTCTACATACCATTACCAGTTGCAAATGACTCAATTTTTTTTTCTTGGAGCCACATAAGTTAGAAATAAAATGTTTATTGTTGAAAAATGTCCATAATCAAGACTAAATAGTAAATACAGCCAGTTAAGAGTGCCAACTTTTGTTATGTGAAGTTTACTATTGACATCGTTTAAGTTTTTCAGCTAATGTAAGATGAACAGCTTTGGGACCGAAGGAATGTGCTTTCTTATAAGAACAGATAAATGGCAAACATGAACAACCCATCTACATGTTGACCAAACAGGGAAATGCTAGAACAATCTTAAGGCTCATTATAAATGAATCTAGTAGTTTGGGGGTAGTTTATCTAACAATATTAATTTAACTTTCTTTAAAAAACAATAATCATTTAACTGCTAGCATTTTACGACAATTATTTTTTGCATGGAACCTTTAAAACCCTTTCTGTATGTAAACTGAATGCAGAAACAGACCATAAGATTCTCATTGCTGATAGGCTTGCATTGCAAAATCAACTTCTTTACTTGGTAGCTGAACACTACAAGTCTAAACCGAAGATTTTGCCATCAGCATACTTAAATTACACAAAATGAAACATAACTAGAGGCAACAAAGTTGATGTATTTTATCAAACTGTGTTTACCCATATATCAACAGATCATGACTCTAATAGCTGAGCAGACAATATATCTCAAACCTTAGCGTTTTATACTGAAAATTTGGTAAGGAGCATCAAGGGAAATAGCCTATAATCCCACATAACCACGATTGGAACTGACCTTGTGTTATGCAGGCTATCACGGATGTGGCGTGCCATGGCTGAACGCCACCAAGCTCAGAAGCGCACCATCGAGGACACCAAACTTCTCTTCCTCCAGCACCACCCCTCGGCCGCCACTGCCATCTCCCTTGGTCCGCCAGAGGCTGCAACTCCGCCTCCTGCTGCCTTGGCATTGGAATCGGAGATCCAGGCCTGGCGAGGAGCCCTGGAGACATGGCTGTTTGCTCAGCGCGCCTATGCGCGCGCACTGGCCGCGTGGGCGCGACGATGCCTCGGCATCAGCAGCGCGGCGCGGCCCAGCCATCCGCTGCCGCCGGCGTTCCAAGTGTGCATGGAGTGGGGGCGCGCGGTTGACGCGGCCACCGAGGCACGAGTAATAGATGGTCTGGACTTCTTTGTCGCTGGCGTCGGCTCAGTGTGCTCGGGCGCGGCCACCGGGATGGAAGGCATGGCTGGGCGGGTGCTGTGCGCTGGTATGGCAGCGGTCACCGGTGCCATGGCGGAGTTCGCGGCGGCGTCGGCGGACAGCTATGACGCGGCTGTCACAGCTGTGATCACCGCGGCGCGTGAGCCGGAGCGCGGGAAAGAGAACGGCATGGGACAACTGCAACGCTAGGAAAATGCTGTGGCGGTTGCTTTGACATAGAGTGGCTCACCTTGTGAAAACGATGAGCGTAGGAGATGAAATTTTAAGCATGCTGTTACATATGTAGTCTTGTGATTGATAAGAATGCTATTACAAGGCTATCTATTCTTGTTAGTGATTGCTTATATAGGTTCATCACTTGTGGTGTTACCCTAAGGAGAATGCGAGCCAGTGCTGTAAATTCATCTCTTTTGTTGTTTTTAGGAAAAAGAAAAAGTCACGTAAAACGGACATTGGCTGATCACAAATTAAAGGTGAAGATAATGCAAAATGAAATGAAATGAAATAAAAGCACATCCTGTTATTACTTTTATGTCCATCCAGGATAAGACAATGACTTATAAAGCTCTTGCTCAGTTGCTCATCAAACGGACAACAGTTTCCCTCACATCCAACATAAGAATAAACATAGCCAATTGTGTTCCCACAATTGCATGGAACACAGTAGTACAGTACACACCCCATTACCACACAACCACAATATACAGGCGTTTAACCACATGGATGAATATTATCCACCCCTTATGATTAATCAGGCATGGTCGCAAGGTTAAGTGGTGGAGATGCAGAATGAATTAACCTTTTTGCCGTGGCCACAAGAGCAGTCAAAGACGGGCCACTCTCCAGTACAATGCCTATATTGCCATAAAAGGCCTTGTACTTCTCCACTTTTGATGGAGTCATTTCTACCTTGGACAGTGCTTCCATCATCCCCCCTTCTCTCAATATTGTGGCGTAGCGAGGACATAATTTCACAATCAATATCACCATCTCAATTATGACCCTTCTCATCCTAGGGTACTCAGGATTTGGTTTTCTGTTGGAGTTGAGTGCACCCACCAGCTTCTGAACAAGCTCTGACTGGTTGGTTTGTAACTGTAGCTGATCATGTACAAATGGTTCTGGGATGATGTCACAGATTTGTGATGCAAGGCCGATTAGGACCTCCAGGTGTTTTCCCTCCTCAAACTTTATATTTTCCATCACCTGCTTGAACGGTGGTGTGATAACAATGTTAGACAATATCACAACTATTTCAAGATTCATTAAATGGCAAGAGGAAAAAAATTGAAACCAAATACTATATGGAAATAAACACTACAATTTTTATATGAGCGTTCATGTTTTTAATTTTTTTTTTTAACCAACTAAACTCAAGTGATAAGTTCCGCTATACCATATGCTTCAAATTTCAAACCAGTAACTATACAATGATAACAATACTGAACATGCCAAAATTATTTCTCTTAGTAGCAATAGAGAGACTCACCATTGGGAAGGCAGATGACAGGTGATCGCCTATATCTTGATGGCAGAGTTTATCTTTGGCATGCGTACAGATATTCTGGAGTAGACTTGCTGCAACATATCTGTACTCATCTTCACTCAGCATGTTCCTGAGACCCTTGATAAGTTCATATCCTGGTTCCTCCAAGATAATCAAGCAATTTACAGGGCTCTCTATTGTAAGGTTTGCAAGTGCTTCCCCTGCGGTCAATCGCAGGGACTGATCACCATAAGCAGTGCTTGCTCCATCCTTCCCAATAAATGCATGCATGAGTTTGCTAATAATCACTTTGCAGCTCCCAATCTCTTTCCTTGCATCCTCATCCAAGGCCAGCTTGGTCAAGATATCAATCACCAGTTTCATTATCTCAGGGCTACTGCGGCTGTCCTCCAAGACACATTCGAGGTTGTTCAGTAAAAAGAAGTTGTTGCACAGCTCTTGCCGAAGTTCCACCCCAATATTCTCCTCGGTGCTTGCAAGCCTCCTAACAAAATTGAGCGATGCACGTATCACCACACGCTGGTGCTCATCGTTGCTACTTTTGCTGTCGCTTGTGTAGCTTATGAGGCCTATAATCTTGGAAATGAGGTAAGTGGCTCTGGCAATATCTTCACAATTGTCAAGATCATGAGCAAGCTTCTCCAGAATTTCCATGCCCAGTATGGGGAGAGAGTCCTGATGAGTCAAGGGCGGCTCCTCCAGAACAGACCACTTGTCTTTCATCCGCTGCCAACAGCGGCATACTACCCAATAGCAGCCTCCTTGTTTATCATGTCCATCTGTATATTGGCTACCTGCATTTCCTCCACTATAAGAAGCTATTTGAGCTGAAGCTTCTTGATCTGCTGGTAGGTCATTAGTACCGGCATCAAGGAGCGAAGACACCATCTTCAGCGTGCCCGGGATCTCAGCAATTGTAAGTCTATCAGCGATGTTGGCGATGACCCTAGCAGCAGTAAGCCTGGTATCTCTGTGTCTGACATCGTCCCAGCTGAGCATGCAAATCAATGTGGACAGTGTCTTGTTGGACCTCATGATTTTTGTCCTCAGCTGTTGACTGTAACTGGTTTCCCTGTTTTCATGCAGGAGGTCGCCAAGAATAACAACACCAGCTAGCCGTATCTTCTCACTTGATTTGAAGCTTAGGGACTCCCTAACAAAGCGGGCGAGGCTCACCATCTTCCTTGCAGAAAACAAGCCAGTTTCCATGCATGTCATGTAGGAAGACTCGTAGTACACATCGATGGCTTTGGCTCCCCGCTGACCTCTGAGTTTTGACTGACGGACAAGCATTCTGCGTGGGAAGAAGGAGAAGAGCCCAATAATGCTTGCTGTGATGTAGAATGACCCTTGGCATATTGCCAGCACGTAGAAGACTTTGATTGCCGGCATCATGTTTGGGCTAGGACTGTCCTCGCTCAGCAGATGGCGGTAATCAGAATGCAGGCTTTGGATTCGCAAAGATGAGAGCAAGACCTGAATGACAGCAGCCGGGATAAGGAAGTTCTCAATCAGTAGCACAGCTACCAATAGGATGAATGATAGACCAGCAGCAAGGTATGCGAATAGACGGGCTCCCAAAAGATCACTCAAAACAAGAATTGGGATTTCCACCGTCAGATAGCAAAGGAACAATATGTGCAGGATCACATCGATCCAGCAGCCAACTGACTGACTATTAGGAGGGCCTGTATTTTGTGGAGGAGATTGTAGACTGCCAAGTGATAGTACCGCTGTTGTGAATGATATGATGAAACTATTGGGGTCCACTACTTGATCTCCAACTGTAATTGCAGGTGGCCATATCGCCACAACTGAACCAAAAACCAAGCTTAATGCTGAAATCACTTTTGCAAGAGATAGCAGACATCGGCCCCAAGGAGTATTTGTCAGGTTGGTAACTATTGGGGGCCTAGAAATAAGCAGCAACGCTGCCACCACCATTGTTAGAGTCTCTGCTGACACGGAGGCAAGACTAAATGCCGGCGTGTCATAGAAATTGTAACGATGGTGATCGGCCTTTCCTTTAATAAATGGATGGATTTGGGTTGGATCCGTGAGTCGTTTCGTTGGCCCAATAAACCAGAGAGCATAAATAATCAGGAAGGCAACTAGGATAGCCCACAGCTGCAATCGCCGGCGCTGCCTGGACTGGCTCGTCAGCTGTGAAGCACCTCGTAGCTTCATCTTGCTCATAAGAATTAGTAACGCCGCCTGGAGAGTGCCCATGGACATTGGTGCAACAACCGGCAGCCAGGTAACAAGGTCTATCACCATGCCCATAAACAGCACCACCTCGTTCCCTTCCTGCGGCCGCGCTAACATGCGAGCGAAGGACACATTAATCCATCTGAGTGCCTTCGTCGTCCCGAACAGCGAAAGGTTGTCCCATTTGTAGTCGCGGCTAAAAATCCTGATAAGGCGGCAAAGATTCAGACAAAAGCACAAAATATCTCACTAGTACAAAGTTTGTCGTGCCACATTTATATCTTCAAATAAATAAGTTATTATAAAATTATATTCAACGATCTATCTAGTGATACTAATTATTTATTATAAATATTAAGATTTTTTTATATAATTGGTTAAAAGTAAAAGAAATTGACTTCTTAGGAAGCGAGAATGACTTCTATTTTGGAGAAGAGAGAGAGAGAACCACTTAAAATGAGTTGAACATATCCTTTAGAAGGCGAAAGGAGTTGGAGTGGACCAAGTTGATGGGTAAACTGAAGGATTTTGGAGTTATCAGGGAGATGATGTAGCTATCTAGTCTAGAAAGTAGAAATCCTTTTATGGATATGGCACTTGACAGGGTGTACAGACAACTGACCGGTTAAAGAAAAGCAACTGGGACGTTCCTAAAGAGTGTAAAGTGTGTGGCAATTTGGAGACAATTGGCTCCTCTTCAGATGTCCCATGACAGTTTTTGTTTGGTGCTGGGTTAGAGACGTCTAAATTTGGACCTCAAGTCCAGTCGATATAGATGATTTTGCGTAAAGGTTTATGGTCATGCTTGATGGGAATTTAAAATGGTGGAAAACATCTATGTTTGCAGGAACAACTTGGGCTTTGGAGGACTACTAGGAACACGTATATATAATAGGCCTGTCGTGCATTTGTTCATGTATAATAGGCCTTCTCCTAGGAAGTAGATGATGACGGCAAATATTGAAAAAAAAAAAGAGCTGACGATGAATAATCAGCAACACGTACCTGAAGGCTTCTATGAAGATGATCACCATGGCAGACCAGAAATCCAGTGGCAGCAGATCGGAGCAGAAACCGCCAAGCAAGACGCCGGTGGCCCAGAGGAATGCCAGCGTGCCGAAGGCGTTTCCCGCCCACTCACCGAAGGCAACAGCCCGCACAAAGCTGTTGAGCGTCCGCTCCCTCTGCTGCAGCTCGCCACCAGCTGCAGCGTCGGCGTCTGCAGCAGCAGCTGCCGCAGAAATTCGGACAGAAACCTCGCCGGCGCCATGGACGCCTGCAGGTGTCGCCATTGTTCCCGCTGCCCCGGAAAGAGGGTGCCGAACAATCAGAGATTCAGAGTACGTATAGAACGCAAAGAAGCACCACATAACCTCCTCTGCAAGTTAGGACATGCGCTTTACAGTTTTACTCTGCATAAGCAGCATGGAGCAGTGGACAAGGCTCCCTGATTCTGCTACTTTGTTTGCTTCTTTTGGAAGATGCACGTTCTCAAGGATGAACACAGATTACTGGCAGCAGTGATGAGCACTCATGACGTTCCTAATAATCTATATTGCTCATTTTTAATTTAATTATTATATGAACCTGTGCTCCTGAGTGTATTCTAGTAATGTTAAAATACAATGTGAAATTTCACATAGGAATATCTTGTGCTTACTATACCCAATCCAGCAGCACGAGATCAGGATAATGAAAGCTGTTAATTTTACTCTCTCAATCCAAAAGTAAAAGAAATGCCTTCGAGAAATCAATGAGTAATTTCAAGTTCGGTTCCTTGAAAAGAAATGTCTGACTAGTTTTATAGAAAAGAACATCAATATTTTCATATCCAAATAGGTTCAGTATAAAAATATATGAATTCCACCTTGAGACTGGGCGTGTGTTTACAGAGCATTTATACTCCCTCCGTATCCTAATTAGATGATGTTTAGAACATGAGCATGAGTACCGATTAATTAGGGGGTTAGTTTTCCTGTCTTTACCTTATTAAATAAAGGCCGCCACCGATATGATAATCCAACATAGCTCAACTGGCCAACACTCCACAGCTTGAGGCTGGAGCTATGCGGTTCGAGACTTGGCGGCTGCGTTATTTTTGCGTTGCAATTTTTGCATGGCGACGCCCCGCCCTGCGCGTTTACTAGTGGCCGGCCATGCTGCGATTAATGACGGCGGCGTACGCGTTTACTACTGGCGGGCCAGGCTGGCATAGCGGTATTCGGGTCTAAAACTTTCCTCGATAGTGTGAACGGATGGAGTATGAATTCCACCTTGACCCGGCATGGCCAGGACAGATTTTTGGTAGTAGCCTCAAGCAAATCAGAGATTTCATTGATTCATCATTCGATTAATGTGATATTCGACATTGCCCAAGAATTTGCAACAAAATGGCAGTTTGTCTTGCAATGTATGGGAGAGCATGGTGCTCTAGTTCGACTATGCTCATAAACCAAGTCCTACTTTTCCAAACTGGTCTCCAGTGACCTAGATAGAGATGATGCCTAACGAAAGCAACTAGCCTACCATCACAGCAGTATAGTATAGTTCCGTTGCCACAAAAAAGGCCACCATCACAGGACCATCAACAGAGTAGTTTCGTTGCTACAAGAGGCACAGTATGCTGCTTGGTTAACTCAGGTGGGACTATTGGCACTAGAGGAAAGGCATTTCTAGGCGAATGGAGACTCCAACATACACATGTCCTCGGTCTCCACATCAGTCTCACTGCCTGAAAAAATGATACAAGAGCTCAAATAAGTAATTAAATTATACCTTAAATAACTGAGTTCACAACACATGATAGTAGGCCAGTCCATAATGTAAACATCACATGACAATAACTAGTGGACCTTTACCAGATACTACTACTTTTTTAAGTGTTGTTCTCACATAGCGAGAAGTCAAACATACTCAATTTATCATGCATAATAAGCATCATTAGATTAATCCTTGCATATTTTTTTAATATACTTATTTGGAAATACAAATTTTACTAATATTTTGTATGTATATAAATCTAGTAAACTTATGCACTGACTGGTGGCCTCTGCCACAGCCACTCCTGCAATGCTGCAGCTGGCTCTTTCCCTCCTCCCTTCAATCTAAGCCTTGCCAGCTGTCGTGCCACCTCCTGCTGTTACTGCCTCTCTTCTCTGCTTCAGCCACCAGCACGCGGGTCGCAGGGGAAGCTCACCCGGCTCTTCCCCTGGTGAGCTTGGCCAATCCAGGTCGAAAGGGCGCATGAAGATGAGCAGAAAAATCAACAAGTATGGTTGGGTTCAGATTTGTACATACAACGGATCAGATTGGTTTTGGTCCCATCCGTGTCTATGGATGCCGAGCAACATGCCTGTCGGCCAAGTTCTAACGATTCCATTCCAAGGAGCTTGGTGTCCACGGATCCTCCGATAAGGAGACAGAGGACAACAGCAAATCCGACGAGGATGGTCTCTGTCTCATGGACAGCAGTGCATTCTGCATCAGCGCTGATGTGTTGGCCATGCTAGCTGAGAAGAAGAAACTAAATACAGCACTGCGACCTGCATCTGCAACTACATGCATGACCATCTCCTGCAGGTACAGGCTTGATGGACGCCACGCCCAGCATGCCCTCAATCCATGCTTAGCACACAGTGCGACTACGCGGCAACTGCATCACAAGCACCATGTGTACGCCCACAAAGATGAGAGGCCGGGAGATGGCAGAGCAAGAGCAGGTTTAGTCGTAGCCTGAAATGTCATGTTTTAGTTTGGTGCGGATCAGAAAATGTAACGGTTTGGATTGGTTCAGTCTGTACAGAGGATTGAGTGGACTGGGGGTTGATTAAACTTTATATAAATGTAATGGTTTGGTTGGTTCAGTCTGTACAGAGGATTGAGTGGACTGGGGGTTGATTAAAATTTATATATTGCACGTGGTTTGGGGCGGGTTGGATCTCAGACCATTAGCAGGTTTAGCTACAGGCAGCATGCGAAGTGCAGATGGCGCAAGCGCAAGGGAGGGAGGCAGCAGCGATGCAGGGAGAGGAGAAGACAGAGGCTGAGAAGGAGGAGGGATAAGGGAAAGAGCTGATGCTCCATTTCTCCTTAGATTGAAACGGTTACACCAGCCCTATATTTATAGTCCCTAGAGGGCTTGTATCCCAAGCAAACTAGAGTCTTTATAGATTTGGACTTCTTTCCTAGCAGGTGGCTCAAATGGGGCCTAAGTTCAACCAAGCAAACTAGAGGAGAAAGGGACTGTGCATACTACAAGGGATGGTGAAGGTGTGAAGCTGCATCGCCTTGTTGTCTAGGTGCTAAAAAACCCTGGCATCCCGTCGCTGTGACCAAAAACAGCAAAAAGGGGGGGGGGAGGGGGGGGGGGTGGGGTGGTGTTGAGGAAGAAGAGGAAGAACTGGAGGGACTGGGAAGGGGCAGCGGTTGTCTCTACTCCATCCCCATCGGCTCCAAACATTATGGCCATGGCGCATTTTACGCCACATCGGAGATCTAGGATGGGCAGCAGCTAGCAACAGTTGGTACGGTTGGCTATATGTGCTATCGTGGAAAAGAACCAAGTGTTAAAATAAAAGAAGACCGGGCGGGGGCGTGGACCACTGCCCGAGTCGATTAAGGACTGACGCGCGTTGTTTCACTCTTGGTCATGTTGAACGCAGCCCAACACATAGTTGGCCCGGCCACGTGTGCCAAGTGGCCGCGGCTTCGGTAGCTCAACTCAAGACGGGAAAGCGGGGGGCGGTTGGGCAATTCGCGGGATAGCGGCATACTAGACCAAGGGCAAGCATGTATAACTGTTCTGGCGTCGTCCTTGGGTTAGCATGGCTTGAACATCCTGGCTATCCGACTTTCCGGTTTTGCCGACGCGAGAACCGGGCCCGCGCCTGAGTTGTACCAAGAGTAATCTAAGACGACCACGGCTAGGTCTGCGGGTGTGTGTTGGGAATACCCCCGAGCTCGCTTGAAATCGATTCGAATCGCCGTCTCTCCCGGATAGTGAGAACTTGACCTTGCCTGGCATCGTAGAACTCACTAAATAATGATGGTTCTAATATTGATGATGATCACAATGATGGTAATGTTGATAGCTGGAATAAGCCTGATATGGTTATTAATGTTTGTATATAATCAAGTGATTGCTTAGTACAGTGCTAATCTAGATGAAAAGTTGATTAATAATAATCTACTTTGCTAGTATAATAAAAATAATGCTCTCATATCACTTATGCTTTTATGCAAAATGTTGTCAAGCTAGCCCCACCTACATAAAGCCTTCCATACTCCTTGGTGTCACTTTATTTCTGGTTTATGACGGGTAAGTCTAGCTGAGTACATTCTCGTACTCAGGGTTTATTCCCACTTGTTGCAGGTTGTGATGTATCATGAGTACTGCAAGAATTGGATGGCTCCTACCATAGCGAAGGGAGTATGATCATGGGCATGATCCTTCTTATCTCTCTTGTCTCTAATGCTTTTGTTGGAATTGACCTTGGTACTGGCATGTATTTGATATCAACTGCTGTAACAGAACCGTCCAAATTATAAGAGCACAAGTATAAAAACAATCACCGAAGTGACTAAATTTTCACACTTGAGCCCATATAATCCCGGTAGTCCACTGAAATCACGAAGGACTTCAAACCAACCAACATATAAGCCAAGATCGTAATGATTCAACAAAACAAGTCAAATGTCACATCCTTTTCACAAGTAATTCAATATACATCAGAGTGCAAAATAATTATTATAACATAAGTTTAAAAGTAGCAAAAGTAAAGTAATTTGAAGTTGATATCAAATACATGCCAGTACCAAGGTCAATTCCAACAAAAGAATTAGAGACAAGAGAGATAAGAAGGATCATGCCCATGATCATACTCCACCGCTATGGTAGGAGCCATCCAATTCTTGCACTCATGATACATCACAACCCCGCAACAAGTGGGAATAAACCCCCGAGTACGAGAATGTACTCAGCTAGACTTACCCGTCATAAACCCGTAAATAAAGTGACACCAAGGAGTATGCAAGGCTTTATATAGGTGGGGCTAGCTTGACAATATTTTGCATAAAAGCATATTATATGAGAGCATTATTTTATTATACTAGCAAAGCAGATTATTATTAATCAACCTTTCATCTAAATTAGCACCTTTGCTAAGCAATCACTTGATTATATACAAACATTAATAACCATATCAGGTTTATTCCAGCTATCAACATTACCATCATCATGATCATCATCAATATTAGAACCATTATTATTTAGTGAGTTCTACGGTGCCAGGCAAGGTCAAGTTCTCACTATCCGGGAGAGACGGCGATTCGAATCGATTCCAACCGAGCTCGGGGGGTATTCCCAACACACACCCAGTGCAGATCGGATCGAGTCGCCTTTAGGTTACTCTTCGTACAACTCAGCGCGGGCCCGGTTCTCGCGTCGGCAAAACCGAAAGTCGGATAGCCGGGATGTTCAAACCATGCTAACCCAAGGACGACGCCAGACGTTATACATGTTTGCCCTTGGTCTAGTATGCCGCTATCCCGCGAATTGCCCAACCGCCCCCCCTTTTCCCGTCTTGAGTTGAGCTACCGAAGCCATGCGGCCACTTGGCACACAGGGCCAGGCCAACTATGTGTTGGGCTGCGTTCAACATGACCAAGAGTGAAACAACGCGCGTCAGCCCTTAATCGACTCGCACAGGTCCACCGTCCCCCGCCTTCTTTTTTATTTTAACACTTGGTTCTTTTCCACGATAGCACATATAGCCAACCGTGACCGTGAGAAGTAACAACCTATATCTCGCGGATGACGGGGAATCACCCGACTTCTACCGGTCTAAACATGGCTAAGCATTTATCTCGATACCTGGACTTAATAGGATTAAAGGTATAATTTGCTGGACAAGGAAGGGATATAAATGCAGCAAGTGTTTCCAATCAACTCCTATAACTTATAATGCAATAAACAAAATAAAGTACTCAATTGTATTTTATAAAAGGTGGGAGACTTAAAATGCTCCGGGGCTTGCCTGGAATATGACCCAAAAGTTTACTGCTCAAATTTCATAGCATTTGGATAAGTATTGCATCCTCTATGAAAAAGACAAATTGCTATAGCAATTAAACATATGAGAGCAAGATAAATCTAAAACACAATATTTTGTAAAAACATAAAGTCATGTTAAGCTTTCAAAAGTCACAACAACATTATGCAAAGGTAGTGGAACCACATTTTCTATTTTTACATTTTTATTTTAATTATTAATCAATTAAATCCATCTACTAGACATCAAGCAAGATAAAACAATATCTCAATAATACTGCATCCAATCAATCTCAAATTTTTATCACAGTCCACACATATCACCAGTAGCCTACCATTAAAATTTCATATTATTTGGAGCACTACAACTGGAGCTATGAAATAAACAAGAGCATACCCTAGATAGGCAAAACTCTATTTTTACCACACAAACTTTATACTAAAACATGCAATATTATTATACCACTGGATAGATCTACTCACAAGGATTCCAAAACATCTTCATTTGCCATTTTACGATTTTTCTACGATTTATTATGATTTATCCAAGTTTCAGTCATTTTCTTGAAACAGAAAAACATAAAACCGAATAAGACAAGCACTTTGCATTAGTAACCCTAAACTTATATCTATTCCACCTGCAGTCCAAAGCACTGTACGACACTGTTCATATGAGTCACTGACTTTGCATAAAGATCCACAAAAGAGCTTCTATTTGCGATTGACTCTCTTCTTCTTCCTCACGTAGACGCATGTGAGGTCTGAGCGAGGAGGCGGCTCGGCTCAAAGGATGACCGCCGTGACGTGGCTGGTTTGGGGCCAGCGGTGGCGGAGGAGGGCCGCCGGCCGAAGTCCGCCGTGGTCGGCCGCGACCGCGCCCGACCCGGCCCGCCAGACCATGGCAACAGCCGCAACGGCGACGGCGCCCGGCGATCGGGCCGAGGATGACGGAAACGACGCGAGGAGGAGGCAGAGAGGGGCGAAGGCGAGGCATGGTGCGGGCCGCCGCAGTTGGGCATAGGACGGCAGAGAGGCAGAGGGAACGCGACGGCCGAGAGCTCCACTCGGCCTCCAATGGCGGCGGCGTGCTCGCTTGAGGAGCCGAGCGAGGCAAGGCGTTGGGAGAGCGAAGGGAGGCGAGAATGAGCGCCGGGAGGAGGGGGAGCTCGGTGCGCTTCTCCCCCATGGACGCAGGGCGAGGGCGCCAGCAGCAGCAGCTAGCAAAGGTGGGGCGCGTGGCAATGGTGGTGTGCGTGGTGACCATGCAGGGGGGCGCGTGTCCCTTAAGGGCTCAACGTCGAACACGTGGTGTGCGTGATTTGCGGCCCGCTTTTGGGCTGGCTACGGGCCAAAATAGCGAATGGGCACAAAATGAAGTTTGTTCATCTTGGTCTGCTCTATATTTTTCGTTAAGGCTCCCTGGTCATTAGAGAATAGATTAGGAGATAATTAATCACAAACCTGCTGCTTTGTCGGTGAGCTGAAATCAAACACAAACGAATATCAAGACCATGTCAAACGTAGTCGAATCGATGCCATCTTCCTCGACATGCTCATCCTCAATGAATTACCTTCAACTTTTACTTTTGGTCCAACTCAAGTTGTTTAGCAAAATTTGGAGAACGCGAGACGTCAACGCGGTCGACACCATGTTCAGCTTTTTAGAAATATTCAAATCCTGAATTCAGCAGTTCAAAACTGATTTGTGGGCACTTTTTGAGCATGTTGCGCACCTTTTCATGACTTGGCCCTTAAACAAAGTTTGTTCGTTATAAAATTCTCTATAACTTTGGTTAAGGGTGCACAGCCATGTAAACTCTCTAAGCTACACTTTATAAAGAGTCAATTAAAAGTGCTCTAGGGTCACCTAGGTCAAACCGTCATTTAGGAGTATTTTCCGGCCATTTGCTCAACACGAACCCTTAACAACTTTTGTTTCTAAGTCCAATTTGCTGTCAGGATTTGCATGTCCTCTGGACAGATCTGAATGTGTGGCTTGTTTGACTTGTGTACTTTTGGAATCATGTCTTAGAGATAATATATTAAGTGTAGTACTTTTGTTAAGATTTTCAAAATGTCTAAGTACACTACTTTTGGTGGGATAAATCTCTAGTTATGAGTTTGTAAACTGGAATGACTGAATCTGTCCAAATCTGGACAGAGGTGTCTTCATTAGGCTATTTGACCTCTCTAGCTGTAGAATCCTCTTGTGATGATCTTAGCAAAGTTTTAGCTAACTTTATTTACTTTCTAGAGAGTTAAGAATCTTGTTAGTTGGATGTCTAGAACTCCATTTATGGATATTCTCAGTTAGATAGCAGATTCTGTCCAAGTCTGAACAGAATTGAGTCTTGATATGGTTTGATCTTTCAAATGTGTGAATTAGCTTTGGATAATAATAGGAGAGTTGTAGACAATTACCTAACCTTTCTAGAAAGTCTAGGTTTACCTCTTTTTGATGTATATAACTCCAACTATGGTCCAAAGATATGACTGCTATGCTGCTGTCCAGAACTTGTGTTATACTTGAAGTGTTTGTCTCCACTTAGTTTGTTTTGTATGTGTAATAATGTTATTTTGCTAACTTTCAGTAGTGATAGTTAAGTGGACTTAAGGCACTTTGAGCCTAATTAAGTAATTTGCAACTTAAACTTATGATGGATCATCAATAGCTAATAAATAGTTATGTATGTAAGTGCTTGAAGTTGGTCTTGATGCATACTCTATTAGTACCTTATAAGCATATTCGTGTGACTTGCTTCTACATGAATGGTCTAAATACATAGGTAACCAACTTTACATACCTCTAACCTACTGGTTTTATATGAGCTATTATAGACTACTATACACTGTTGGTATACGTTGCATACAAGTTCCTTGTTTGATCGAGTTATATAAATAAATGGAAAGGGGTATGAAAATAATTTAATTAGGAGTGATCATTATGTTTTATGGTGTTTATTCAATAGATGTCAACTGTTGATAATGTTGGTTGTGCCCAATTTGATGTTTAAAACATGAGTGAAATATTATTTTCTCTATTTATTCCATTTGGAGGCTTTCTGGACAGTTTCTAGAGGTTTGATGATTGCACCTTGTTAATGATGCTTTGTGTAAAACTTATCTATAACAAAGTTGTAGATAACTTATATATCTAGCTTGTGTTAAATTTTCATAGCTATAGCTTTTATAGTTTGTGAGTTATGGCTATGTAATGTTCAGCTTCAGAAATGGCTTCTCTCTGAAATTTCTAGACCTGATCCTATACATGTGTAATTTCGACCTCTTCAACTTGTGAATCATGCTTTGATCATTAAAGATGAATTGTAGACAATTTTATAAGCTTTCCAAATTATCTTGTTGCATTTCAATTGGATAAGTATAACTCCAGTTATACCTAAATCTTGTAGCTGCTGTGTGCAGTCCAGAAATTGGTTGATTCTAGTTCTAGTTGTTTGCTTTGTGTGTTGCTATATGTGACTCATACCCTTATTGATGGTTAAGTATTATACCTGAGAGATTGTGATATTAGTGTTATATTTGATATGTTGGTTATCCTTATGTTTGGTATGATCGTGAATAGCTTGCTCCCTAATGTGTGTATGTCATCTAGTGTAACTTTGCTCTTGTATTGCTTGTTGTTTATGATGCATTGTCTACTGCACTCCCATGTATTCATACATATGCATTATACATCTCATCTAGATACGTTAGATGAACTACGTGGAGGACTTAATGTTGGAACCAAACCCGAAGACGGTGCAAGCTAACTTGACTGACTTTGGGTCATATTCCAGGCAAGCCCCAGAGCATTCTAAGTCTCCCACCCTTTTATAAAATGCAATTGAGTACTTTATGTTGTTTATTGCATTAAGTTATAGGAGTTGGTTGGAAACACTTGCTGCATATATATCCTCTCCTTGTCCAGCAAATTATACCTTGAATCCTATTTAAGTTCAAGAATCGAGATAAATGCTTAGCCATGCTTAGACCGGTAGAAGTCGGGTGATTCTCTGTCATCCGCGAGATATAGGTTGTTACTTCTCTGGTCACGGTTGGCTATATATGCTATCGTGGAAAAGAACCAAGTGTTAAAATAAAAGAAGACCGGGCAGGGACAGTGGACCCTGTCTGAGTCGATTTATGACTGGACGCGTTGTTTCACTCTTGGTCATGTTGAACGCAGCCCAACATATAGTTGGCCCGGCCCTGTGTGCCAAGTGGCCGCGAAGCTCGGTAGCTCAACTCAAGACGGGAAAACGGGGGGCGGTTGGGCAATTCGCGGGATAGCGGCATACTAGACCAAGGGCAAGCATGTATAACTGTCCTGGCGTCGTCCTTGGGTTAGCATGGCTTGAACATCCTGGCTATCCGACTTTTCGGTTTTGCCGACGCGAGAACCGGGCCCGCGCCTGAGTTGTACCAAGAGTAATCTAAGACAACCCTGGCTAGGTCTGTCTGGGTGTGTGTTGGGAATACCCCCTGAGCTCAGTTGGAATCGATTCGAATCGCCGTCTCTCCCGGATAGTGAGAACTTGACCTTGCCTGGCATCGTAGAACTCACTAAATAATGATGGTTCTAATTTTGATGATGATCATGATGATGGTAATGTTGATAGCTGGAATAAACCTGATATGGTTATTAATGTTTGTATATAATCAAGTGATTGCTTAGCACAGGTGCTAATCTAGATGAAAGGTTGATTAATAATAATCTGCTGCTAGTATAATAAAATAATGCTCTCATATCTCATGATTCTAATGCACACATATGGCTAATTCATATATGCGGGCTACCTCCACCATTAGACCACAGGGTAGCCGTAGTGCGGTCATCATACATACATACCTTGGCCCGGGCGTAGATGCAAAATTTAAAACCCCCAAGTTATTACTTAAATAGCCACCTAAGAGTCCTTATTTGGGCATAAAGGATTTGACCACTGGCATACTTAAGTTTTAAATTTAGATTTGAACACACCTACATATATATATAGCTAATAGTTTTGTCAAAACTAATCTTTTGTAAACAAAAGCTTTTGTTTTAAATACACAAATGACATGTTTAATGTTGAATCTTGCTCTGATGCCAGCTGTAACAGAACCGTCCAAATTATAAGAGCACAAGTATAAAAACAATCACCGAAGTGACTAAATTTTCGCACTTGAGCCCATATAATCCCGGTAGTCCACTGAAATCACGAAGGACTTCAAACCAACCAACATATAAGCCAAGATCGTACTGATTCAACAAAACAAGTCACTTGTTACATCCTTTTCATAAGTAGTTCAATATACATCAGAGTGCAAATTAATTATTACAACATAAGTTTAAAAGTAGCGAAAGCAAAGTAATTTGAAGTTGATATCAAATACATGCCAGTACCAAGGTCAATTCCAACAAAAGCATTAGAGACAAGAGAGATAAGAAGGATCATGCCCATGATCATACTCCACTCCACGCAGGAAAGATAGTAACATTACATCCATCATAAGTTACTTATTATTGGAAACAAAGGTGAGAGGAGCATAGTTATGTATAAAGCAACAACCATGAAGATGCATGCTTCATCCTATTCGTCCTCACAAAATTGTCAGCCTGAGATGGCAATCACGTTCTATATCGGTGGCATAACACGCACTCTCGATATATAACTAGTCGTCATGCATATTTACTCTGTGGTTAGCGTACCTGCAGAAAATTTCATTGCAGCCCAACAATTCCCCAATATAGCACAAACAACAAAATTCAGGGAAAGCAGTAAACTAAATACTTTCCGTATGCATGTCCCCACATACATACTTCAGTATCATAACTACCCGACACGATATACCCATTATTAAATACTTTCATAATTGCATGGTTTTGACATGACAATTATTCCAAAGATCACAATCTAGCACTTCCCTAGACCGCCGGGTTGGACGATCATGCTCTCATATCTCATCTTTCTAATGCACACATATGGCTAATTCATATATGCGGGCTACCTCCACCATTTGACCACAGAGTAGCCGTAGTGCGGTCATCAAACATACATACCTTGGCATAAGCGTGGATGCAAAATTTAAAACCTCCCAAGTTAGTACTTAGATAGCCACCTAAGAGTCCTTATTTGGGCATAAAGGATTTGACCACTGGCATACTTAAGTTTTCAATTTAGATTTGAACACACCTACATATATACATATATATAGCTAATAGTTTTGTCAACTAATCTTTTGCAAACAAAAGCTTTTGTTTTAAATACACAAATGACATGTTTAATGTTGAATCTTGCTCTGATGCCAGGCAAGGTCAAGTTCTCACTATCTGGGACAGACGGCGATTCGAATCGATTTCAACTGAGCTCAGGGGGTATTCCCAACACACACACCTGCATGACCTAGCCGGGGTCGCCTTAGATTACTCTTGGTACAACTCAGGCGCGGGCCCGGTTCTCGCGGGCAAAACCGAAAGTCGGATAGCCGGGATGTTCAAGCCATGCTAACCCAAGGACGACGCCAGACAGTTATACATGCTTGCCCTTGGTCTAGTATGCCGCTATCCCGCGAATTGCCCAACCGCCCCCGCTTTCCCGTCTTGAGTTGAGCTACCGAAGCCAAGCGGCCACTTGGCACACGGGCCGGGCCAACTATGTGTTGGGCTGCGTTCAACATGACCAAGAGTGAAACAACGCGTCCCAGTCCTTAATCGACTCGAGGCAGGGGTCCACAGTCCCCGCCCGGTCTTCTTTTATTTTAACACTTGGTTCTTTTCCACGATAGCACATATAGCCAACCGTGACCAGAGAAGTAACAACCTATATCTCGCGGATGACAGAGAATCACCCGACTTCTACCGGTCTAAGCATGGCTAAGCATTTATCTCGATTCTTGAACTTAAATAGGATTCAAGGTATAATTTGCTGGACAAGAAGAGGATATATATGCAGCAAGTGTTTCCAACCAACTCCTATAACTTAATGCAATAAACAACATAAAGTACTCAATTGCATTTTATAAAAGGGTGGGAGACTTAGAATGCTCCGGGGCTTGCCGGAATATGACCCAAAGTCAGTCAAGTTAGCTTGCACCGTCTTCGGGTTTGGTTCCAACATTAAGTCCTCCACGTAGTTCATCTAACGTACCTAGATGAGATGTATAATGCATATGTATGAATACATGGGAGTGCAGTAGACAATGCATCATAAACAACAAGCAATACAAGAGCAAAGTTACACTAGATGACATACACACATTAGGGAGCAAGCTATTCATGATCATACCAAACATAAGGATAACCAACATATCAAATATAACACTAATATCACAATCTCTCAGGTATAATACTTAACCATCAATAAGGGTATGAGTCACATATAGCAACACACAAAGCAAACAACTAGAACTAGAATCAACCAATTTCTGGACTGCACACAGCAGCTACAAGATTTAGGTATAACTGGAGTTATACTTATCCAATTGAAATGCAACAAGATAATTTGGAAAGCTTATAAAATTGTCTACAATTCATCTTTAATGATCAAAGCATGATTCACAAGTTTAAGAGGTCGAAATTACACATGTATAGGATCAGGTCTAGAAATTTCAGAGAGAAGCCATTTCTGAAGCTGAACATTACATAGCCATAACTCACAAACTATAAAAGCTATAGCTATGAAAATTTAACACAAGCTAGATATATAAGTTATCTACAACTTTGTTATAGATAAGTTTTACACAAAGCATCATTAACAAGGTGCAATCATCAAACCTCTAGAAACTATCCAGAAAGCCTCCAAATGGAATAAATAGAGAAAATAATATTTCACTCATGTTTTAAACATCAAATTGGGCACAACCAACATTATCAACAGTTGACATCTATTGAATAAATACCATAAAACATAATGATCACTCCTAATTAAATTATTTTCATACCCCTTTCCATTTATTTATATAACTCGATCAAACAAGGAACTTGTATGCAACGTATACCAACAGTGTATAGTAGTCTATAATAGCTCATATACAACCAGTAGGTTAGAGGTATGTAAAGTTGGTTACCTATGTATTTAGACAATTCATGTAGAAGCAAGTCACACGAATATGCTTATAAGGTACTAATAGAGTATGCATCAAGACCAACTTCAAGCACTTACATACATAACTATTTATTAGCTATTGATGGTCCATCATAAGTTTAAGTTGCAAATTACTTAATTAGGCTCAAAGTGCCTTAAGTCCACTTAACTATCACTACTGAAAGTTAGGAAATAACATTATTACACATACAAAACAAACTAAGTGGAGACAAACACTTCAAGTATAACACAAGTTCTGGACAGCAGCATAGCAGTCATATCTTTGGACCATAGTTGGAGTTATATACATCAAAAAGAGGTAAACCTAGACTTTCTAGAAAGGTTAGGTAATTGTCTACAACTCTCCTATTATTATCCAAAGCTAATTCACACATTTGAAAGACCAAACCATATCAAGACTCAATTCTGTTCAGACTTGGACAGAATCTGCTATCTAACTGAGAATATCCATAAATGGAGTTCTAGACATCCAACTAACAAGATTTTTAACTCTCTAGAAAGTAAATAAAGTTAGCTAAAACTTTGCTAAGATCATCACAAGAGGATTCTACAGCTAGAGAGGTCAAATAGCCTAATGAAGACACCTCTGTCCAGATTTGGACAGATTCAGTCATTCCAGTTTACAAACTCATAACTAGAGATTTAGCCCACCAAAAGTTTCATGACCATAGGACTGGTGGTTTAGGAGTTATGGATTTTAGAAATTTACTGTCAGGATTTGCATGTCCTCTGGACAGATCTGAATGTGTGGCTTGTTTGACTTGTGTACTTTTGGAATCATGTCTTAGAGATAATATATTAAGTGTAGTACTTTTGTTAAGATTTCCAAAATGTCTAAGTACACTACTTTTGGTGGGCTAAATCTCTAGTTATGAGTTTGTAAACTGGAATGACTGAATCTGTCCAAATCTGGACAGAGGTGTCTTCATTAGGCTATTTGACCTCTCTAGCTGTAGAATCCTCTTGTGATGATCTTAGCAAAGTTTTAGCTAACTTTATTTACTTTCTAGAGAGTTAAGAATCTTGTTAGTTGGATGTCTAGAACTCCATTTATGGATATTCTCAGTTAGATAGCAGATTCTGTCCAAGTCTGAACAGAATTGAGTCTTGATATGGTTTGGTCTTTCAAATGTGTGAATTAGCTTTGGATAATAATAAGAGAGTTGTAGACAATTATCTAACCTTTCTAGAAAGTCTAGGTTTACCTCTTTTTGATGTATATAACTCCAACTATGGTCCAAAGATATGACTGCTATGCTGCTGTCCAGAACTTGTGTTATACTTGAAGTGTTTGTCTCCACTTAGTTTGTTTTGTATGTGTAATAATGTTATTTCCTAACTTTCAGTAGTGATAGTTAAGTGGACTTAAGGCACTTTGAGCCTAATTAAGTAATTTGCAACTTAAACTTATGATGGACCATCAATAGCTAATAAATAGTTATGTATGTAAGTGCTTGAAGTTGGTCTTGATGCATACTCTATTAGTACCTTATAAGCATATTCGTGTGACTTGCTTCTACATGAATGGTCTAAATACATAGGTAACCAACTTTACATACCTCTAACCTACTGGTTGTATATGAGCTATTATAGACGACTATACACTGTTGGTATACGTTGCATACAAGTTCCTTGTTTGATCGACTTATATAAATAAATGGAAAGGGGTATGAAAATAATTTAATTAGGAGTGATCATTATGTTTTATGGTGTTTATTCAATAGATGTCAACTGTTGATAATGTTAGTTGTGCCCAATTTGATGTTTAAAACATGAGTGAAATATTATTTTCTCTATTTATTCCATTTGGAGGCTTTCTGGACAGTTTCTAGAGGTTTGATGATTGCACCTTGTTAATGATGCTTTGTGTAAAACTTGTCTATAACAAAGTTGTAGATAACTTATATATCTAGCTTGTGTTAAATTTTCATAGCTATAGCTTTTATAGTTTGTGAGTTATGGCTATGTAATGTTCAGCTTCAGAAATGGCTTCTCTCTGAAATTTCTAGACCTGATCCTATACATGTGTAATTTCGACCTCTTAAACTTGTGAATCATGCTTTGATCATTAAATATGAATTGTAGATAATTTTATAAGCTTTCCAAATTATCTTGTTGCATTTCAATTGGATAAGTATAACTCCAGTTATACCTAAATCTTGTAGCTGCTGTGTGCAGTCCAGAAATTGGTTGATTCTAGTTCTAGTTGTTTGCTTTGTGTGTTGCTATATGTAACTCATACCCTTATTGATGGTTAAGTATTATACCTGAGAGATTGTGATATTAGTGTTATATTTGATATGTTGGTTATCCTTATGTTTGGTATGATCGTGAATAGCTTGCTCCCTAATGTGTGTATGTCATCTAGTGTAACTTTACTCTTGTATTGCTTGTTGTTTATGATGCATTGTCTACTGCACTTCCATGTATTCATACATATGCATTATACATCTCATCTAGGTACGTTAGATGAACTACGTGGAGGACTTAATGTTGGAACCAAACCCGAAGACGGTGCAAGCTAACTTGACTGACTTTGGGTCATATTCCAGGCAAGCCTCGGAGCATTCTAAGTCTCCCACCCTTTTATAAAATGCAATTGAGTACTTTATGTTGTTTATTGCATTAAGTTATAGGAGTTGGTTGGAAACACTTGCTGCATATATATCCTCTCCTTGTCCAGCAAATTATACCTTGAATCCTATTTAATTTCAAGAATCGAGATAAATGCTTAGCCATGCTTAGACCGGTAGAAGTCGGGTGATTCTCTGTCATCCGCGAGATATAGGTTGTTACTTCTCTGGTCACGGTTGGCTATATGTGCTATCGTAGAAAAGAACCAAGTGTTAAAATAAAAGAAGACCGGGCAGGGACTGTGGACCCTGTCTGAGTCGATTAAGGACTGGACGCGTTGTTTCACTCTTGGTCATGTTGAACGCAGCCCAACACATAGTTGGCCCGGCCCAAGTGCCAAGTGGCCGCCAAGCTTCGGTAGCTCAACTCAAGACGGGAAAGCGGGGGCGGTTGGGCAATTCGCGGGATAGCGGCATACTAGACCAAGGGCAAGCATGTATAACTGTCCTGGCGTCGTCCCTTGGGTTAGCATGGCTTGAACATCCCGGGCTATCCGACTTTTTCGGTTTTGCCGACGCGAGAATCGGGCCCGCGCCTGAGTTGTACCAAGAGTAATCTAAGACGACCCTGGCTAGGTCTGTCTGGGTGTGTGTTGGGAATACCCCCAGGTTCGACTCCAACATCTCATCCTCCACGTAGTTCATCTAACGTACCTAGATGAGATGTATAATGCATATGTATGAATACATGGGAGTGCAGGAGACAATGTATCACATACAGAAAGCAAAGCAAGGATCAAATCACAGTAGAAGATATAGTACTTAGAGAGAAAGGTATTCACGATCATACCAAATATATAGGTAACAAGCATATGAAACATGATACTAATATCACAAGATCTCAGGTATATTACTTAACCATCAATAAGGGCATGATTCACACTTAGCAACACACAAAGCAAACAACTAGAACTAGAATCAACCAATTTCTGGACTGCACATAGTAGCTACAAGATTTAGGTATAACTGGAGTTATACACATCCAAATAAAATGCAACAAGACAATCTGGAAAGCTTATAACATTGTCTACAATTCATCTTTAATCATCAAAGCATGATTCCCAAGTTTAACAGGTCGAAATTACACATGTACAAGATGAGGTCTAGAAATTTCAGAGAGAAGTCATTTCTGAAGCTGAACATTATACAGCCATAACTCACAAGCTATAAAGTCTATAGCTATGAAAATTTAACACAAGCTAGATATGTAGGTTATCTATAACTTTGTTATAGATAAGTTTTACCGCAAAAATCATTAACAAGGTGCAATCATCAAAATTCTAGAAACTATCCAGAAAGCATCCAAAAGGAATAAATAGAGTAAATAATATTTTATTCATGTTTCAAACATCAAATTGGGCACAACCAATATTACCAACAGTTGACATCTATTAAATAAACACTAGAAAACATCGTGTCCATTCCTAAATAAATTATTTCCATGTCCTTTTCTAATCATTTAGATAACAAGGTGAATTAAGGAACATATATGGAATACATATCAAAAGTGCATAATAAATTCTAACAAAATTACAGTAGCTCACATATACTCCCATTAGTCTACTGTCCAAATTTCATAGCATTTTAACAAGTATAGCAATCTCTACAAAAAAAACAAATTGCTACAGCAATAAACCATGTGAGAGTAAGTACATTAAAAAACTCAATACTTTCAGTAAATACATGGTAAATGTTAAGCATCTAGAGGTTACAACTACATTATGCAAAGGTAAGAAAGCTCATGTCACATTTTACATATAGGAAACATACTCAAATGAAAACATGGACATAGCTAACATTATGCAATTGCAAGATCTGAAATTTCAGGACAGCAGTAGCTCAGTCACTTCTTTAGACCATAGTTGGAGTTGTATACATCAAAAAGAGGTGAACCTAGACTTTCTAGAAAGAAATCTAAGTTTGACCTCTTAGTTGTCTATCCTTTTGATGATCTAGTGCAATGTTAATCTCTTGCTGTTGGATCTTGAAATCTTTCACTTGAAAATCATATAGTTGCCATATCAATTCAACCTCTAATTGGTGTGTCAAGTTGTTGTCTTGGAAGTTTACTCAATTCATCTCGATGCTTCAAGATCTTTATATGTCCAACATTCTTCATTATATCGGCTTTGCCCATAGAGTTTGTCCATTCATCTCCAATATTTCTAAGTCTCGGGATGCTTATCAATCCTGATCACATGATCTTACTTACCATGACTGAGTCTCATGTTAATCACTTACTTAATAGTTCCTTGGTGGACGCAAGGTGTGCGTAGAGATAAAGCAAGAACCTCATGTTCAGTTGTCTTCGGCAGTTAATCCATGTTCTCTGGTGCTGTGTTTTGATCTTTGAATCGCACTCTTGTTCACTCCAAATCCTATGACTACTTTTGCTCGCTATCCGTCCTTTGAACGGTGCTTGTTCTTATGATCAAATCTAGGCCATTGAAATTTTCCTTTTGGTGTAAGTTCAATAATGGTGTTACGATTGGCATTCTACGGTGCCATGACGGAACCTAGAGCTTCCTTGTGACCGGCCGGCACATGGTTGTGTTACTGGGTGCGCACTGGTATCGAGTTTGCTAGTCATAATCCATTACAGAAATTATACCAATAAATATATCCTTGTGATCTTTCCCTTGGTTATCTTCTCGTATCTTATCAGAAGATCTATATATCCACAACACAACTGTGCTCCATGAGATTTCTCATTGGTTGTAGGCTTATTAATGAGGTTATGATCAAGAACTAATGGTGCCACGATAAAACTGAGGGCGACCTATGGATTGCAACCATGCGGTATGCTGCTCAGCATGCGTGGGTATCATGGTTTTAGTCATGATCGATTATGGAACCACACCGATAAGTTATCCCACTATGAGCTTTTCCTTGGTTGTCTCTTTGTTCCTTTCAAGGCCCTCATCAAGTTTGGTGTTGTAGTGCTTCCTTCTGAAGTCGCAAAGAGGATGACCTTTGGAGAATAAGTCGTTGACTTAAAACATTAATGGGTTAAAAGGACTCACAACACTTAAGTTGGATTAGTTATCAAACAACAAAAGACCAATGGACATGTATGTTTCTTTACAAGTCACCTGATGCTGATTCCTTCCTAGTATTTCCTCGGAGTCACTTGAAGGCTACGTATGTAGTTCAAATCAATTCTCTCGAGATGTGACCCCTTTTCTACTGACTTTGATGGTGATTATCGGTGTTAGAATCAACTACAATAGCTTGATACTGAAGCTGAAGCCTTATAGCTTTTTAGTGTTGAGTGACAATTGATTAGTTACCAAAAAGATGATTGATCTCTAGCTAGGTAATGACTCTTTGGTAGCTATGAAGGCTATGTCTCATAGAACAATGTTACATAAGGAATCAACCTGCAGACTAGCTAGCAATGCTTGGGTCAGTCTCACTTTCAAACCTTGCAGTAAACGTGTCAGCTCCATCTTGAACAATCTTGCAGACAGAAGAAGATACTTTATCAACTTAAAAAGTACTCAGTACCAGTCCCTTATCCTCGAAAGCAAATCAAGGTGTCCTAAGCTATAGACTACCATGAGTGCAATCAAAGACCATCTGAGAAGTGTTTGACAACATAAATGAATTATGTTTTGACTGTTGCTTGATCCTAACAGACGATGCCTCAATGTCAAAAGTAGTCTGTTTAGATCAGTTATGATACAGTGCAAATCAATCAACCCTTCTGTGCAACTATGCTGTGAAGTAAAATTTGTTCCCAATTTGCTTGATAGCGAACTATTTCTCTAGTTGGTGAATGCTAGAAACCTTTGTTGCCCACTAAACCCTACTGTTGTCATTCTTGGAAGTAGGTTTCAATGCTATCTATCCTTTGGTACCTTCTTTGTGTTTGCACCCAAGAGGTTACATCTGATTCACTCAAATAACTGTTACCACTTTGATACAAAGGTTTCCATAGCGAAGGATTGTTGAGAACATTGAAGCCAATAGATCAGCTGATGTCTTCACCACTTACTCGATAGACCTAGATGCTATAGTGTGGCTATCTGAGAAAGAGAACTGCACATATAGAACCTTATGTAGCTTTCCATCGATTAGCATCTGAGTGATGAGCCATCACCACTAGCGTGCACCTTGTCTTTTGGTTAGTCAGTTTTCCATCACCTTAGAGAATGTATCCTGTCCTTGCCCTAATGCTTCTTGGAAGGTTGTACTCAAGCCATTTTGGTAGAGGACTGCTTTTCAAACTTCGTTAACTAACGTAGGACCACTGCATTAACTATTCTTCTGAAGTTTGCAATCTAGTGCAATTTCGTATGTCCTGTGCTACATTCTCCTATCAAAGTAGATACCTGTGAGTAATTAGTTCATAAATCAAGGTGCTCTCCATATACAAAGAACAATCTACTATGCTAGCTTGGATTCCTCCCAAAGTAACAAATACTTCATGAAAGTCAATGAAGGAAAAATTCCTCCGACAAGAGTTCACTCCCCAATGACATGAAAGTTTGGAAAGTTGTCCTGTTACTAAAACTCATTCTCACCCTCCAAAGTACGATGAGCATAACCTTGGGTTGGATAAGGTTGATAAATAGAGCTACCACTTTTGGTGCTTCATTGTTGAAACCTCAATACAACTAGTTATGCTTACTGTCCTGATGGAGTTTGAGCAACTAAGTGCTGCCGTAGTTGTGAGTAAGTGATACATTTCTCTTCCCTTGAAAAGTCTTTCGTCCTAAATCTCGGGACGAGATTCCTTTAAGGGGGGAGGGCTGTAACACCCTAGGTGTTAGTTTGCACTAATCAACTTACATTATATGTCATGAGCATCATTCCATCATCACATAAGCATAAGCATGTCAAGTAATTATGCCCTTCTTTGTGTTTTGCTACCTAGTTGCCATTTGATGTTTGGGAGTGCTTGCTAATATAATGTCATGACATGTATGATTGTCTTTTGAACTTTGCAAATAGTTTAACTATACTTAGGATACCTAATGGAATAATGTTTATGTTGATCATTTTATCTAATTAAGCTTCTAAGTCATGGTTTGACCTAGGTGACTCTCTAGGACTGATTTATTTGACTGATTAAAATGTGTAATCTAGAAACTTTGCATGGCTGAGCACCCTTAATCAAAGTTGTAGGAAACTTTATAAGGAACAAACTTTATTTAAAGGTCAAGTCTTGAAAATATGTAGAACTTACTCAAAAATGGACTGCAAATCAGATATCCTTGCTCTAATTCATCTTTGGTCACCCATTCCTTCTCTCCTCCTATAAAACACCACCACCAGCACCTCCTTTCTTCCCCATGCCACTTCTTCTTCTCTCCACCAGCTCAAACACAGCAGCACCACCTCCACTCCTCCTCCACCTCCCTACTCATGGCGCCCTACCCTCCTCCATGAAGGGCAGCTGCTGCTGCTCCTCTTCCCCTCCATCAGCAGTAAGTGCAGCAGCCCCCTCCCTCTCCCATCTATGATTTCGGCCAGCAGAGAAAGGGAGGAGAAGGGGAAAAGAGAGGAGAAGGAGAGGAAGAAGAGGAAAGGGAGGAGGACGTCCAGCCCCTGCTAGAGGACGACGGCGACGTGCTGCTGCTCTTCCCCACGCCCTCACCCTCGATGAAGAAGATGAGGACAGCTCCAAGTTCATCTTCTCCAAACCCTAGCCATGGAGGAGCCACATCTCGATCTTCTTCTTTGCTGCATCCCTAGCCAAGATGATAGTGTTGGAGCACCCCAAGACCATGGTGAGCAAGCCCCAACCCATCTCCCTCACTTCCCCCAACCCTAGCAAGCATCTCCATGAAAGCCCTTTGCTTGTGTGCTGATTTGGACTGCTAGAACAGTTTCAGTGGTGATGATGTTTATGTGGTGATAATGATGTTTTCTGTGGATGTGGTGAATACAAAAGTTGTAGCTAATTTATTTATCTTGCTTGTCCTAAAATTTCATGACCATAGTACTGGTGGTTTAGGAGTTATGGATTTTAGAAATTTGCTGTCAGGATTTGCATGTCCTCTAGACAGATCTGAATGTGTGGCTTGTTTGACTTGTGTACTTTTGGAATCATGTCTTAGAGATAATATATTAAGTGTAGTACTTTTGTTAAGATTTCCAAAATGTCTAAGTACACTACTTTTGGTGGGCTAAATCTCTAGTTATGAGTTTGTAAACTGGAATGACTGAATCTCTCCAAATCTGGACAGAGGTGTCTTCATTAGGCTATTTGACCTCCCTAGCTGTAGAATCCTCTTGTGATGATCTTAGCAAAGTTTTAGCTAACTTTATTTACTTTCTAGAGAGTTAAGAATCTTGTTAGTTGGATGTCTAGAACTCCATTTATGGATATTCTCAGTTAGATAGCAGATTCTGTCCAAGTCTGAACAGAATTGAGTCTTGATATGGTTTGGTCTTTCAAATGTGTGAATTAACTTTGGATAATAATAGGAGAGTTGTAGACAATTACCTAACCTTTCTAGAAAGTCTAGGTTTACCTCTTTTTGATGTATATAACTCCAACTATGGTCCAAAGATATGACTGCTATGCTGCTGTCCAGAACTTGTGTTATACTTGAAGTGTTTGTCTCCACTTAGTTTGTTTTGTATGTGTAATAATGTTATTTCCTAACTTTCAGTAGTGATAGTTAAGTGGACTTAAGGCACTTTGAGCCTAATTAAGTAATTTGCAACTTAAACTTATGATGGACCATCAATAGCTAATAAATAGTTATGTATGTAAGTGCTTGAAGTTGGTCTTGATGCATACTCTATTAGTACCTTATAAGCATATTCGTGTGACTTGCTTCTACATGAATGGTCTAAATACATAGGTAACCAACTTTACATACCTCTAACCTACTGGTTGTATATGAGCTATTATAGACTACTATACACTGTTGGTATACGTTGCATACAAGTTCCTTGTTTGATCGACTTATATAAATAAATGGAAAGAGGTATGAAAATAATTTAATTAGGAGTGATCATTATGTTTTATGGTGTTTATTCAATAGATGTCAACTGTTGATAATGTTAGTTGTGCCCAATTTGATGTTTAAAACATGAGTGAAATATTATTTTCTCTATTTATTCCATTTGGAGGCTTTCTGGACAGTTTCTAGAGGTTTGATGATTGCACCTTGTTAATGATGCTTTGTGTAAAACTTGTCTATAACAAAGTTGTAGATAACTTATATATCTAGCTTGTGTTAAATTTTCATAGCTATAGCTTTTATAGTTTGTGAGTTATGGCTATGTAATGTTCAGCTTCAGAAATGGCTTCTCTCTGAAATTTCTAGACCTGATCCTATACATGTGTAATTTCGACCTCTTAAACTTGTGAATCATGCTTTGATCATTAAATATGAATTGTAGATAATTTTATAAGCTTTCCAAATTATCTTGTTGCATTTCAATTGGATAAGTATAACTCTAGTTATACCTAAATCTTGTAGCTGCTGTGTGCAGTCCAGAAATTGGTTGATTCTAGTTCTAGTTGTTTGCTTTGTGTGTTGCTATATGTGACTCATACCCTTATTGATGGTTAAGTATTATACCTGAGAGATTGTGATATTAGTGTTATATTTGATATGTTGGTTATCCTTATGTTTGGTATGATCGTGAATAGCTTGCTCCCTAATGTGTGTATGTCATCTAGTGTAACTTTGCTCTTGTATTGCTTGTTGTTTATGATGCATTGTCTACTGCACTCCCATGTATTCATACATATGCATTATACATCTCATCTAGGTACGTTAGATGAACTACGTGGAGGACTTAATGTTGGAACCAAACCCGAAGACGGTGCAAGCTAACTTGACTGACTTTGGGTCATATTCGAGGCAAGCCCCCGGAGCATTCTAAGTCTCCCACCCTTTTATAAAATGCAATTGAGTACTTTATGTTGTTTATTGCATTAAGTTATAGGAGTTGGTTGAAAACACTTGCTGCATATATATCCTCTCCTTGTCCGAAGAAATTATACCTTGAATCCTATTTAAGTTCGAGAATCGAGATAAATGCTTAGCCATGCTTAGACCGGTAGAAGTCGGGTGATTCTCTGTCATCCGCGAGATATAGGTTGTTACTTCTCTGGTCACGGTTGGCTATATGTGCTATCGTGGAAAAAGAACCAAGTGTTAAAATAAAAGAAGACCGGGCGAGGGGCTGTGGACCCTGTCTGGAGTCGATTAAGGAGCTGAGCGTTGTTTCACTCTTGGTCATGTTGAGCACGACCCAACACATAGTTGGCCCGGCCCTGTGTGCCAAGTGGCCCGCTGGCTTCGGTAGCTCAACTCAAGGCGGGGAAAGCGGGGGCGGTTGGGCAATTCGCGGGATAGCGGCATACTAGACCAAGGGCAAGCATGTATAACTGTCTGGCGTCGTCCTTGGGTTAGCATGGCTTGAACATCCTGGCTATCCGACTTTCGGTTTTTTGGCCAGCGAGAACCGGGCCCCACGCCTGAGTTGTACCAAGAGTAATCTAAGGCGACCACAGCTGGAGTGCATGCAGGGTGTGTGTTGGGAATACCCCACGAGCTCGGTTGAAATCGATTCGAATCGCCGTCTCTCCCGGATAGTGAGAACTTGACCTTGCACGGCATCGTAGAACTCACTAAATAATGATGGTTCTAATATTGATGATGATCACAATGATGGTAATGTTGATAGCTGGAATAAGCCTGATATGGTTATTAATGTTTGTATATAATCAAGTGATTGCTTAAATACAGTGCTAATCTAGATGAAAGGTTGATTAATAATAATCTCTTTGCTAGTATAATAAAATAATGCTCTCATATCACTTATGCTTTTATGCAAAATGTTGTCAAGCTAGCCCCACCTACATAAAGCCTTGCATACTCTTTGGTGTCACTTTATTTCTGTTTTATGACGGGTAAGTCTAGCTGAGTAAATTCTCGTACTCAGGGTTTATTCCCACTTGTTGCAGGTTGTGATGTATCATGAGTACTGCAAGAATTGGATGGCTCCTACCATAGCAGTGGAGTATGATCATGGGCATGATCCTTCTTATCTCTCTTGTCTCTAATGCTTTTGTTGGAATTGACCTTGGTACTGGCATGTATTTGAAATTGATTTCAATTACATCAGAGTTCTCGCGTATATTGAACTACTCTGATGTAATTGAAATCAATTTCAAATACATGCCAGTACCAAGGTCAATTCCAACAAAAGCATTTAGAGATAAGAAAGATAAGAAGGATCATGCCCATGATCGTACTCCTTCGCTAAGGTAGGAGCCATCCAAATTTTGCAGTAATCATGATACGTCACAACCTGCAACAAGTGGGAATAAACCCTGAGTACGAGAATATACTCAGCTAGACTTACCCGTCATAAACCAGAAATAAAGTGACACCAAGGAGTATGCAAGGCTTTATATAAGTGGGGCTAGCTTGACAATATTTTGTATAAAAGCATAAGTGATATGAGAGCATTATTTTATTATGCTAGCAAAGAGATTATTATTAATCAACCTTTCATCTAGATTAGCACCTATAAGCAATCACTTGATTATATACAAACATTAATAACCATATCAGGTTTATTCCAGCTATCAACATTACCATCATCATGATCATCATCAAAATTAGAACCATCATTATTTAGTGAGTTCTACGATGCCGTGCAAGGTCAAGTTCTCACTATCCGGAGAGACGGCGATTCGAATCGATTCCAACCGAGCTCGTGGGTATTCCCAATACACACCCGCATGCACCCAGCCGGTGGTCGCCTTAGATTACTCTTGGTACAACTCAAAGCGCTGGCCCGGTTCGCGTCGGCGGCAAAACCGAAAGTCGGACAGCCAGAATGTTCAAGCCATGCTAACCCAAGGACGACGCCAGACAGCTTATACATGCTTGCCCTTGGTCTAGTATGCCGCTATCCCGCGAATTGCCCAACCGCCCCCTCGCTTTCCCGCCTTGAGTTGAGCTACCGAAGCCATGCCACTTGGCACACAAGGCCGGGCCAACTATGTGTTGGGCTGCGCTCAACATGACCAAGAGTGAAACAACGCTGGCCCAGCCCCCATTGACTCGGGACAGGTCCACCGTGTCCCGCCTCGGTCTTCTTTTATTTTAACACTTGGTTCTTTTCCACGATAGCATATATAGCCAACCGTGACCAGAGAAGTAACAACCTATATCTCGCGGATGACAGAGAATCACCTGACTTTTACCGGTCTAAGCATGTCTAAGCATTTATCTCGATTCCTGAACTTAAATAGGATTCAAGGTATAATTTGCTGGACAAGGAGAGGATATATATGCAGCAAGTGTTTCCAACCAACTTCTATAACTTAATGCAATAAACAACATAGAGTACTCAATTGCATTTTATAAAAGGGTGGGAGACTTAGAATGCTCCGGGGCTTGCCTGGAATATGACCCAAAGTCAGTCAAGTTAGCTTGCACCATCTTGTGGAACATCTCCACTCCATGCGTGCACTCCCGGGTCCTTCCGTCTTCGGGATAAGTCCACCAAACACCATCTTCGGGTTTGGCTCTCACACCTCGTCCTTCACATAGTTCACCTAACGTACCTAGATGAGATGCAAGATGCAAGTACATGAATAAGAAGAATGCCAATAAAAAGATGCAGCCCTCAAGCATGCAAGACAAGCATCAAGCCACACTAGAAGATAAAAGCAATTAGAGAGCAAACTAGTCACAATCATATCAAACATTGGTATAACTAGCATATCAACATAACACCAATATACAAGATCTCAGATGTATATTACTTAACCATCAATAAAGACATGAGTCACACTTGGCAACACACAAAGCAACAACTAGAACTAGAATTAACCAATTTCTGGACTGCACACAGCAGCTACAAGATTTAGGTATAACTGGAGTTATACACATCCAAATAAAATACAATAAGACAATTTGGAAAGATTATAAAATTATCTATAATTCATCTTTAATCATCAAAGCATGATTCACAAGTTTAACAGGTCGAAATTACACATGTACAGGATCAGGTCTAGAAATTTCAGAGAGAAGCCATTTCTGAAGCTGAACATTACACAGCCATAACTCACAAAATATAAAAGCTATAGCTATAAAAATTTAACACAAGCTAGATGTGTAAGTTATCTACAACTTTGTTATAGACAAGTTTTACACAAAGAATCATTAACAAGGTGCAATCATTAAAGTTCTAGAAACTATCCAGAAAGCCTCCAAATGGAATAAATAGAGCAAATAATATTTCACTTATATTTCAAACATCAAATTGGGCACAAGTAATATTACCAACAGTTGAAATATATTGAATAAACACTAGAAAACATGATGAACACTCCTAAATAAATTATTTTCATGTACTTCTCTATTTATTTAGATAACAAGGTGACTTAAGGAGCATATATGGAACACCTAGCAAATGTGCATAGTAAATTATGAGCAAATTACAGTATCTCACATATACTCCCATTAGTCTACTGTCCAAATTTCATAGCATTTGAATAAGTATAGCAACCTCGGTGAAAAAGACAAATTGCTACAGCAATAAACCATGTGAGAGCAAGTAAATTCTAAAACTCAATAATTCCAGTAAATACATGGCCATGTTAAGCATCCATAGGTCACAACAGTATTATGCAAAAGTAAGGAAGCTCATGTCACATTCTTACATATAGGAAACATACTCAAATGAAAACATGGACATAGCTAACATTATGCAATTGCAAGATCTGAAATTTTAGGACAGCAGTAGCTCAGTCACTTCTTTAGACCATAGTTAGAGTTATATACATCAAAAAGAGGTAAACATAGACTTTCTAGAAAGATTAGGTAATTGTCTACAACTCTCTTATTATTGTCCAAGGCTAATTCACACATTTAAAAGGCCAAACCATACTAAAACACAATTCTGTCCAGACTTGGACAGATTCAGTCACTCCACTTTCCAAGCTCATAACTAGAGATTTAGCCCTCCAAAAGTAGTGTACTTAGATATTTTTGGAAGCTTAACAAAAGTACTACACTTAATATATTATCCCTAAGACATGATTCCAAAAGTACACAAGTCAAACAAGCCACACATTCAGATCTGTCCAGAGGACAAGCAAATCCTGACAGCAAATTTCTAAAATCCATAACTCCTAAACCACCAGACCTATGGTTATGAAATTTTAGGAAAAGCAAAATAAAGAAGTTAGCTACAACTTTTATATTCACCACATCCACAGAAAATATCATTATCACTACATAAACATCATCACCACTGAAACTGTTCTAGCAGTCCAAATCAGCACACAAGCAAAGGGGGCTTTCATGGAGATGCTTGCTAGGGTTGGGGAAGTGAGGGAGATGGTTTGGGGCTTGCTCACCATGGTCTTGGGGTGCTCCAACAGCTTGGCCAGGAATGCAATGAGGAAGGAGATCGAAGTGAGGCTCCTCCATGGCTAGGGTTTGGAGGAGATGACTTGGGGCTGTCCTCATCTTCTCCGGTGAGGGTGATGGTGTGGGGAAGAGCAGCAGCAGGTCGCCGTCATCCTCCATCAAGGGCTGGACGTCCTCCTCCCTTTCCTCTTCTTCCTCACCTTCTTCTCCTCTCTTTTCCCCTGCTCCTCCCTTTCTCTGCTGGCCGAAATCAGAGATGGGAGAGGGAGGGGGCTGCTGCACTTGCTGGCCGATGGAAGGGAAGAGGAGCACCAGCAGTTCCTACTCATGGAGGAGGAGAGGCAAGGCGCCATGGCTAAAGGATGGAGAGGAGGTGGAGGTGCTGCTGCTGTGTTTGTGCTGGTGGAGAAGAAGAAGTGTGGAGAGGGGAGAGGGAGTGTTGCTGCTGCTGGTATATAGGAGAAGGGAAGGGATGGTTGGCTAAGGTTGAATTTCAGCACTAATGTCCAAGTCATGGGCACTTTTGAGTATGTTCTGTACATTTCTAAGACTTGACCTTTAAATAAAGTTTGTTCCTTATAAAATTTCCTACAACTTTGATTAAGGGTGCTCAGCCATGCAAAGTCTCTAGATTACACATTTTAATCAGTCAAACAAATCAGTCCTAGAGAGTCACCTAGGTCAAATCATGACTTTGAAGCTTAATTAGATAAAATGATCAACATAAACATTATTTCATTAGGTATCCTAAGTATAGTTAAACTATTTGCAAAGTTCAAAAGATAATCATACATGTCATGACATTACGTTAGCAAGCACTCACAAGCATGAAATGACAACTAGGTAGCAAAACACAAAGAAGGGCATAATTACTTGACATGCTTATGCTTATGTGATGATAGAATGATGCTCATGACATATAATGTAAGTAGATTAGTGCAAACTAACACCTGGGGTGTTACAGCCTTCCCCCTTAAAGGAATCTCGTCCCGAGATTCAGGACGAAAGACTTTTCAAGGGAAGAGAAATGTATACTTACTCACAACTACGTCAAAAGCACTTAGTTGCTCAAACTCCATCATAGCGATAAGCATAACTAGTTGTATTGAGGGCTCAATAATGAAGCACCAAAAATGGTAGCTCTATCTATTAACCTCATCTAACAATTGATTATGCTCATCATCTTTGGAGGGTGAGATTAAGTTTTAGCAACGGACAACTTTCCGATCTTTCATGTCATGGGGAAGTAAACTCTTGTTTGATGAATTTCCTTCATTGACATCCATGAAGTATTGTTACTTTGGGAGGAATCCCAAACAGCACTGTATATCATTCTTGATAGATGAAAATCATTTGGTTCATAAATTGATTACTCACAAGTAT
Source organism: Chrysopogon serrulatus (assembly GCA_015844335.1). NCBI lineage: Eukaryota > Viridiplantae > Streptophyta > Magnoliopsida > Poales > Poaceae > Chrysopogon > Chrysopogon serrulatus. The sequence continues at coordinate 39,695 of JADLZL010004767.1, read as the reverse complement.
CTGCTAGGAGAATGTAGCATAAGCCATATGAACTTTGCACTAGACTATAGGAAACTTTGCACTAGACTGTAGTCTCTTGAAGGTACCTGTCATAATCGCCCATGTAGTTCATGAAGTTTCAAAAGCAATCCTCTACTAAAAGGCTTGAGTGCAACTTTTCAACAAAGATTAGATCAAGGACAGGAGAACATTCTCTGAGGTGATGGGAAAACTGGCTAACCAAAAGACGAGGTCTACGATTTTGATGACGGCTCATCACATAGATACCAATCGATGGAAAGCTACATAAGGTTCCATGTGTGCAATTCTCTTTCTTTGATGGCAACGCTGTAGCATCTAGGTTTATTGAGTAAGTGATGAAGACAATAGCTGATCTGTTGGCTTCAATGTTCTCAACAATCCTTCACTATGGAAACCTTTGTATCCAAGTGGTAACAGTTATATGTGGTGAATCGGATGCAACCTCTGGGCTAAAAACACAAAGAGGGTACCAAAGGATAGTGAGCAATTTGACACCTACTTTGAAGAAGAAAGACAACAAATGAGGTTTTGAGGGCAATAACTGTTAGGTAGCATATCTTGCTTCCCCGATTGATCTTTGTAAAGAGGTAGATGTATTGTGTTGTTGCATATGAGTGCTTGTTTGTGTGAGTTTGTGCTTTGAATGGTTGCTTAAACCCATTTATTGAGTTCTCAAGTGCTTGTTAAGCTGTCATGTTTGTATGGATATTTGTGGTCTAACTAGTGCCATAGTCGTAGCCTCATTTGTCCTCGGTGAGCACACAAGTGTCGAATAGCTCATCTTAGAACAACGCTTCTATCGTGATAATCGCATGGTTGTCGTCTTTGATTAAGTTCTCCATCTTAGGAACTTGTTCCTGTAGACATGATTGTTAACCTTTGAGTTTTGTGTTGTAAAAACTTGTAACCATGCCTATGTTCAAATGATAAGCCCCGGCTAGACCCTTGATGTTTGCGTATAGCATAGATGTGCACCCTTGTGAAGGTCCTAGTTTGTTTGACCAAATCAGTTGAGCTTTCGTTAGTGCCAGCCCTTGACCTTGGTTGCTTTTGCTAGTTGTAGAGACCATGACAAAATCTAAGTTGGACCTCTTAACTGTCTATCCTTTTGATGATCCGGTATGACGTTAATCCCTCATTTGTTTGATCTTGAAATCTTTTGCTTGAAAACCATGTAGTTACCGTATCAATTCCATCTCTAATTGGTATGTCAAGTTGTTGTCTTGGAAGTTTACTCAATTCATCTCGATGCTCCAAGATCTTTGTACGTCCAACATTCTTGGTTATATCAGCTTTGCCCTTGGAATTTGTTCCATTCATCTCCAACATTTCTAATTCTCGGGATGTTTATCAATCTTGATCTCATGATCTTATTTACCATGACCAAGTCTCATGTTAATCACTTACTTAATAGTTCCTTGGTGGACGTAAGGTGTGCATGAAAATAAAGCAAGAATCTCATGTTCAGTTGTCTTTGGTAGTTAATCCCTATTTTTTGGTGCCGTATTTTGACCTTGAATCACACCCTTGTTGACTCCAAATCTTGTGACTACTCTTGCTAGTTATCCCTCCTCTGATCGATGCTTGTTCTTATGATCAAATTTATGCCATTGAAGTTTCCCTTTGGGTATAAGTTCAGTAGTGGTGTTACGATTAGCATTCTATGGTGCCGTGATGATACCGAGAGCCTCCCTGTGGGTGCACACACAAGGTTGTGCTGCTTTCGGCACACACTAGTATCTAGGTTGCTAGTCATAATCCATTGCAGAAATTATACCGCTGAGATATATCTTTGTGATCTTTCCCTTGGTTATCTTCTCGTAACTTATCAGAAGATTCATATATCCACAACCCAATTGTGCTCTATGAGATTTCTCATTGGTTGTAGGCTTTGTAATGAGGTTATGATCAAGAACTAATGGTGCCATGATGAAACTGAGGGCAACCTGTGAATTGCAACCATACGGTTATGCTTGCTTTCGGACGCTGCGTGGGTATCATGGTTTTAGTCATGATCCATTACGGAACCACACCGATAAGTTATCCCATTTTGAGCTTTTCCTTGGTTACCCCTCTATTTTCATCCTAATGCCCTCGTCAAGCTTGGTGTTGTAGCACTTCCTTCTGAAGTTGTAAAGAAGATGACCTTTGAAGAACGGGTCACTGACATAAATAGAAGCCTCCACTTTATCCTGTCTGTGAGCAATGATAAACAAAGGACTCCACTTAACCCTCCCTTAAGCAGTGGAAACCTTTTTTTGCAGAGCTTTTTGATTTTGTTTTTATTGGATAAAAATGGCACACAACACTTAAAAGTTGGATCAGTTATTAGACAGCCAAAGACCGTTGGACATGTATGTTTCTTTACAAGTCACCCGATGCTGATTCCTTCCTGCTAATTCCCTGGAGTCATTTGAAGGCTACACATACCGTTAAAATCAACCCTCTCATGCTGTTGTGACCCTTTTCTTTTCAGACTTTGATGGTGATTGTCGGTGTTGGAATCAACTATAAGTTCTTGTTGTAGAAGCCGAAGCCTTAGAGCTCTTTAGTGTTGAGAGACAACTTATTAGTTACCCAAAGGAAGGATAAATCTCCAACTAGGTAAAGACTCTTTGGTAGCCATGAAGGCTAGGTCTCATAGAACGATGTTAGACAAAGGAATCTATGGTGAAGGCGGTGGTGGCTTTGCCACCCGTGCCTAAGGTGGTCGTTTGGAAACAACGGCCGGCTAGCGGCCTGATGCCCACGTCGCGGATCTGCGGCGCTAGCTTGTCGATGAGGGCGTGCTACAGTTGATCCTGCCGGTAGTCATATGCTTGTCTCAAAAGGTAAGCCATGCATGTGCAAGTATGAACTAATTGAGCGTAAGCTAGCGAATGGCTCATTAATCCGATTATAGTTTGTTTGATGAGTACGTGCTACTTTCGGATAACGTAGTAATTCTAGAGCTATCACGTTTCAACAAACCCCGACTTCGAGGAGGCGCATTTATTATAAAAAAGGCGGCGCGGCTGCGCTCGGCGGTCCGAGGTGATTCATGATAACGCGGCCGGATCGCCGGCCCTGCGTGCGGCCGGCGCATCATTCAAATTTACCCCTATCAACTTTTGATGGTAGGATAGGGGCCTACCATGGTGGTGGCGGGTGGCGGAGGGAGGGTTGCGATTCGGAGAGGGCACGAGAAAGCGGCTACCACATCAAAAGGAAGGCGGCGGGCAAATTAAATCGACCCGGGGAGGTAGTGACAATAAATGACACCGGGGGAGGTAGTGACAACAAATCCCTTAAACGAGGATCCATTGGAGGCAAGTCTGGTGCCCGGCAGTAGCGCGGTAATTCGGCTCAATAGCGTATATTTAAGTTGTTGCGTTAAAAAAGCTCGTGTAGTTGGACCTTGGGCGTCGTCCGGTCGCCTCACGGCGGAACCGACCTACTCGACCCATACCGCGGCGATGCGCTCACGGCCTTAATTGGCGGGTCGTGCCTCGTATTTGTACTGAAATTAGAGTGCTCAAAGCAAGCCATCGCTCACAGATACATTAGCATGGGATAACATCATAGGATTCGGTCCCTATTGTTGGCCTTCGGAGGTTGGAGTAATGATTAATAGGGGCGATCAGAGGGGCATTAAAGTATTTCATAGTCGAGGAGGTGAAATTCTTGGATTTATGAAAGGCGAACAAGCTGAAGCATTTACCTGGAATGTTTTCAAGTAATCAGAGCGAAAGTTGAGGCTCGAAGGCGATCGGATCTTAGTCTGGTCACCGACCATAAGCGGTGCCGACCGAGGATCGGCGGATCACACTAACCTAGGACTCACGCGGCACCTTATGAAATCAAAGTCTTTGGGTTTCCGAGTATGGTATAAAGGCTGAAACTTTTAAAGGAATTGACGGAAGGGGCACCACCCGAGGCGTGGAGCCTGCGGCTTAGTGACGACTCAACACGAAGCACGAGGTCTGAGGATTAATGATTTGAGAGCTCTTTCTTGATTCTATAGGTGGTGGTGCATGGCCGTTCTTAGTTGGTGGAAGCGGTATGCAGTTAATTCCGTTAACGAGCAGAGACCTCGGCCTGCTAACTTAGCTATGCCCGAAGACATCTCGCGGCTAGCTGCTTAGAGGACATGGCGTTTAGTACGGAAGTTTGAGGCAATAGCAGTGCTGTGATGCTTGCTTAGATGGGCCGCCCGCAGCAGCGCTTCTGGCGATGTATTCAACGAGTATATGGCAGCAGCGGCAGGGCCGGGCCAATCTTGGGAAATTTCATCGTGATAGAGAGGGATAGATCATTACAATTGTTGGTCTTCAGCGAGGAATGCCTAGTAAGCGCGGTCATCGGCTCGCGTTGACTTCGTCCACGCCTTTTGTACACACCGCGTCGCTCCGATTGAATGGTCGGTGATGTTCGGACCGGCGGCGGCCGAGGCGGATTCGCGCCCCCGGCGTCGCGAAGTCCATTGAACCTTATCATTTAGAGGAAGGAAACAAGTAACAAAGGTTTCACAGTAGGTGAACTGCGGAAGGATCATTATCGTGACCCTTAAACAAAGCTTGAGGCCGCGAGCGAGTCTCTCGTGCCATGGGGCCTCGGCTTGAAGCCAAAGGCCTGACTTCGGCGGAGGGGCCGCCCAGCAGGCACGGCGCCCAGGGCGTCAAGGAGCACTTGTATTGCCTCGGGCCGGTCGCTCGCCTTCGGCTCCCAAGCGGCGTGATGGCCCCAATCCCGACTCTCGGCTTGGCGGATATCTCGGCTCTGCGCCAGGTGAAGAAGCATTAAGCAAAATGCGATACTGGTGCGAGAATCCAGCGAACCATCGAGTTTTTGACATGAAGTTGCTTGGGAGCCTTCGGGCAGGGGCACGTCTACGTCACGCCAGGCACTCCAACCCACCAGGTAAGGGAGGGGCGTGGTGTTGTCCCAGAGTACCCCTTGGCCTTGGTGGCAGTTAGGCTGCCGTGAGTGTGTCGAGCACGGCAAAACTGATTAGGCGACACTAAAGTTTGTTCAGTGCGGCGCCCGGCCTGGCGGCCGGCGTGTCGGCCGCGGGACCACATCTAGCACCCTTGGCGCCACGCCGCTCGGACCGCTGACAGGTCGGTCGGGACTACGGCGAAGTTTAAACATATATAAAAATAAGCGGAGGAAAAGCTTTAAAATTCCCCCTAGTAGCAGCCGGCGGCTTAGGGACGGCCAGCTGGAAATCGGGTGAAAGCCGCCACTGCGGGTAACTATATGAATTACGGAGAGGCGTCCCTCGGCCAGGACCGGGCCCAAGGATTCCCTGAAAGGGACGCTGGGAGGGTAGAGCCGTCGGCCGGACCACTGTCACTTTCCACGGTAGATCAGCAGGTAGAGGTTGTTTGAGGAATGCGACCCAAATCGAGGCGGTAAACTCAGATCAAAAAAAGAAAAAAAGGCTAAATACGAGGCGAGAGGCAGATAGCGAACAAGTACCGCGAGGGAAAGATGAAAAGGACTTTGAAAAGAGAGTCAAAGAGTGCTTGAAATTCTTGGAGGAAGCGGATGGGGGGCGCGTGCGCCCGTGTATAAATTATATCTGGAAACATTTCCTATTTTGGTCGCCAAATCGTATTCGGCGTGAGCTGTGTCGGCAGCATAGCCAGCCTAAATTACCCCGGCCGGCCGTCGTCGGCTTGCAGCTGGTATCCAGCGCCCGCAAGGCGCCTCAATGACTACTTATTTAGCGGCTTTCACTTGGCTCCCCATCAGAGCGAATCTTGAAACACGGACCAAGAGTCGACATGCGTGCTGCGAGAGTCGGCGGGTTACGAACTGGGATGCGCAAGGAAGGCGACGGCGGCGGGAGGCCTTCACGGGCCGCTGGCGACTTGATCTTACGTGAGGGATTCGAGTTGGAGCTGCGCTTGTCGGGACGAAAGATGGTGAACTTATGCACGCGAGGCGCAGCGACGGAGGCTTGGTGGAGGCTCGGCGATCTTGGCCGTGCACCGTCGATTAGGTCGCTTGGGTATAGAGGCGAAGACTAATCGAACCATCTAGTAGGCTGGTTCCCTCCGAGTTTCCCTCGAGGATGAAATTTGGAGCCCATTACGAGTTCTATCGGGTAAAGCCAATGATTAGAGGCATCGGGGCGCGCGCCCTCGACCTATTCTCAAACTTTAAATAGGTAGGGGCCAGCACGGCTCCGGTGAGCCGCGCGCTGCACTCGAGGCTCCAAGTGGGGCCATTTTGAGTAGCCGGGCGTGCGGGATGAGCCGGAGGCCGGGTTGCGGCTTGCCGAAGCTCAAGGCCACAATCTAGAACCCACAAAGGGTGTTGGTCGATTAAGACAGCAGGGCGGTGGTCATGGAATCGAAATCCCTTTAAAGGAGGTGTAACAACTCACCGCCGAATCAACTCAGCGAAAAATGGATATGCTGGAAGCCGCCACGACACACCCGCCATGCAGGGCGAGCCATGCCCCGGCGCGAGTGGCGCCGGGCGGCCGCAAAACCGGCCCTTGAGCTTTGGGCGGGCTTGGCCGGAAGTGGTGCAGACTCTTGGTGGTAGTAGCAAATATTCAAATGAGAGAGCTTTGAAGGCCGAAGAGGAGAAAGGTTCCATGTAGGCGGCGCACACATGGGTTAAGCCGATCCCTAAGGGGCGAGGTAACCCGGCCGAGATAAGCGCGATCAGCAGCGATCCCAAAGGAATCGGGTTAAGATTTCCCGAGCCGGGGCGTGGCGGTTGGCTTGGCGGCGTTAGGAAGTCAAGAGCAGCCCGGCCCGAGAAACCTAAAGGAAGAGATTATCTTTTACCCTTAACAGCACCAACCACAGGGGTCCAGTTCAGCCGGAGATCCGTGATCGAGAGGAAAACACCCTTGCATCCCTTGTCGATGCGCCCAGCGGCATGCCAAAAAATCGAGAGGAACCGAGAAATGCAGATCCGCCTTGCGGTCGTACTCATAACATCGGTCTCAAGGTGAGCGACCTACGGCCAGTGGAACAATGTAGGCAAGGGAGTCGGCAAAGCGGATCGTAACCGGAAAAGGATTGGCTCGAGGGGTTGGGCTCGGGGTCAGGCCAGAACCCGTCGAAATTGCCGGCGGGTGCTGTTTGCTCGCGGGCACTTTCTTGATGCCAGCTTTCGAGGGGGCAGGCAGGGAAACGGCCTCTCAGGGGGCACTTCCGGGCGTCGAACATAGCCAGGCTTCGAGGCGAAATGGAACGAGGGAATCCCGGCCCATTTATTAAAACAAATAAAATGCGATGGTCCTCGCGGATGCGTACCAATGTGATTTACGCCCGTGCTCAAAGTGAAGAAATTCAACCAAGCGCGGGTAAGCGGGGAAGTAACATGACTCTCTTTAAGGTAGCCAGTACACTCAATCATCTAATTAGTATTGATGCCATAGAAGGATTAGCGAGATTCCCATTGCATCCTTGTCTCATCAGCGGAGATATCCATGACCAAAGGGAGCGAGGCTTGGCGAGGAATCGGTAGAAGAGAAGACCTGATGAGCTTGACTCACAATTACGACTTTGTAGAGGAAATGACTTTGAGAGGTAGCCAGGATAAGTGTAGCCTGAGGCGCAAGTGAGGAAATACCACTACTTTTAGCGTTATTTTTACTTGATTCACGTGAGGTTGGAAGCGAGGGCATCGCGCTCCTAGCTCAAGGCGGAGCCTCGTCCCGGGCCGATCCCGAGCGGAGAGAACATTGTCGGAGTGGGGAGTTTGGCCCAAGGAGGCACATACGATGTTAAAAGAGATAGCGTGATGTCTAAGAATGAGCCTCAACGCGAAACCCAAGTCAAGTGTATCGGAACAAAAGGGTACTTCGTTTGATTCGAGTACTGCAGTCTGAATATCGAGGCAGTGCGAAAGTACGTGGCTTCATCGATCGCTTTAGACCTACGGAGTTTGAAGCTGAGGTGTCGAGGAAAAGTTACCACCGGGGATAACGGCATGGCGGCCAAGGCGTTCATGACGTTGCTGATCCTTGATGTAAAATATTCCTATCATTGTGAGCGAGAATTCACCAAGTGTTGGATTGTTCACCACGATAGGGGAGCGTGGTGGGTTTGCAGGCGGAGTAAAGTGAGGCAGGGTTAGTTTTACCCTACTTGATAGCCAGGTGCGCGATAGTAATTCAGCCACAATGCGAGGAGGAACGTTGATTCACACAATTGGTCATCAGCTTGGTTGAAAAGCCGATGTATGAAACTTCACAAGTGTCTTAGGATTGTATTTGACGCCTCTAAGTCGGGGTAAACTGGCAACAAGCGTGCCGCCTTCGCCAAAACCACATTGAGGCGTTCGCGCCCCAAGAGCGACTTAAGCACTGACGGGGGCATTGTAAGTGGCGAGTGGCCTTCTTTGCCCGCGATCCCGCTGAGATCGACCTGGCATTCGCAGTTCGTCCCTCCCACCGCTGCCCCGCTTGGGGTCGGGGCTCGCCCAGCGTGATGAGGCTCGGTGTAGAAACCCGGCTAAGGCCAGAGGCGCCAGAGCCGGCTAAGTCCCCAAGTCACCGCATAAGCGGCAAGTGTGGCAGCATGGTTGCGTGGCGAGGCGTGGGTTGGTCCAACGGCGCAAGTCATCGGGCAAGTGTGATGCATGGTTGTGTGTGGCAAAGGAATAGAGCCAAGTCCCCAAGAATCCCAGCATAGCCCGGAAGTGGCAACGCATGGTCGGCGTGGCGAGGAGCCTAGCCAAGTCCCATATTTTTACCGAGTCATCGGGCTGCCGATTAGGTGTGGCAAAAAGAATCATTAAGTCCCCAAATTCTGCTACATAGTGTGACGCTGTGGATTTCAAATGGCCGAGCCTGGCCAAGTCAACTACAGATTATCGGGCAAGTGTGATGCACGATTAGGTGGCAAAGTGCGGGCTCACCTAATCGGCTAAGGAATCCCAATGCAGCGTAGCAAGTCCCGTACTCACTGCAAATGGCCAGTGCGGATGGAGGCCGGCCCAGCCGCTTGTACCTACGGGGCAGCGCCCCGCCAAAGTGGCTGGAGTCCCAAGAAGTCGCATAGTGCCCAAATGGTCCCCTTCGCCATAGCGGCTCACTTACGGGCCACGAGGAGGCCTAGCAGACTCGGCCGTGAGGGAGTGAAATAATAGCTAGAAGTCCCCTCGTGGAAGGCCAGCGGCAGGGAAAGCAGGTGGCAGCCGAGAGCGGGCCAAAAGCGAGGCCTCGGGCCGGGCCACAGCGGAGCCACAGCAGGCCACAGAGAAGCGAGGGCAGGGACCCGCCACCGAGGTGGCCCACGGAGCCGGGACCCACCATGAGGGCCCCACCCCCCAAGTCAAACTGGTCCATCTTTGAGTTAGCGACAAAATAAAAGCGACTCTGAGGCGGCACCGCTGTCCACTGAGCAAGACAAGCGAAAGTCACCAGTTTCATTTGTTTGTGAAGGCAAGCTGCTAGGAGCAAGGAGGGGGATGCCCTACAGTATAGTAATTGTGAAGTTTGCGGCTGGGTGAGAAATGGGAACCACTTGAGATCACTCGTGTTTCCTCGGGACTCGCTCTCGCGCCGCTCGCCTGATGTCATGTCTGGCCGCGGCCAGCCTTGGCCAGGCGGCTAGCCGTGGCACAGCCCCGGCCAGTCATGGCCAACCATCACATACGCTGGGTGGATATGGCTACAGCTAACATGGCGGACGCCAATCTTTCGATTGCCGCATGCGGTGGCTAATGTTTGGGAACTCACGGCCTCCTGGCTGGCGGTAGCCTTCGGTGGCCTGCCTCGGCGGGCGGCCGCTGGCCGCTGGGCGGCTGGTGTGGCCGCGTGTGGCTACGACCATGCCTCCACCTGTGGCTGGCTGGTGGCCTTCGGCAGCCTGCTTCGGCAGGCTGCTGCGGGCTGCTGGCTGGCCTCGGGAGCCAGTCGTGTGGCATGGTAGCTCATGGCCTCCTTGGCCGGCTGGTAGCCAAAGGCAGCTCTTCGGCAGGCTGCTGCTGGCCAGCGGCTGGCCGCCTAAAGGAAGCCAGCGAGGTTTCTCTCGATGCCTCTCTGGCTGGCTGGTAGCCATGGCGGCCTGCTTCAGCGGGCTGCTGCTGGCCACAGGCTTTGGCTGGGGAGCTGGTTGTAGCCATGACGTGGCCTCGTGGCGGCTGGTGGCTTTTGGTGGCCTGCTTCGGCGGGCTACTGCGGGCTGCGCCCCAGCTGCTGCGGGAAAGCGGCAGGGGGCTGCTTAGGCTCAGGAGTGCCATGACGTCGCCGACAGCGTGGTGGCGGTGGTGGCTTGCTTGGCACAGCGAGTTGCACCGAGGCTGGCGAGGAGAGGTGGCCGAGGAGCCCACGACCAAACATGTCACAGAGGAACACGCAGAAGCTTTACCTGCCACGCTCTTAGTCCATGTTCTCAATACATTTGGTCGGTTCGGTTCGGTTCGGTTGTTGAGGATACGCTATGTTCCCAATACATTTCGGAAGGTCGGTGGTTCGGATTCGGTTGGTGCAGCTTGGGTTGCTCTCGGCGCTACGGCTGGACCTTCGGTTGCCGTCCTTGCAAGTAGACTCACTAGATGGCGGAGGATACTGGGTGGCTTGAAGTGGCGGCTACGCTGGCGCATGAGATTGTCTTAGACTGTGGCTGCTAGAGGACCCCGCCCGTCTGGCGGCCGACTCTAACATGTCCCCTTGGTCTTGCGAGGCTTTTTTGTTACTGCTTTGCAGCAAACTGCGTGCCGCTACGTTCCGCGGAAGTTGCATTCGCTACTGCGTTGCCCAGCAGCCGTCGAGAGCACCCTCGGGTATGCCTGCGTCGGCTCGCCTTCCTTGGCGTTGCCTCGTGGTCTCGTTCGCTAAGAACAATTTGCCACCAAGGACACCTCGCTTGCGCTTTTTGGTCTCGGATGGGCGTGGTGAAGGCCGGTGGTGGCTTTACCACCCGGTGATGCCTACCGTCCGTTTGGAAACAACGGCAGCCTAGCCGTGATGCCCGTCGCGGATCACCGGCGCTAACTAATCGATGAGGCGTGCTACAGTTGATCTGCCCATTAGTCATGCTTGTCTCAAGATTAAGCCATGCATGTGCAGTATGAACTAATTGACGTGAAGCTGCGAATGGCTCATTAAATGTCGGTTATAGTTTGTTTTGATGAATTACGTGCTACTCGGATAACCGTGAGTAATTCTAGACTATCGTGCAACAAACCCCGACTTCGGGAGGAAGCATTTATTAGATAAAAGGCGGCCTTGAGGGCTGCTCCGCTGATCCAGATGATTCATGATAACTTGGCCGGATCGCTTTTGACCCTGCGTCGCGACGGCCTCATTCAAATTTACGCCCTATCGCTTTTCGATGGTAGGATAGGGCCTACCATGGTGTGGTGGCGGGTGGCGGAGGGTGGGGTTGATTCGGAGGGGAGCCTGGCAGCGGCTTACCACAGGAAAGGAAGGCCCCGGCGGCGCAAGTACCCAATCGACACGGGGAGGTAGTGACAATAAAAATAACAATACAGGCGCGTTAGTTAATGCGAGTGGAATAGTACAATCTAAATCCCTTAACGAGGATCCATTGGAGGCAAAATGCGGTGCCGGCCGCGGTAATTCCGGCTCAATAGCGTATATTTAAGTTGTTCTTGCGGTTAAAAAGCTGCGTAGCGGATTGGACCTTGGGCGAATTACGGCGGTCTCACGGCGGGGAACCGACCTACTCGACCCATACAGGCGTGCGCTCACGGCAATTGGCGCCTCGGCTGAAGAAATTAGAGTGCTCAAAGCAAACTTCGCCGCTCTGGATACATTAGCATGGGATAACATCATAGAGATTCCGGTCCTATTGTGTTGACGCCGGGATCGGAGTAATGATTAATAAGGAGACGATCGGGGGCATTAAATATTTCATAGTCGGAGGTGAAATTCTTGGATTTATGAAAGGCGAACAACTGCGGCATTTATGAGATGTTTTCATTAATCAGAGCGAAAGTTGGGGCTCGAAAGGCCGATCGAGATACCGTCCTAGTCTCAACCATAAGCGATGTAAAGGCCGGGGATCGGCGGATGTTGCTTATGGACTCCTTGACTCTTAATCAAAGTCTTGGGTTCCGGGGGAGTATGAGTCGCAAAAGAAATTTGAAACTTAAAGGGAATTGACGGAAGGGCACCACCGGCGTGGAGCCAGCGGCTTAATTGACTCCCAACACGGAAACTTACCGAGGTCCCGAACATAGCAAGGATTGGCAGGGGAAGCTCTTTCTTGATTCTATGGGTGAGGAGGTGGTGCATGGCAGCAGTTCTTAGTTGGTGGAGGCGATTTATGCAGTTAATTCAGTAGCAAACCAGACCTCAACTGCTAACTAGCTATGCGGAGCCATCCCTCGCGGCTAGCTTCTTAGAAGGACTATATGGCGTTTGACCCACGGAAGTTCAGAGGCAATAACAGGTCTGTGATGCCTTTAAGTGTTAGACGCCGCAGCGGCGCGATGTATTCACTTGAGAGTATATATAGCCTTGGCCAGAGCGAGGGCCGGGAATGATCTTGGGAAATTTCACTTCATTGATGGGGATAGATCATTACAATTGTTGGTCTTCAGCAGAGGAATGCCACAATGTGAGGTCATCATTTCCTTCGTCCACGCCCTTTGTACACCGCCAGAGTCGCTCCTACAGGTGAATGGTCGGTGGGAAATTGTGGGATCAGCGGCCCCGTGAGGAGGCGGTCGCCGCCCAACGTCCATGAAAGTCCATTGAACCTTATCATTTAGAGGAAGGAGTCGTGGCTCTGGGTTTTTTCCGTGGTGGTGCCTAGCGAGGAAGGATCATTGTATCGTGACCATAAACAAAAACAGACAGCGGCCAGCGAGTCTCGTTTCTCGCGTGGGCCTCGGCCCGACCAGGGCCCGAGAGGAGCTTCGGCGGAGGGCGCACCAGCAGGCTCTGGCGCCGCCTTAGGCGTCCAAGGAGCTGCAGCATTGCCTCGCCCGAGCGACAGTCGGGAGGCTGTGCATGCCGGCTCCAGCGGCCGGGTATGATATTTTTAATCCCACACGACTCTCGGCAGCGAGATATCTCGGCTCTCGCATCGATGAAGAGCGCGTATGGAAATAAGGCCTGGTGTGAATTGCGGAATCCCGCGAACCGGTTTTTGAGCATAAGTTGCGCAGGGCCTTGGCCGGGGCACTTGCGCGTCTGGCGTCACGCCAAAGACACTCCCAACCCACCAGGTGGGGAGGGACGTGAAATTTGTCCCAGAGTGCCCTTGAGCGCGGTGGGGCCGAACCAGAGGCTGCTTAGGCTGAATGCGTCGGAGCACGCGACCTACGTGAGGTGAGGCGACACTAAGTTGTTCTCGGTGCGGCGCCCAGAGCCACTTGCATGACCGGCGTGTCGGCCCGCCGGGACCCATCCCCCAACACCTTGACACGCCCCGCTCGGACCGCGACCCAGTGGAGTCGGGACTACCGCTGAGTTTGTATATAAAATAGAAGCGGAGGAGAAGAAACTTACAAGGATTCCCCCTAGTAGCAGCCGAACCGGGACCAGCCCGGCTGAAATCGGGTAACCCTTCAATTGTAGTGCAGGAGGCGTCCTCGGACGAAGACCCAAGTTCCCTGGAAAGGGGCGCACAGAGGAGTGAGCCCGTCCGGCCGGACCACTGTCGCTTTCCTGGCCTTGGGCGTGTCGAGTGGCGGGTTGTTTGGGAATGCAGCCCCAAATCGGGCGGTAAACTCCGTCCCGAGGCTAAATCTGAGGCGAGACCGATGGCGAACAAATGCAGGGAAAGATGAAAAGGACTTTGAAAAGAGAGAGTCAAAGAGTGCTTGAAATTGCGGGAGGGAGGCGGATGAGGGGGGGGTGGCGTGCGCCCCACGCGTATCTTGAGCAGCTCCTGGCGGTCGCCGTCGGCTCGGGCGTGGGCCCCATTTATCGGCAGCTGACTAAGCAAACCCCTAGGTGCCCGGCCGTCGTCGGCTGCAGCCGACATCCAGCGACGCCGCAAAGCCCGGCTAGCGGCTGCCAAGCGGCACCGCCTCCCCCATCCGACCCGTCTTGAAACACGAGGGGAACCAAGAGTAAGGCATGTGCGAGTCGGCGAGGTTGAAACCTGGGATCACGCAGAGGCGGCGAGGGAGGCGCTGGGCAGCGGCAGCGACCACGATCTTGTGAAGGGTTGAGTTGGAGCACGCTTTGGTAGGGACGAAAGATGGTGAACTATGCGGCGGGCGGCCGGAGAAGCTACGGTGGAGGCTCGACGTCTTGACGTGCAAATCGTTAGATGGGCTTGGGTATGAGGCGTAGAACCATCTGTTAGGCGGTTCCTCAGAAGTTCCTGCAGGGATGGCTGGAGCCCATTCAGAATTTCTATCGGGTAAAACCCAATGATTTAGAGGCAGCCGAGGCGCAGCGCCCTCATTATTCTCAAACTTTAAATAGGTGGGGCAGCTTTCAGGTGGCGCCAGGAATCTGAGCTCAGTGATGGGCCATTTTGGTAAGGCTGGCGTGCGGAGGTTGAGCCAGGAGCTTGATTCTGATGCCGGCTAGCAGCTAACCTAGAACCCACAAGGGTGTTGGTCGATTAAAACCCCGGCGGGGCCGGTGGTCATGGAAGTCGAAATCCCGCTAAGGGTGTGTAACAACTCACACCCGGGGGAATCAGCCAGGAAGGATGGATGGCGGCTGGCCGACCCACCGACCACCATGCAGGCGGCGCCATGCCCGATGAGTAGGCCTTGGCGGCGCCGCAAGCCGAGGCGCGGCTGGGCGGAGGCGTGCGAATCTTGGTGGTAGTAGCAAATATTCAAATGAGAACTTTGGAAGGCCGAGAAGAGGAGAAGGTTCCATGTGAGCGGCACTTGCACATGGGTAAGCCGATCCTAAGGGACGGGAAGTAACCCGGCCGGATAGCGATCCAGCGATCCACGAGAATCGGGTTAGATTTCAGCCGGGCATTAGCGGTCAGCCCGGCGTTAGTCCGGGCGGAGAGGGCAGCCCGTGAGGGGGGCACGAGGAAGAGTTATCACTACGCTTAACGGCACGCCAACCCACAGGGTCCGATTCGGCCGAGCTAGGGTCAAGCGGTCGGAAAGAGCACCGCTACGTCGCGCGGTGTCAGGTCGCGCCCAGACCCTTGAAATCCGGGAGGGGCAGGAAGTGCGAATCCACGCTCGAGTCGTACTCATAACCGCATCAGTCTCCAAGGTGAGCGACCTCGGCCAATGGAACAATGTAGGCAAGGGAAGTCGGCAAAAGCGGATCCAAGTATTAACCCGGAAAAGATTGGCTCGAGGTTGGGCTCGGGGTCCCGGCGAACCCACGATAAATTCGCGGCCAGGACTGCTTTCGAGCTGCTCGCTTGGCTGGGCGGGCGCGCGTGCCAGCTTTCAGGGGACGGACCAGGAGCGGCCTCTCGAGCCCGGGCGTCGAACAACCGACTTCGAAGCTGGGCACGGACAAGGGAATCCGGCATTTAATTAAAACAAAAGCATTCGCGATGGTCCTCGGATGGCGGCGCAATGTGATTTCTGCCCGGTGCTCTGAATGTCAAAGTGAAGAAATTCAGCCAAAGCGCGGGTAAACGGCGGGAGTAACTATGACTCTCTTAAGGTAGCCAAAATGCCTCGTCATCTAATTGGTGACAGCATGAATGGATGCTTGAGATTTAACGTCACTGTCTACTATCCCGATGAGAGCCTGACCAAGGAGCTGGGCTTGGCGGAATCGTGAGGGGAAAGAGACCTGTTGAGGCTTGACTCTAGTCGACTTTGTGAAATGACTTGAGAGGTGTGGGATAAGGAGTGGGGCAGCCGGAGGCGCAGAGTGAAATGCCACTACTTTTTAACGTTATTTACTTGTTCAAAGTGAGTTGGGCAGGGGCATCGCCCCACTCCTTTTTAAGCTCTAGGCTGAGCCTCGTCGGAGATCGAGCGGAGAACATTTGTCGGTGGAGTTTAATTTGAGGCGGCACATACATTAAAGAATACTTTGCGGTGTCCTAGATGAAGCTCAACGAGCAATCTCGTGTGGAACAAAGGGTAAAAGCTAGTTTGATTACGTGCAGTCTGATAGTGGCAGTGGCCCCTGCTCAGTCCTTTTAGAACCTTCGGAGTTTGAAGCTAGAGGTGTCGGAAAGTTACCACGGGGATGGCTTTGTGGCGATAGCGTTCACTTGACGTTGCTTTTGATCATGATGTAGAGCTCTTCCCCTATCATTGTGGCGGGGAATTCACGAAGTGTTGGATTGTTCACCCACCCGATAGGGAGCATTAATTTGGAGTTTTAGACAGAGTAGGTTAGTTTACCCTCACCGATGGCCAGGTGCGATAGTAGTCAACTGTACGAGGCGGATTTGATTCACACAATTGGTCATCGCTTGGTTGAAAGTCTTGTGGCTTGCAAATATGGGATTATGGTGAGCATCTCTAAGTCGAGAATCAGCTGTGACCCGCTTTGTGCACTTCGCCCCAGACCCACATTGATAGGGCGTTCGCTGAGGCAAAATGCCATTGAAGCGACCCGCCCGGCAAGAGCATGCCAGCGGCACGCCTGCTCCCTTTAGCGAGGCGGGGGAGATCCTTTTCTTGACGACTTAAAAGCGCGACGGGGCATTGTGAGGTGGCGAGTGGCCCCTTGCGCCCACGATCCCGAGATCGACCATTCGCACGGATTAGTCCCTCTACTCCACTCCCCACCCGGAGGTCGGGGCTGGCGCCCGCTCCTCCAGGAGCCAGCCAGAAGTGACTAGGCCACCGGTAGCCGGAGAAATAGGCTAAGTCCCAAGTCACCGCATAGCGGCAAGTGTAACCTTGTAGTTTAGCATTGAGGCGTGGGTTGGTCTAGCCGGCGCAAGTCATCGGGCAAGTGTGATGCATGGTTGTGTGGCAAAGAATCGGCCAAGTCCCCAGTCACGCATAGCGGAAAAGTGGCAGCGCGTAATTCGCGTGGCGGTAGCTAGCCAAGTCACGCTACAAGTCATCGGGCTGCCCGGTCGTGTGGCAAAAGAATGGCTAGAAGTCCCCAGAGTCACTACATAGTGTGACGCACTTGTGGTTCAGTGTGAGCCTAGCCAAATCAACGCTACAAGTTATCGGGCAAGTGTGATGCAATGCAGTCGTGTGGCAAGTCGCGGGGCTCACCTAATCGGCTAAGTCCCAATGCTGCAGATCCGCCTACCATGGCAAAGTGCGGATGGGGAGGAGGCGCCACGCTTGTACCTACGGGGCCGCCAAAGTGGCTAAGTCCCAAGTCACTACATAGTGCCCAAGTAGTCCCTTCACGCCATAAAAAGCGGCTCCTTTTTGAACCCACGGGGAGGCCACAAACGGGCCTCAGCCGTAGTGAAATAATAGGCTAGAATCCCGCTCGGCGAAGCTGACGGGGGCCAGTGACAACGGCGAAGCAGGCCAAAAGCGGACCTCGGGCGGAAGCGAGAGATACCTTATGAAGGAGCCACGGGCGGAGCCAGCGAGGACCCGAACCCCCAGGACCGCCCCACGAAGGGGACCCCGCGAGGGGGGATACCACACCCCCAATCCAACCTAGGTCCATGCTGAGAGTTAGCGACAAAATAGCGACTCTTTGAGGCGGCACCGCTGTCCACCCCGACAAGAACACCGGGAAGCGAAAGTCACACGGATTTCCATGTCCTCAAAAGTGTATGTTTTACGTGAAGGCAAGCGCTAGAACTTACGGGAGGGATGCCCCACGGTATAGTAGGTGAGGGGTTGCGGCTGGCTGAGAAATGGGGCTCCGCAGATCACTCGTGTTTTCCTCCGGGCTCGCTCTCCGCCTCGCACCCCGGTGGCCAGCCATGTCTGGCCGCGGCCAGCTCCCATGGCCAGCTTTCGGCTGGCCCCATTGGCCCAACCATTCATGGCCCCCATCATGCAGCACTGCTGGTGGCTATGGCTGGCTAACGCTGGCCGGACGCCAGTGCTCGGTGCCGCATACGTGAACTAATGTTTTGGGAACTCACGGCCTCCTTGGCTGGCCGGTAGCCTTCGGTGGCCTGCTTCGGCGGGCTGCCGCTGGCCGCTGGCGGCTGGCTGGTGGCCGCGTGTGGCTACGACCATGCCTCCACCTGTGGCTGGCTGGTGGCCTTCGGCGGCAGCCTGCTTCGGCCGAGGCTGCTGCGGGCTGCTGGCTGGCCTCGGGAGGCCAGTCGATCGTGTGAGCTCATGGCCTCACTTGGCCCCGGCTGGTAGCCAAAGGCGGCCTTGCTTCTGGCTTCAGCTGCTGCTGGCCACTGGCTTTGTTTCTAAAGAAGGAAGACCAAGCGAGGGGTTTATGCTCGATGCCTCTGGCTGGCTGGTAGCTAATGGCGGCCTGCTTCCGGCGGGCTGCACTGCTTGCTGGCCGCAGGCTGGCTGGGGAGGCTGGTTGTAGCCATGACATTGGCCTCTCGTGGCGGCTGGTGGCTTTCGGTGGCCTGCCGGGCGGGCTGCTGCGAGGCTGCTGGCTGCTGCGGGAGGCGGCGGGGGGACACACAACCGCTCCAAGTGCCATGGCGTCGCCCGACCTTGGCCGGTGGCCGGTGGTGGCTTGCCCGGCCGGGGCTCTTTGCCGAGGCTAGCTGAGGTGGCCGGGGGGGCCCACGACCAAACTGCTCTGAAAGGGAACCTGCAAGCTTTACCCACGCTCTTAGTCCATGTTCTCCAATACATTCGGAAGGTGATTCGGTTCGGTTCGGTTCGGTTGAGTACGCTATGTTCCCAATAATACATTCGGAAGGTCGGTCGGTTGCGGTTGAGTTGGGGTTGATACGCTTGGATTTGCTCTCGGCGCCCCTACGTGGACCTTGAGTTTGCGATCCTTGCAAGTAGACTCGATGTAGCGCGGAGGGATGCTGGGTGAGAAAGCTTAGCAGGTGATGGCGGCTGGCTGGCGCATGAGTTGTCTTGGACACATTTGCTAGGGGACCCCGCCACGTCGCAGCGGCCGACTCCTAGCGCTTTGTGTCCATGATCGCTACTTGAACTGTTGCACTGCTAGCGCGACAAGTGCTGCGTTACGCTACCCGTTCCACGGGAAGTTGCATTAAAGCTACGTTGCCTTAAGTCGAGGCACCCTCGGGTGTGCCTCGTCGGCTCTAAGCTGGCTTGCCCTCTCGTGGTCTCGTTAGCTGAAGCGAGGAGGCTGCAGAGACACCTAAAGCTTTTGGTCTCGGATGTGGCTGACGGTGAGGCGGTGGTGGCTTTGCCCGGTACTAAGATTTGGAAAACGACGGCTAGCCGGTGATGCCGATGCGGCTAGATGAGGGCGTGCTACAGTTGATCTGCCCGGTAGTCGCCTTCTTGTCTCAAAAGATTAAACCATGCATGTGCAAGTATGAACTAATTGACTGACAAGCTAGCGAATGGCTCATTAAATCGATTATAGTTTGTTTGATGATGCGTGCTACTTTCGGATAGTAGTAATTCTAGAGCTATACGTGCAACAAACCCCGGGGAGGCGCATTTATTAGATAAAGGCTGGCCGAGGCTCTGCTCGTCAGGTAATTCACTTGATAACTTGACGGATCGCGCGGCCCTCGTGCGGCGACGCATCATTCAGAATTTCTGCCCCTATCAACTTTCGATGGTAGGATAGAGAGGGCCTACCATGAGTGGTGGCAGGGTGACGGAGGAGTGGGTTCGGTGGGAGGGGCACGAGCGGCTACCATCAAGGAAGGCGGCGGGCGCGCAAATTACCCAATCGACGCGAGGAGGTAGTGACAATAAATAACAATACGAGGCTGGCGTTAGTGTGGTAATTGGGGAGCAGTACAATCTAAATCCCTTGGCAGGATCCATTGGAGGGAGCAAGTGGTGCCCGGCCATGATAATTCGACTCAATAAGCGTATATTTAAGTTGTTGCAGTTAAAAAGCTGCATTAGCCTTAGTTGGACCTTGGGCGAAGATCAGTAGGTCCGCCCTCCACCAGCGAGCAGGCCTACCGACCCTTACGCGGCGATGCGCTCGGCCTTAATTAGGCGGGAATTGCCTCGGCATTGTTACTTTAGTGGGAGGTGCCAGCGAGGCCTTGACAGCTGCGAAGCATTTACCAAGGATGTTTTCATTGTCGAAGCGAGAGTTGGGGGCTCGAGGCTTGATCGGAATCTGAGTCCTAGTCTCAACCATAGCGATGCGGAGCCGAGGATCGGGCGGATGTTAATGCACTTATATAGGACTGCGCCGGCCTGCCAATCAAAGTCTTTGGGTTGGGGGGGGGGTATGGTAGCAAAGGCTGAAACTTAAAATTGACGGAAGGGGCACCACGAGGAGGCGTGGAGCCTGCGAGGCTTGGAGTGACTCAACACGAGGGGAAACACGAGTCCGGACATAGCAAGGATTCCAGCCCCAGGGCGAGAGCTCTTTCTTGATTCTATGGTGGTGGTGCATGGCCGTTCTTAGTTGGTGGAGCGGTTATGCAGTTGAATTCCGTTAGCGAGCAGACCTCGGCACTAACCGCTATGCGGAGCCATCCCTCCTTGACTTCAGCCTAACCCAGAGGACTATGGCCGTTTAGGCCACGGAAGTTTGAGACATGCTGGGTACGTGATACTGGAGTATTGCAGGCACTTACACTGATGTATTCAGCAGTATGTATAGCCTTGGCCGGCAGGCACGGGGCCAATCTTAAATTTCATGCATTGATAGGGGATAGATCATTGCAATTGTTGATTAATGGCTACATGCTTGAGGGAATGCCTAATGTGAGAGTCATCGGCTCGCGTTGACTACGTCCACTTTTTACACACCGCCCGTCGCTCCCTCACCAGGTGAATGGTCGGTGAAGTGTTCGGATCGCGGCGACGGAGGCAGTTCGCCGCCCCCGACGTCGCGAGAAATCCATTGAACCTTATCATTTTAGAGGAAGGAGAAATTAGTAACAAGGTTTAAAGTAGGTGAACACTGCTTGGAAGGATCATTAATAAAGTGACCCTTAAACAAAAAGCAGGCCGTGACTTGAGTCTCTCGTCTTATGGGGCCTCGGCGACAAACCCGGCCGAGGCGGAGGGGCATAGCAGCTGGCGCCTTGGCGTCAAGGAACCTTATTGCCTCGGCGATCGGCTCGCCGGCTCCCCTAAGCGGCGATGATATTTTAATCCACCCACGACTCACCGGCAGCGGATATCTCGGCTCTCGCATCGATGAAGAAGCGTAGCAAAATCACGATGTGTGAATTGCAGAATCCAGCGAACCATCGAGTTTTTGAGGCATAAGTTGCGCCCAGGAGCCTTGGCCAGACATATCTACAGGCGTCACGCCAAAAAGGCACTCCCAACCCACCAACCAGGTAGAGAGGATGTGGTGTTTGGCTCCCTTGCGCCGGTAGCGGTGGGCGGATTGAAGGCTGCCGGCGAATCGTGTCGGAGCCACGGCCGCGTGGTGGTGGGCGACACTAAGTTGTTCGGTGCGGCCCCGCCCGACACGCGGCCGGCGGCCAACGAGGACCACATCTAGCACCACCAGCACTTGCGCGCTAGGACGCGACAGTCGGTCGGGACTACACGCTGAGGATTTAAGCATATAAATAAAGCGGAGGAGAAGAAGCATTCCCCTAGTAGCGGCGGGCCGGGACCCAGCCCGGCTTGAATGGGGTGGCCGCCACTCGAGACTGTAGTGCAGGAGGCGTCCTCGGACCGGGCCCAAGTTCACGGAAGGGGCGCTGGGGAGGTGAGCCGTCCCAGAGCCGGGACCTGTCGCACCACGGTGATCAGCAGTGGGTTGTTTGAGGTCACGGCCCAAATCGGTAAACTCCGTCAAAGGCTAAATCTGAGGCCGAGAGACCGATACTTGAACAAGTACAGCGAGAAAGATGAAAAGGACTTTGAAAGAGAGTCAAGAGTGCTTAGAAAATTCTTGGGAAGCGGATGGGGAAACAGTCTTCCCCGTGCGTACATCTGAGGCAAGCTCTGCTGATGCTTGACCGGCTCGGGCGTGGACTGTTGTCGGCAGCGCCGGCATTACTTAGGAGCCTAAGATTTGCCGGCGACCGTAAATCGACATGGCCCGACATCCTTGCCCAGCTAGCATTGCCAGCGGCTTTAACGAGCTCCCAGGCACCGTCTTGAAACACGGACCAAGGGAATTAGAGCATGCGTGCGAGTCGGCAGGTTACGAAACTGAGATGCGCAAGGAGGAAGGCTGACGAGGCGGGGGGAGGCCTTCACGGAGCCGCACCGGCCGACCCCAATCTTGTGAAGGGTTGAGATTTAAGAGCAGCCGGGACAGATAGTGAGCTTATGCATGGCGGGCGAAGCCGGGGAGAGCTCTGGTGGAGGCTCGGCGATCTTGGCAGTGCAAATCGTTCGTGGAAGCTTGGGTATATAGAGGCGAAAGACTAATCGAACCATCTAGTAGTTCCTCAGAAGTTCCCTCGGGATAGGCAAGGGCCCATTCACGAGTTCTGCTCCGGGGTAAAGCCAATGATTAGAGGCATCGGGAGGCGCAAACGCCTCGGCCTATTCACCAAACTTTAAATAGGTAGGGCCGGTACTCCCGGGTGAGCAGCCCACGAATCGAGCTCCAAGTGGGCCATTTTTTGGTAAGCAGAGCGCGTCTTAGGGATGAGCCGGAGGCCAGGATTCACCCAGGTGCGAAGCTAGCGCTAACCTAGGGCTTTCCCAAGGGTGTTGGTCGTTAGAGCGGCGGGCGGTGGTCATGGAAGTCGAAATCCGCTAAGGAGTGTGTAACAACTCACACATAGAATCCAACTAGCCCGAAAATGGATGGCGCTGAAGCGCTAGCGACCCTACCCGACCATGCAGTGACGCCATGCCGATGAGTAGGAGGCGCGGCCGCCCTCAAAACCGAGCCTTGACTGGCGGAAACGTCAGTGCGAGAGATCTTGGTAGTAGCTGGCAATATTAAATGAAACTTTGAAGGCCGAAGAGGAGAAAAGGTTCCGCCTTGACGGCACTTGCACATGGGTAAGCCCGTCTAAGGGCGGTAACCGGCGGTCGCCAATCGCCGCGTCCCGGAAATAAGTTAAAATTTCAGCGACGAGACGTGGCGGTGGCAGCGGCGTTAGGAATCCGGGCGCGGCGGCGGGGAAGAGATTATCTTTACGCTTATGCTTGCCAACCACTGAGAACTCGGTTGGTAGGAGGTAGAAGTCCAGCCAGTAGGAAGGCACCTTGCGTCGCCAGCGGTCAGAGTGCGCCCGGCGACCCTTAATCAGGAGGACCGAGATGCCGAATCCACGCAGGTGTGCTCATAGCGCGCCGCATCCAGTCTCCAGGGTGAGCTTGACCTCGGCCAATGGAACAATGTAGGCAAGGGAAGTCGGCAAAGCGGATCCGTAACCGGGGGAAAAGGATTGGCTCGGGGTTGGGCTCGAGTCCGGCCCAGGCTTGCGTCATTTGCCGGCGGACTGCTCGGCACTCGCAGCGGGCGGGCAGCCCGCGTCTTGCAGCCGAGGCAGACCGAAACGGCTTACTCTCCGGGGGCCCCGCTTCCCCGGGCGTCGGAGCTGCCGACTTCAGGCGGAATGCGGACAAGAGGAATCATTGTTTAATTAAAACAAAGCTTGCATTGCGATGAGGTCTCGCGGATGGCGGCGCAGCGATTTACGCCCCGCGGTGCTGCAGATGTCAAAGTGAAGAAATTCAACCAAGCGCGAGGTAAGCGGCGGGGTAACTATGACTCTTAAGGTAGCCAAATGCCTCGTCATCTAATTAGTGGCAGCGCCATGAATGGATTAACGAGATTCCCAGCTGTCCTGTCTATCCGTGAGCCCGACCAAGGGAGCAGGGCTTGGCGGAATCGTGAGGAAAAGACCTGTTGAAGGAAAGGCTTGACTCTAGTCGACTTTGTGAAATGACTTACTTGAGAGGTGTAGGATAAGTGGGAGCCTTCGAGGCGCAGAGTGAAATACCACTACTTTTAACGTTATTTACTTATTAAGTGAGTTAAGAGCGGGGGGGCATGGCCTTTTAGCTCTAAGGCCCGACAAAATCGGGAGGCGGAATCAGCGGAGGAGACATTGTCGGAGGTGGGGAGTTTGGTAGGGCGCAGCATACATTGGTAAAGATACTTGGTGTCCTAAGATGAGCTCAAACGAGCAAAATCTCGTGGCTGAACAAGACTGAATTTAAAAAGCTTCGTTTGATTCGATTTCCGATGCAGTCTGAACCATTGAAAAGTAACTTTATCGATCCTTTAGACCTTCGGAGTTTGAAGCTAGAGGTGTAGAGAATTTACCCGCGAGGGGATAGCGGCTTGTGGCGACCAGCGTTCGCCGCGGCGTTGCACGATCGCCGATGTCGGCATAACTGCTGTCGTGACGTGGCGAAATTCCCCAAGTGTTGGATTGTTCACCCACGAATAGGGCGTCGGGGGGTGGGTTTAGACCGTCGTGAGGCCGAGGTTAGTTTGCCCTAAAGTGACCGTGCAGCGATAGTAATTCAACCTGAATGCGAGAGGAACCGTTGATTCACACAATTGGTCATCGCTTGGTTGAAAAGCCAGATGTATGGCTTCTAGGTGTGCGGATTATGGTAACGCCTCTAAGTCGAGAATCAAGCCTTAACCGGCGCTGTGCCCGCCCTTCGCCCGACCCATTAGAGGCGTTCGCCCCCAGGGCCGATGCCATTGGCTCAGCAGCCGCTTGGCCAGCGGCCCGAAGGCGCCCTCGAAACTCCCTTCCCAACGGGCGGCCCGGGCTAGATCCTTTGCGAGCGACTTAAAACGCGGCGGGGCATTGTAAGTGGCGAGTGGCCCCTTGCTGCCCGCGATCCGCGAGATCCCGGCCTGGCGTCGCTGCAGTTAAATCCCTCCCCCTCCCTCCCCCCACCCGAGGGGGGTCGCGCCCGCTGACTCCTCCCGGGCAGCCAGGGAACTGCTAGGCCACGGCGCCGAGCCGACTAAGTCCCAAGTCACCGCATAGCGGCAAGTGTGGACGCATGGTTCGTGTGTGGCCGTGGGTTGGTCCAACAGTTGCAAAAAGTCATCGGGGCAAGTGTGATGCATGGTTGTGTGGCAAAGGAATCGGCCAAGTCCCCAAGTCCGCATAGCGGAAAAGTGTGACACACATGGTCGCGTGGCAGAGCCTAGCCAAGTCCCCCACGGCGCAAGTCATCGGGCTGCCGATGGTGTGGCAAAAGAGGGCTCGGCTAAGTCCCACAGGCAGTCACTACATGGTGTGGCGCGCCAGTTTAGCGTGGCGAGCCTAACAGCCAGAGTCCAGCGCTACAAGTTGCTCGGGCAAGTGTGATGCGATGCGAGAATGGCAAAGTGCGGGCTCACCTAATCGGCTAAGTCCCAATGCGGCGTAGCAAGTGTTCCCAGCCTTCTACCTACATGGCAGGAGTGCGCGGATGGGGAGAGGCGTGGCATGCCACGCTTAGTGACGGGCGCCGCCAAAGTGTAGCTTCCCAGTCCCAAAGTCACTACATAGTGCCCAAGTAGTCCCCTTCCTGCACGCCATACTTGACGCGCTTGCAGACACGGGAGGAGCCACAACGAGAGTTTCCAGGCCGTGAGAAATAATGGCTAGAGTCCTCTCACGTGGAGAGCGCGGCAGAGGCTCGCGGGTGGCTTAGCGGCGAGCGCGAGGCCAAAAGCGAAGACGGGCCTCGGGGCCCGGGCCGCGGGCCACGGCGAGGCCGCAACGCGAGGGCGCTTGAGACCCCGCACCGCGAGCCTGGGCCCGACAATACCACGCACACACACGTCAAACCTGGGTCCATGCTTGCAGAGAGTTAGCGACAAAATAGCGACTCTGAGGGCGGCACCGCTGTCCCACGAGCAAGACACCGAAACTGAAAGTCACACGGATTTCTGATGTCTCAAAGCGTGTATTTTACGTGAAGGCAAACTGCTACAGAACTTACGGGAGGATGCCTACGGTATAGTAGGGGGTGAGGGTTGCGGCTGGCTGAGAAATGGGGGAACCACTTGAGATCACTCGTTTTCCTCCCGGGGACTCGGCTCTCGGCGCCTCGCACCCCCGGTGGCATCATGTCTGGCCACTTGTCCCATGGCCAGCTTTCGGCTGGCCGTGGCTGGCCCAGCTCATGGCTAACCATCATCTGCAACTGCTGGGTGGCTATGGCTGGCTAACGCTGGCCGGACCTCCAATGCTCAGTTGCCGCATGCGTGGGTAATGTTTTTGGGAACTCGGCCTCCTTGGCTGGCCTTCGGTGGCCTGGCAGCTGTGTGGCCGCGCGTGTGCGACCATGCCTCCACCTGTGGCTGGCTGGTGGCCTTCCGGCGGCCTGCTTCGGCGAGGCTGCTGCGGGCTACTGGCTGGCCTCGGGAGGCCCGGTCGTGTGGCTGGCCTCCCTTGGCCGGCTGGTAGCCAAAGGCAGCCTGCTTCGGCAGGCTGCTGCTGGCCGCTGGCACAGCCGCCTAAAGGAAGCCAGCGAAGGGCCCAATAACTCGATGCACTCTCTGGCTGGCAATGGCGGCCTGCTTCGGCGAGCTACTTTGCTGGCCTGGAGAGCTGGCTGGGAAGCTGGTTGTGGCCGCCGAGCGGCGTGGCCTCGTGGGCGACTGGTGGCTTTCGGTGGCCTGCTTCGGCGGGGCTTTGCTGCGAGGGGCTGCTGGCTGCTGCGGGAGAAGCGGCGGGGGGCACACAACCCGGCTCAAGTGCCATGGCGTCGCCGACAGGCGGCTGGTGGCCGGTGTGGTGGCTTCTTCGGCAGGCTGCTGCGGGCTGCCGGCTGGCGGGGAGGTGGCCGGGGGGCCACGACCAAGCTCTGAAAGGAACCTGCAAGCTTTACCCACGCTCTTAGTCCATGTTCTCAATACATTTCGGAAGGTCGGTTCTGTCAGTTCTGCTCGTTGGTACGCCATGTTCCCAATACATTTCGGAAGGTCAGGTCGGATTCAGTTGGAGTTCGGTTGAGGTACTGCGCTTGGGTTGCTCTAGATCCTTAAAATATGAACTCACCGTGCATGGCCTTGGAGGTTTTGGGTGGCTTAACCGTCAGCGACTCTGTTGGCGCATGAGTTGTCTTGGACACAGCCCAGCGCTAGGAGGACCCCCAAGATCTTGTGGCCAGGCTCTAGCGCTGTGTCCCTTCGGTCTTCTGGGCTTTTTGTTGCACTTTCTTTGCCGCGACTGTGGTACTTCCCATTAGGCGCTACGGATTCATCTGGGAAGTTGCATTAAGCTACGTTGCCTTTGTCAGAGCACCGGGTGTACCTCGTGGCTCAAAGCGCTTCAGCGGCGTTGCCTCGTGGTCGTTAAGCTAAACGGTACCACCAAGGACTTTCGCTTAAGCACCCGGTCTCGGATATTGGCTGGCGGTGAAGGCGATTGGTAGCTTTGCCACCCGTGCCGATGAGAATCGTTTGGAAACAAATAGCCAGGCGTGCCCGTGGGATACCCGGCGCTAGCGCAGCCGATGAGGGCGATGCTACACAGTTGATCACGCGGTAGTCACTTATACTTGTCTCAAAAATTAAGCCATGCATGTGCAGTATGAACTAATTGAGCGTAAGCTGCGAATGGCTCATTAAATCGATTGCCTGAATTTGTTTGATAGTACGTGCTACTGGATAACGTGGCTAATTCTACGAAGCTATCGTTATAAACCCGACTTCCGGGAGGCGCATTTGATAGACCAAAGGGAGGCTGGCCAGGAGCTCTGCTTCGGCCCGATCCAAGAGCTGTTCGCGTAGCAGCGGATCGCCGCGGCCCTCGTGCGGCTGACGCATCATTCAAATTTCTGCTATCAACTTTTCGATGTAGGATAGGAGCCTACCATGAGGCTGGTGACGGGTGACGGAGGAGTGGGAGTTCGGTGGGAGGGCTGAGAAGCTTGGCTACCACATCAGGCCGGCGAGGCGCATAAATTGCAATCACGACACTGAGGGAGGCGGTGGCAGCCCAAATAACAACTCACCAAGGCGCGTTAGTGTGCAGTAATTGGAATAATTACAATCCTAAATCCCTTAACGAGGATCCATTGGAGGCAAATGCAGTTACTTGACTGACAGGCAGATTCAATGGCATATTTAAGTTGTTCTGCGGTTAAAAGCTGTACGTAGTTGGACAGCAGGCAGAAATTCGTGATCCGCCTCACGGCGAGAACCGACCTACTCGACCTTACGCCGGCGTGCGCTCTGGCATGAGTGGGCAGATGGAGTACTTGCAAAACTGAAGAAATTAGAGTGCTCAACAGCTTGAAGCCCCATGCTGCAGATTTTACATTGGCGCCAGGGATAACATCATGGGATTCCTATTATTTGGCCTTAGGGATCGGGTAATGATTAATAGGGGACGATTACGGGGGCATTCGTATTTCATGAAATTAGAGGTGAAATTCTTGGATTTATAGAAGAAGGCGAACAACGAGAAAGCATTTACCAAGGATGTTTCATTAATCAAAGAGCGAAAGTTGGGGGCTCGAAGGCGATCGAGGATACCGTCCTAGTCTCAACCATAAGCGGTCTTGGAGCCGAGGGGGATCGGCGGATGTTAGCATAAGGACTCCGTAGGCTGCTTATGAGAAATGAAGTCTTTGGGTTCGGGGGGTATGAGGTAAAAGTGAGAGCCTGGGGTGGCGGAAGGGGCACCACCGGGGCGTGGGCCTGCGGCTTAATTGACTCTCAACAGGCTTTTTAGGAGTCAGGACATAGCAGGATTGACGGTGGGCTTTCTTTCTTGATTCTATGGGTGGTGGTGCATGGTAGTTCTTAGTTGAATTGGAGGCGGAATTTGTGCAGTTGAATTTCGTTAGCGAGGCGAGACCTCGGCACACTAACTAGCTATGCTTGAACCATCCCTCATAACCAACTTCTTAGAGGACTATGGCGTTTAGGCCGCGGAGGTTAAAGGCAATAAGCAGTGCAGTGCCCTTGAGATGTTACAGGCCGCCTGGCGATGTATTCAGGTATATAGCCTTGGCAGAAGCGGGCAGGATAATCTGGGAAATTTCATGCAGGGATGAATCATTGCAATTGTTGGTCTTCAGCGAGGGAGGCGATGCCTGATAGCGCTTGAGTCATCGGCTGTTAAAACTTTGCCCTTTGTACACGGAGTCGCTCCTCTGGGTGCTTGAATGGTCGGTGAAGTGTTCGGATCGGAGGCGGTTCGCCCGCCAAGCGTCGCGAGAAGTCCATTGAACCTTATCATTTAGAGGAAGGAGAAGTCGTAACAAGGTTTCATTAGGTGAACTGCTTGAGGAAGGATCATTTAATCGTGACCTTAAACAAAACAGACAGCGAGCGAGTCTCTGCCCGCCCAGGGGCCTCGGCCGACCAAGGCCGAGCTTCGGGCGGAGGGCCTGGCGCCTTAAGTCCAAAGGCTGTATTGCACCATTTGGCGGTGGCTTCGCCTTGGCGGCGTGTTACAATCCCACACGACTCTGAAGCAGCGGATATCTCGGCTCTCGCATCGATGAAGAGACGTAGCAAAATCACGTGCGGTGTGGTGCGAGGAATCCCAGCGAACCCGCCGAGGTTTTTGAGCATAGGGGGTGCGCAGAGGCCTTACAGGAGCACGTCTCCCAGGCGTCACGCCAAAAGACACTCCCAGCCACACCAGGTGAGAGGGACGTAGTGTTGGCTCCCGTGCAGAAGCGCGGTAGGCAGTTAGAGGCTGCCGGCCCGAGGCCATTAGCCGAGCACGGCCGGTAATTGGGCGACACTAAGTTGTTCGGTGCGGCGCCCGTACTGGCCGGCGGCGCTCCGGCCCGCGAGACCCATCTAGCACCGCAGCGCCGCACGCCGCTTTCGGACCGCGGCCAGTCGATGGGACTACCGGCGAGTTTCTCGGAACCAACCAAAATCAGGTGTAGTCTGGAGAGGCGTCCTCAACGGACGAACCCAAGTTCAGAAGGAGACGCTGGGAGGAGTGAGCCGTCCGACCGGACTTGTCGCTTCCTGAATCAAGTCGGAGTTGTTTGAATCTGAAGGCCATCAGGCCCGATACTTCAGATCAAAACTAAATGAGGCAGAGAGCCGTCGCCAATTTCATCTGCATGAGAAAAGATGAAAAAGGACACAGAAAAAGAGAGTCAAGAGACGAAATTGCGGGAGAAGCGGATGAGGCGCGATGCGCCCACGATGATAGAGCGACTCCTATTTGTTCGCCCGATCATTCAGGCGTGGAGGCTGTCCGGCAGCGCCCGGCTTGCGAGCTAAAATTGCCGGCGGCCGTGCATCGGCTGCAGCCCGTATCCGCCTTGGCCAGCGCCGAGCAGCTAACTGGCTGGCGAAACTTCTGAAACTCTCCCATGCCAGAGCAATGGCAAAAAACGGACCAAAGAAGTCGACATGCGTGCTGCCAGTCGGCGGGTTCTGGCTGGGATGCGCAAGGAAGGCTGACGAGGCGGGGAGGCCTTCACAGGCCGCCATGGCCAGCGACCGATGTACGAAGGGTTCCGGGAGTTGGAGCAACGGGACGAAAGATGGTGAACTATGCGGCGGGCGAAGCCCAGGCTGGTGGAGGCTCGAAGCGTCTGGCCGGTCATCGGTCGATCGACTTGGGTATATAGAGGCGAGAAAGACTGGTCGAACTCATCTAGTAGGCTGGTTCCCTCGAGTTTTCCCTCGGGATGAGCTGGAGCCATTTACGAGTTCTCTCGAGGGTAAAACTTCAATGATTAGAGGCATGTCCCGAGGCACCAACGCCCTCGGCATTTCTCAAACTTTAAATAGAGTGGGTGCCAGCAGCGCGGTGAGCCGCGCAGATCGGGGAAGCTCAAGTGGGCCATGAGTAGCGCAGGCGATGGGATGAGCGGAGCCAGGATTCACAGGAATGTTGCCGAGCCTAGCTTGGCGCTAACACTAGAGACCCTACAAAGGGTGTTGGTCGATTAAAAGGCAGCCCGCCGGTGGTCATAAGGAAGTCGAAATCGCTAAAGGAGTGTGTAACAGCTCACTGCCGAATCAACTAGCCCGAAATGGATGGATGGCAGCGACCCACAGGCCATGCAGGCGGGCGCCATGCCCGTAGTGAGTGGGAGGCCTTGGCGGCATGCAAACTTGAGCTGGCGGAGGCTTGACCGTCGGTCTGATCTTGGTGGTAAGTAGCAAACATATTAGTATAGGGAACTTTGAAGGCCGAAGAAAGGGAGAAAAGGGTTCATGTGAGCGGCACTTTTGCACATGGGTAAGCCTTGTTTGATCAGAGGGGCCAGGAGGGCACCCGGCGGAGATAAGCGCTTGATCCAGCGATCCCGAGGAATCGGGGTTAAAAGAGATTTCGAGCCGGGGCAGTGGCGATTGGCAGCCTGGAATGAGTTCAGGCGGGAGGTAGGGGTCGGGAAGAGCACCGCGTCATAGCGGTGTCAGTGCGCCCAGCCACATGAAAATCCAGGAGGGGCCAGTACCGTCCGCATCGACTTGCACGGTCGTGCTCATAGCATCCAGTCTCTCCAAGGTGAGCTTGACCTCGGCCAATGGAACAATGTAGGCAGCAGGGAAGTCGGCCAAAGCGGATCCGTAACCCGGGAAAAGGATTGGCTCGGGGTTGAGGCTCGGGGGTCCCGGCCCAGACCCGTCGGTAGTGCCGGCCGGGCGCCAGCTACTCGCTTGGCTGCGCGGAGCACGCCAGCGTCTTGGCCACGAGAGGCCGGGCCGAGGCGGCCTCTCAGAGCCGTCCCGGCGTCGCGAACGACCGACTTCGAGGCTGAGTACGGACAGAGAATCGGCATTTGTTTAATTAAAACAAAGCTTATTCGCGATGGTCCCACCGGCGGATCGCGGCGCAATGTGATTTACTGCGGTGCTGCGAATGTCAAAGTGAAGAAATTCAACCAAGCAGCGAGTAAGCTTGGCGGGAGGTAACTATGACTCGCTCTTAAAGGGATGGCAAATGCCTCGTCATCTAATTGGTAGCGGCGCATGAATGGATGACGAGATTCCCAACGTCCCTGTCTACTATCCGAGAAACCACGATAGGAAAGAAGACCACGGTGAGCTTGACTCTGGTCCGAGCTTGTGGGGAAATGACTTGAGAGGTGTAGGATTAAGTGGGAGCCTCGAGGCGCCAGTGAAATACCACTACTTTTTAACGTTATTTTACTTATTCCGTGTATGAGTTGGAAGCGGGGCATTCACGCCCACTCCGCACTTTTATTTCAGGCCCGGCCTGCGTCGGGCCCGATCCGAGCCGGAGAGAGACACTGTCGAGGTGATTTAGGTGGGGCGGCACATACGGTAAAGATAACTTGCAGGTGTCTAAGATGATGAGCTCAACGAGAGCAGAAATCTAGGTAGTGGAACAAAAGTAAAAAGCTGCGATTTTGAGTTCTGAGTTTCGTCGCAGAATCACCAGAGGCAGGTGAAAAGAGCGTGGCCTCCCGATCGCTAGACGCTCGGAGTTTGAAGCTAGAGGTGTCGAGGAAAGAAAAGTTACCACGCAGGGGATGAGCGGCTTGTGCCAGCGAGCGTTCATAGCGGCCGTTGCGCCTGATCGCCGATGATCGGCTCTATCCTGTCATCTGTGAGCGAGAATTCACCCAAGTGTTTGGAGTTGTTCACCCACCAGTGAGGGAGCATTGAAGGTTTGAGACCGTGCGTGAGGCAGGGTGTAGTTTACCTACGTGAGCCAGGTGCCGCGATAGTAATTCAACCCACAAATGCAGGAGGAACCGTTGATTCACACAATTGGTCAGCGCCGGCTTGGATGCAGCCCGATTAGGCGTGGCTTCACCAGGTAGTGCGGATTATGGCCCGGAAACGCCTCTAAGGAGAAGTCGGAATCCAAGCTAACTAACCGGCGCTGTGCCGCCGCTTCGCCCTTGGACCCACATTAGAGGCGTTCGCGCCCAAGGGCCATGCCGTGGCTCGGCCGCCCGTGCGCACCCGGCACTGTAGCCAGGCTCAACTCCCTTCCCAGCGGGCGGCGTGAATCCCTTTCTGCGGGGAGCTTGACTTAAAGCAGCAGACGGGGCATTTGAGCCAAGTGGCCGAGTGGCGCTAACTTTGCCACGATCACTTGAGATCGGCCTGCGAAATCGCGCGGGGATCGTCCTCCCCCTCCAACTCCCCCACGAGTCGCTCAGGCCGCCCGGCGTGACTCCTCCAGACGCCCGAGACGCTAGGCCACTGCGCCCGAGCCAGGCTAAGTCCCCCAGTCACACGCATGGCGGCAAGTGTGACCCCTTGTGGTTGCGTGGCGAGGCCGTGGGTTGGTCCAACGTGCAGGTCATCGAGGAGCAAGTGTGATGCATGGTTGTGTGGCAAAAGAATCGGCCAAAGTCCCCAAGAATCACTTAGCACTTAGCGTGGCAACTGCCTGGTCGCATTCGGCGTGAGCCTAGCCAAATCCCCACCAATGCAAGTCATCAGCATTTGCCAGGTGCGTGTGGCAAAAGAATGGCTAAGTCCCAAGTCACTACATGAGTGTGACGCATGCTTTGCCGATGAGCGAGAGCCTAGCCAGAGTCCAACGCTACAGTTATCGGGCAGGGTGTGATTGCGGAGTCGGTGTGGCGAGAGTGCGAGCTCACCCTAGTCGGCTAAGAATCCCAATGCAGGCGTAGCAAGTCCACGTCCTACCTACATGGCAGGAGATGCGGATGGGGGAGGGCAGGCAAGCGCCACGCTTGTACCTACGGACGCCGCCAAAGTGGCTAAGTCCCCAAGTCACTACATAGTGCCCAAGTAGTCCCTTCACGCCATGCTTAGCGGCTCACTTGCCGCAGCCACGGGGAGGCCCTAGCGAGACCTCGGCCAGCGGGTGAGCATAATAGCTAGAGTCCTCGCATTGGAAGGCACTAGACGCGGGAAAAGCCAGAGTGGCTTAGCCGAAAGCGGGCCAAAAGCAGGGCCTCGGGCGGGCCGCAGCGGAGCCACGGCGGGCCTGAGCGAGCATGCCCGCCCAGGACCACTACCGAGTGGCCACGGGCCAGGGCCCACCAGGCACCCCAAGTCAAGCCTAGGTCCCATGCTGAGAGTTCGCGACAAAATAAGCGACTCACTGAGGCAGGCACCGCTGTCCACGAGAGCAAGACACCCGACTGAAAGTCACGCAGTTTCTACGATGTCCTCCCAAAGCGTATGTTTTACGCGAAGGCCAGCTGGCACAGAGACTTGCGGGAGGGGATGCCCTACGGGCGCGATAGTGAGGGGTGAGGGGTTGCGGCTGGCTGAGAAATGGGGGAACCACTTGAGATCACTCGTGTTTCCTCCCGAGGACTCGCTCTCAACGCGCACGGTGGCCAACCATGTCTCGGCCGCCGGCCGGCGCATGGCCAGCTTCGCTGGCCGTGGCGCTGGCCCAGCCAGCCATGGCCCCAGCCGCATCGCTGCGGCTGCTGGGTGGCCTTATGGCTGGCTAGCGCTTCGGCCCGGCGCCAATGCTCAGTTGCCGCATGCGTGAGCCTGGCTATCTTTGAGGAACTCTCACGGCTCGCCCGGCTGGCCGGTAGCCTTCGGCGGCCTGCTTCGGCAGGCTGCCGCTGGCCCGCTGGCTCAGCTGGTGTGCCCAGCCGCGTGGCGGCTACGACGTGCCTCCACCTGTGGCTGGCTGGTGGCACTGTCGGCAGCCTGCTTCCGGCGGGCTGCTGCGGAGAAACGCTGGCTGGCTGGCCTCAGGCGAGTCCGTGTGGTGGCTACATGGCCTCGCTGGCGGCTGGTGGCTAAAGGCGGCCTGCTTCGAAGCGAGGCTGCTGCTGGCCGCTGGCTGGCCTTGCCCGCCTAAAGGAGGCAGCGAGAGGCGTATGCCCAGCAGGTGCCTCTCTGGCTGGCTGGTAGCCAATGGCGGCCAGCTCTCAGGCGGGCTGCTGCTGGCCGCAGCTGGCTGAGGAGCTGGTTGTATGTAACCATGACGTGGCCTCTCGTGGCCGCTGGTGGCTTTTCGGTGGCACTGCTTGGCCGGAGCTGCTGCGAGGCTGCTGGCTGCTGAGGAGGCGGCGCACACTAACCCGGCTCAGGTGCCATGACGCGTCGCCCGACCTTGGCGGTACGCGAGAGGT
This sequence comes from Chrysopogon serrulatus, assembly GCA_015844335.1. Lineage (NCBI taxonomy): Eukaryota > Viridiplantae > Streptophyta > Magnoliopsida > Poales > Poaceae > Chrysopogon > Chrysopogon serrulatus. Next base: position 4,889 of record JADLZL010004767.1, on the reverse strand, counting down.
GGCGGTAATTGACGCTTCGGCCCGGCCTACGACATGCAGGCTGCAGAGGAAGTGAGCCGAGGGGGCCGCTGACCAAACATCTCACGAGAGAACTTTGCAAGCTTTGCACGCTCTTACAGTCCATGTTCTCAGCCATTTAGGAGAGGTCGGTTCGGTTCCGAGTTCGGTTCTGGTTGAGTGGCAGCTATGTTTCCCAATACATTTAGGAAGGTCGGTGTTCGGTTCGGTTCGGTTGAGTGCAGCTTGGGTTGCTCGCGCTACGTGGACCTTACGGTTTGCCGTCCTTGCAAGTAGACTCACGTTCGCCTGAGGAGGGATACTGGGTGGCTGAAAGTCAGCGGCTTCTGTTGGCAGCGCTAGTTGTCTTGGACACATGTGGCTGCTAGGAGGACCCCGCCGATGCGCGGCAGAACTCCTAGCGCTGTGTCCCTTCAGTCTTGCGGGGCTTTGTTGCGCGACTGTAGTGCTAGCGTGCCGCTACCGTTCCACGAGAAGTTGCATTAGCTACCGTTGCCTTCGTCGAGAGCACCCTCGGTGTGCCTCGATCGGCTCTAAAAGCGCTTCGCGCGGCGTTGCCTGCGTGGTCGTTCGCTCAGAGCGGTACCACCAAGGACTAACATGCGCTTTTGGTCTCGGATGGTGACGGTGAGGCGGTGGTGGCTTTGCCACCCGTGCTAAAGATTGGGATCCGTTGGGAAACAACGCCAGCTAGCGTGATGCCCGTGCGGATGCGGCGCTAGCTTGTCGATGAGCGTGCTACACAGTTGATCTGCCCGATGATCCTTATGCTTGTCTCAAAAGATTAAGCCATGCATGGCTGTTATGAACCGGCGTAAGCTATGAATGGCTCGTGATAAATCGATTATAGTTTGTTTGATGAGTACGTGCTACTTTCGGATAGCGCGTAGTAATTCTAGAGCTATCGTGCAACAAACCCGGCTTTCGGGCGCATTTATTAGATAAAGCGGCGCGGGCTACGCTCGCTGATCCGATGATTCATGATAACGCGGTCGCGCGGCCCTGCGTGCGGCGCATCATTCAAATTTACGCCCTATCAACTTTCGATGGTAGGATAGGGGGCTACCATGGTGGTGACGGGTGAGCGAGGATTAGGGGTTCGATTGGGAGGGGGCACGAAAGCAGCTACCACATCAAGAAGGCGAGGCGGCGCAAATTACCCAATCCACGACGGGGAGGTAGTGACAATAAATAACAATACAGCGCGTTGGTGTCAGTAGTGGAATAATTACAATCTAAATCCCCTTAGCGAGGATCCATTGGAGGGCAAGTGCACGGTGCGGCGGCAGGTAATTCAGCTCAATGGCGTATATTTAAGTTTGTTGGGGTTAAAAAGCTCGTAGTTGGACCTTGCGTAGGGAGTCGGCAGTCCGCCTCCGGCGAGAACCGACCTACTCGACCCTTACTGCCGGCGTGCGCTCAAATGTGGCGGGGTGCGTACTCCCATACGAAGAAATTAGAGTGCTCAAAGCAAGCCACTTTCTGGATACATTTAGCATGGGATAACTTATCCTGAGGATTCCGGTCCTGTTGTGGTGGCCTTCGGGATCGAGATGACTGATTAATAGGGAGTCGATCGCATTCGTGTTTCATGAGTCGGAGGTGAAATTCTTGGATTTATGAAGGCAGAACAACTCTGCAGCATTTGCCAAGGATGTTTTTCATTAATCCAAGACCTTGAGAGTTGGGGGCTCGAAGGCGATCGAGATACCGTCTAGTCTGACTACCGCTGCGATGCCGACGGGATCGGGCGGGATGTTAGCTTGCATAAGGACTCCAGCCCAGGCACCTTATGAGAAATCAAAGTCTTTGGAGGTTCCGTATGGTCGCATAGAGCTGAAACATAAAGGAGCCGGGAGAGGGGCACCACCCGAGGGCGTGGAGCACAACGCCAGTGACTCAGCACGAAGCACCGGAGATCGGTTTCTGTAAGCATGGCCGTGTGAGGCTCTTTCTTGATTCTGGGTGGTGCGCATACGCCGTTCTTAGTTGGTGGAGGCGATTTACATGCGGTTAATTTCCGTTAGCAGTGACGAGACCTCGGCACAGCACAACTGGCGCTGCGGGAGCCTCCCTCAGACTGGCTTCGTAGAGGGACTATGGCCGTTTAGGCCCGCGGAAGTTTAGAGGGGCAGGCTAGTGCAGCTGATGCCCTTAGATGACGACGCCGCCTGGCTACAGCGACGTCTTCAGCGAGTATATAGCCTTGGCCCAGGCCAGGCCGTAATCTTGGGAAATTTCATCGATGATGGGGATAGATCAGTGCAATTGGTGGTCTTTCAGCGAGGAGATGCACTGAAATGGCCCTGAGTCATCGGCTCGGCGTTGACTACGTCCACTGCCCTTTTGTACACCGCCCAGTCGCTAACTCCTACCCGATTGAGATGGTCAGTGAGGTGTTCGGATCGCTTGGCGAAGCGGAGGCGGTACCGCCCGCCCGGCGATAAACGCGAGAAGTCCAGGTAGAGACCTTATCATTTAGAGGGAAGGAGAAAGCGTGGCTAAAGGTTTCCGTGGGTGGCGAACTGCTTGGAAGGACGTCATTGTCGATGACCCTATAAAACAAAAGCAGGACCGCACGAGCAAAGAGTCTCGTACCCATTGCCGCCTCGGCCCGACCAAGGCCCCGAGCCGGGCGGAGGGGCCGCCAAAGAACCACAGGCGCTCTTTAGGCGTCAAGAACTACTGTATTACTGGCTCCCTGGCGGCGTGATATTTTTAAGCTCACCGCGACTCTCGGCCACTTGAGATATCCTCGGCTCACCGCATCGATGAAGACGCGTAGCAAAATAAGTACACATTTTGTGTGGTGCGAATTGCAGAATCCACGCAGGCCATCAGAGTTTTTGAGCGCCAAGTTGCTTTAGAGGCCTTACAGAACCGCAGCGTCTGCAGGCGTCACGCCAAAAGACACTCAACCCACCCGTGAGGGCGTGGTGTTTGGCTCCCATGAGCGCGGTGCTTAAGGCCGAGAGTAGAGGCTGCCGTGCGAATAGGCTCGTGTCGGGCCACCGGCACGCGTGGTGGCGACACTAAGTTGTTGACTCAGTGCGGCGGCGCCCAGAGCCGCGGCGATCGTATGACGGCCACAGCGGGGCGCCCATCTAGCACGCCGCTCGGACTGCGACCCAGTCGGTCGGGACTACCAGCTCAGTTTAAGCATATAAATAAGCGGAGGAGAAAGAAACTTACAAAGGATTCCCCTAGTAGCGGCGAAGAGCGGCAAGGGACCCGGCCCGGCTTGAGAAATCGGGTAGCTTACGCCCACTCGGAGTAGCCTTAATGCAGAGGCGTCTCAGCCTGACGGAGGCCGAGCCCAAGTTCCACACGGGAAGGGGCGCACTGGGAGGTAGGGAGCGTCAGAGCCGCGCGCGCACGCGCCAGGCGCCCGATCAACGAGAGTCGAGGTTGTTTGGGAATGCACGCCCAAAGTCGAGGCGTGAAAACTCCGAGTCCAAGGGCTACATCACGAGGCGAGAGACCGATAGCAGGCCTCAAGACGATGAAAGATGAAAGGACTTTTGAAAAGAGAGTCAAGGTGCTTGCCAGAAAATTGCCGAGGAAGGGAGGAGACGGATGAAATTTGCGCGATCACGCCCCGTCAGTATGCTTGAGCCGACTCTAGTTTGCGATGGGCGCCCGAGCGGCGTCGGGCGCATTTGTCGGCCAGCGCCAGCGGCTAAGCACATGCCCCTAGAGTGCCCGGCGGCGCCGTCGCTGCACGCCGTGCTCCGCGCACCTCGAAGCAAGCGGCTACAGGCTTGCAACTTGGCTTTCTGCCGAGCTCCCCATCCAGAGCCCGTCTAGAAACCACGGACCAGAGTCGACTAAAACATGCGTCTGCAGTCGCGGGTTCACGAAACACTGGGATGCGCCCAAGGAAGGCGGCCCGGGCGGGAGGCCTTCCACCGAGGCACCGTGCCGTGGCACGACCAGGTGAAGGGGTTCGAGTTGGAGCTGCGCTGTCGGGACCGAAAGATGGTGAACTATACTGGCGGGGCGAGCCGGAGGCTTCTGGTGGAGGCTCGAGCGTCTTGGCGATGCAAATCGATACGTCGGGCTTGGGTGGCAGGAGGCGAAAGACTAATGTCGAGACCATCACAGTAGTAGTTTGGTCCCTCGAGTCTCCCTGCAGGGATGTTGGAGCCCATTCACGAGTTCTATCGGGGTAAAATAGCCAATGATTAGAGGCATCGGCCAAGCAGCCCTCGACCCTGATCTCAAACTGCAAAATAGGTAGGGCTGGCCGTGCGCTCAGGTGAGCAGCGCCACGAGGAATCGGGCAGGAGCTCAAGTGGGCCATTTTGAGAGTAGCGAGGCCGGCGTGCTGAGGATGAAGGCAGGAAGCCAGAGATTCTGATGCTTGAGCTGGCGCAACCTAGAACCCACACAAGGGTGTTGAGTCGATTAAAGGCCGGCGCGGTGGTCATGGAAGTCGAGAAATCCAGCTAAGGAGTGTGTAACTCACTCGCACACGAGATCAACTAGCCGAAAATGGATGGCGCGGCACCCTACCGACCATGGCGGCGCCATGCCCGAGATGAGTAGGAGCGGGCGGCCGCCACCAGGCGCTTGAGCCTGGGCGGAGGCGGCCGTCGGCGTGCAGATCTTGAGTGGTAGTAGCAAATATTCAAATGAGGAACTTTGAAGGCCGAAGGGAGAAAGGTTCCATGTGAGCACGGCACTTGCACATGGGTAAGGCCGATCCCTGAGCACGGGGGTAACGCGAGATAAGCGCGATCCAGCGCGATCCCGAGGAATCGGGTTAAGATTTCCCGAGCGGGCGTGGCGTTGGCGGCGTGAGGAAGTCGGGAAGGCGAGAGCCTCGGGGAAGAGTTACTCTTTCGCTTAACGGCTTTTGCCAACCACAG